>KZ061558.1:173918-221198 GCA_002091835.1 Anopheles maculatus
TTGTATCAAAAATCCTGGAGATTCTTGGCTCAATGTTTAACAAGGCATTTCGCATATCGCTCATCTGGGTCCCTTCACACTGTGGAATTCCCGGCAATGAGAAGGCAGATCTATTGGCCAAACAAGGCGTTCTGCAAGGCGCTTTTTACGACCGACCTATCTCATCCCATGAATACCTTCGTTCCCCACAGCAACTTTGCCTGTCTCGCTGGCAGAGCATGTGGGAAGCGGATGTATTAGGGCGGCTTTTGTTCTCGATCACTCCGCAGGTATCCCTGCAGCCTTGGTTCGGTGGGCTCCCTGTAGATCGCGCTTTCATTCGAATGATGTCTCGGCTCATGTCGAATCATTTCGCTCTGGACGCACATCTACAGCGTATTAATCTGGCCACTTCAAAGGTATGTGGCTGCGGTATCGGATATCACGATGTGGATCATCTGTTATGGTCCTGCGTGGAATTCGAGGCCGCAAGACCTTCCTTGTTGGACAGTGTCGGAAGGATCGGCAGAATCCCGGATACCCCCATACGCGACATCTTGGCGAGCAAAGACTTGAAGTTTATGATGATAATTTACCGCTTTGCCAGAACCAACGGGCTAACCCTTTAAACCCATGTCCTGCCTCACCATATCCTCCTGTTTTATGTTTTGTGGTAGTTGTCATATAAATGTTAAATGTACAGTGTGGCAACTTTGCAGCATCCTCAACCACAGGGGCGCCAGACAAACTGCGTACCGTAGGGAGGCAGACTTGGTGTGCGTCACTTTTGGTTGTTTTTGTTTATATGGTTTGTTTTTTGTTTTGTCATTAGGTCTCGTATTTCGGAGACTGGTACGCGATGAAACCCACCAAACAGCAATAGAACCGGCCAACATCAGCAATAGCCCAGATAACAACAATAGTCTCGTCAAACTCGCCACCAATCACAGAACACCCAACATCCGGCAACAACAACACTACAAACACAGCAGCCCATAGAACCACGACGCAACATACTGACGCCATCACTACTAACCGAGCAAACCCGGGATAAGGTCAAAACAAAGGGAGGAAATGCCCTGAGAAACAAAGTGTCTGTCTGTGCACTTAGGCACAGACCATACGGCAGTGAGCCGTCATACTGTTAAATAAAAAAAAAAAAAAAAAAAAAAAAAAAAAAAAAAAAAAAAAAAAAAAAATCACAAAATTTTTAATATTAACACGTTTCCTTCGCAAAAGTTCCAAAACGCGATGGGACGTAAAAGATATAACTTGATAGAATTACAGTCCAATGTACAAAGACCATAAACTTCAAAACGTATTTGACACGATCTTCATCGTGGATCCCCTGCCGAACATCCCCCCAAAAAGCCAGTTAATCGCCTTCATTCCTTGCAGCTTAATTGCCTTTCGAGAACCAACAAAAAAAACACACAGCCGAATCAATAATATCGTACAACCGTTTCCAATTTCGTTCGTTTACTGCTCAGCAGGACACACACCGTTCGTTCCCTGCTTCTTGCCTTGTCTTTCGTCCATTCAAGGCCGAGGGAAACCCACATTCTCTCTCGGGTCCCATCTCTCCACGGGCCTAATTGCTGTGTGGACCGTGTATGGCTTAAACAAGGCTAAATTACACTTGACACGAAATCTCCATCAACTATCGAATACGGTCAATGTGTTTGCCCGCTTCAGACTGCTACGGCACCGCTCCAAAAGCCTCGAATGAAGACGTACAGCAGCAGCAGTATAATCGGATTCCGGCCAATTCAACGTATCCGTGTAGCTGAGAACGTGAGAAATGGTCACCATCTTGATTTTGTTTTCCATGCTTTTGTTTGCTCATCCTTCCCGGGGAAAGCTTTTTCCGTGTGCAAAAGGTTTTGAAATGGAGAATCCTTTTCGGTTGTGAACCGATTTTTGAAGCTGTTCGAACAGCTTCTCCCAATAACGATACTTATTTAGTCTGTAGCAGGAAGGAGTAATTTAGCGATCTTTGTGAGTAATTTGTCTCGTTTTTTAGTTTTTATTTGTAAGGATCGGCCTGGTACTAACACGATTAAATTATGATTAACAGCAAAAGAATTAAAAGTTGTTAGAGCAACTCAGATAAAAGCAAATAAAATTATTGCTGTTTTCGATTCAAACTTCACGAATAAATCATTTTTACTGTAGATTGTGCCACGCTATCGAAGCTTTAATTTGCTTAAAATAAAGCATAAAATACTTCGGAATTCGCACTCTACCTTATTCTGATTGGTTGTAATCTTATTTACGTTCTTGAGAACTATTTTGAAGACAAAAAGCCACGTTTTGACTGAACTAGCTTATGGTGTCAATAGCAAAGTCTAAATATACTTTTATTGTGTTCTGAAAATTAATAGAAATAGTGAACATTTCAACGAGGCAGAAGCAATAGGTGGTGGCCATTTCATTGTAGTATGGATTTCCCAGCAATAAAACAATAATTGATTGGTTTCCCTAAATACAAACCCATTCTTGTCACCCTATTTATTCGTATGCTAGGTAATAGTCATCATTCATTCGCCATTTTTATGTCCATGTTCATGGGAACGCTACATATTATTCTGGTTGAGCTATTCGACGAATCTTCTATCAATTATTTATGTCAATTTTATTGTACACGTTTAGATACTACCACTTTCTAGAATCCTGAAGCTATTTTAATTTCATGGATTTAATGTTATATATCAAGCTTACACAACTTGTCTGGCCATTGAACATATTTGTAAGTATAAAAAACTCAACAACATATCGACTTGCCAATCTTTCATTTGCTTTGTTGACCAATAATAAGCTCAAATTCTTTGAATAAAAACTCATCTAGTTATCAACTGAAAGAACAAAATTCAATTAAGTAAACTTACTAACGTTTGTTCCTTTAAAATATGAGCCCTTAACAGATTTACCCGGTGACATGTTTTAGAAAACACATTAACAGATTTACACGATGACATGAGGACAAAGCAAAAACTCGATAAGAGCTAGGTTAAAAAGAGTTTAACAAAGTTGTAAAATATAACCGAGCATGTCCGGGATATGACAAATTACAAGGACTATTACAAGGCCTTGTAACTATCTTGAATTTGTACGCCATCATCACCTGCGGTGGTGACAATACGGGCTTCGGTCGTCATAGTATAATTTAAAAAAATAAATAAATAAACAATTTGTAAAATATAATAAAACAAATGTTTTAAACATTTTTTGTACACTTTTTGTATAGTTTTACACACTCATGCAAACAGATTTCCTTACATTATAAGGAACACTTGTTGAAAATATGTATTTTTGACTAGTATTATGATTTTACTACTCGTTCAAAAGTATAAGTTAATTAAGATGACTCTTATGAACATAATACATAATCTTAAATTATTTTCCTACACGCTACTGGCACCATTCTAAGCAGGTTTTGCGGTTGGGATGCGATGTTTTTCGTATTTTCGTATATTTGTTAGTATTATAGATAATTCATGTAGTTATTCCAGCTTCAATAAAAAAAAGCTTTCAAAATCTTTCAAAATATGTATTTTCATTAAAAATGTGACACCCATAAAACATTTAAAAAAATCAAAAGATATGCTGACATATTCCCGAAATATTTCACTTTGCACGCTCAAAATCAGAAACCTACCGTGAAAATTATGCAACTCACTTTTCATAAAGATTATTTATTACATAATGCCAAAAAAAGTCCACAACATTAATCTCGCTGTGTAAGTCAGCTAGGCGCCTCTTAATATCTAAAGCTATATAGATGATGAATAGGTCTGTTAAAAAAATCTTCAATACGATTTGTTCTTTCGACTCGCTCTACGCTAAACACAAGAACTCATCCGTTTTGGGGATTCATATTTGGACAGGACTGTTTCTACATAATAATCTATACCTTTAGAGGTTTCCAGCAATAATCAATATGTATGATTTGAACGTGTGTTTACACAAATTTAGCCTACAACTTCTTCTTCTTCTTCCTTGGCACTACAACCTCTTGAGGTCTCGGCCTGCTAGCAATTGCTAGCTTTCTGTGACTTAGTTATACCCGTAGCTGGATAGTCAGTCCTGCGTACGGGGAGGCGGTCCGCCGGGATTCGAACCCCGGTCCTGCCGTGTGAAGACCGGCGCCGCTATCGGATACACCACCGGGCCGCCCCATTAGCCTACAACTACCCTAACCTAACTACAACCTATAACTAATGACTACTAAATTCATAAGAATATATTCCGTATTAGTACATGCTCAGAATGCCATAGGGCATTTCTTGTAGTTTCAGTAATTTTGAAAATAAGATCTTCTAACGATAACGTACCGATAGAGCTGTAGAGGTCTGTGACCTGAATACTATTTGAAGCATTTGCAATCATTCTCAGTACCTTGGTTAATCATATTTAAAATTTTATGTTCATGCATCTGCGCACATGATTTCCAGACTTTTATATTGTATCTGACTGTGGAGACAAATACTTGTTTGTAAATGATTCTTTGCTAAAGAAAGACGAGATCGACGATTTATAAATGCATTTCAAGGTGATGCTGTTTGTGTGAGCCCTGAATAAAAAATTGTGATTCAAAGGTACCCCTAAGTATTTTACTTCCTTTATCCAACCTGTTGAAGTTCATACGATTTTTATTTGAATGTTAGGGCTAAAACATTTATTCTTTAGCTTATGTACTATCATCGCCAGCGTTTTACCTTGATTTACCTTGATCTTCGCTGTTGTCGCTTGTTATGTATAGTATTAAGACAGTGTGTATAATATTACAGCTGAGTCACGGATCTCCCCTTAACTACTAATGTGATAAATCAATCACTTAATAAAGAAGCAGTTTGAAATCCTTTCTAACCGGCTCCCTCGTATACTGCATTTATTTTCCATCTAACTTTCGAAGGAAAAATATTTCTAGAACCTAGAAATGGAAGGCTTATTAAGGATGTAATATTTCATAATAGACATTCTATTATAGATCCAAATTTGGTCCAACATAGTTCCGTAAAAACTATTACATTAGTGAAAATACATTTTCAATTTTCCGTTTCAACTCTTATTACTCAATCATGTTTTATTCTTTTTTAAAGTTAAAACTAATGTTTGTACTAGTAGAGGTTAGTTTAAATAACAACGCATGATTCCACTTACACTGAGAAGTAAAACATTCTGAACATGAACAGTTGTAAAGCCAAATAGAGATACTAAAAATACTATAGCTCTTAAAACGCACTCAGTTGTGCAACTACGAGAACTATTGAGCATTGAGCAGCCCAAGCAACATTTACCAAATAACCATACTTCCCAAACTTTAATTAATCTCAAACAATGAAACACTTTTAGAACAGCTGGCACAAAAACAAACGAACATAAAGAAACGCTCGGGCGTAATTAAAAAGTATTTTATTTTAACGTTTCCTACACTGGTACAATTTATCGACACTGCATGATTTAATGCAAATGACTACTTAAGTTAATTGCACAAATAAACTGCATTCCCATTCCGCTGCACACAGCGCTCAAACGCATAAAGTGCACGTCCAATTGATTCGCCGTCGTCGTTGTCGTCGTCGTCGTCGTCGTCGCCGCCTTCATCGTTTTACGACGTGGCCTCGATGCGTTTACAAATCCCACACTTTATTGTTTCCCTGCACTTCTCCCCCAGTTCACAGGCGTCCCGATAGCCATTCACCGGGCACCACTCGACACAGCGACACACCCGCACAACTGAGAATAATTCCCAATAATGAACATCTCAATCGAGGCTGACGGTCTATGGATGGAGGAAGTGCAAAAGCAACGCAACAAAAAAAACAAAACAAAATCTCACCCGCGCTGGCTAGGTCTGGGTGGTTGCATCCTCGAGTGCAGCGACAGATTTGCATCGTACGTGCAAAACACCCAACCCAGGTTTCACCACGAGTCACCCAAACCCCAACAGCTGCCAGACACCACGAGACAGTTTGATTGCTATAATTGATGTCACTTTTATGTAATGCCAATGCAGAGCTCGTCCCGTGCACCGTGCACACACGCCCAAACCAGGCACATCACGATGCAACGAGTGCAACGCGAACGCTCGATGCACAAACCTGATTTTCTTGTCACCGTGCTGCGTCACTCGCGCCACCAACCCACCGACCCTGCTCGATTGCTGTTCCGGTTGCACCGATTGCACCAACAAACGATGATCGATGCAGGGCCGGAACACACATTTTGGGGCCGGCAAGCCAGCGAGAAAGAAGCACAGCAAAGGATTGCAATCGGAGCCGAGCGGCTGTGCATCCGTGCCGCATGGAAGCCGCGGAGTCTGTCGTCTGTCGTCTCAATATCGGATCGCTTCTTTGCGCGGCCGTCTTTGCCGGTGAAGGATTTGTAACAGAAACCGTGCGAAAAGTGTCATCGGATGGCAGCCGGCAGTATTGTCACGATATCGTTGAGCGTATGCCGCTTGCTTGGCGGAGATTCGCTTTTGAAGAGACGAAATGGAATTGTCATGTTTAAGTGGGACGGTAAACTGAACTAGATTAGCTGGATTTACTAGAGAAATGTAACACGAATTGGTGTCATTGAAAAAACTCTATTTTTAGAAGAATATTTTATAAAACTAGTATTATTCTGCGTGACTTATCTATATCTATCATACATTGAAGTACATAAAATATCAAAAGGTTCAATCGATCAAATTACGCTCTAATTTCCTGTGCTTACATGTTACATGTTCAATTATTTCTCTTCTGAAAATTATCCTTCAATGATTAAAATTCCATTTTAGGTGTTGCAGACAGCTTTTCAATTTTATAATGTATTAATAACATACATAGAATTCTTATGCACATTGGTCAATACTACTATCGTTGTTTGAAGTTCAATTCTATCGAGTTGGATACATGATATAAGAGGCCTTGTACTAGAACCTCGTATTGAGGTATAACGGGCCTCGCCGAAAGGGGTTCGTGAGACATCATGCCATCATGATAACATCCATTCCACCTAAGACCTCCACGAATCTTGATTTGCTAATGACTCCATAGAACCATAGAACTTCTCATATCTTACTTCGATTATCTCACAAATCTAGGCATTAAACCCTAGTGTAGAGGAAATTGGTATAATTGCTGTATTTAGAGCTATTTTTAAAAGAGAATATTCTATCTTGCTAAACTTCAGCAATTGGTCTAATATATAAATCCAAATTATCTAAGTGTAAAGGATAAATAAATCTACTATATTAGGGTAAGAATTATTAGATTATTAAAAAGTAAGCTTAAATTAGATGTTCCAATCATTCACGAACTGTGGTCAAGATTAAGTGGACAATTAAGAGCAGATAGAACTAGTGCTAAAACTGTTACACTGTTTCAACTCTGCTCAGAATTAAGTGTGCAATTCTCAAATAAAACTGGTCAGTTTTATCAGAAATATATCAGCCCTGAACTGAAACGAATCGGAAATTGTTCAGTGCGACATGCAAATTGTGCACTTCATGGATTGTCCCGTGGAATTATAATGCTTAAAGATAGAATTCAATGAACGTCAATTAATTTGGCCTAAGCCTGACTCTTTTTTACGCCCTTCTGAATAAAAACTTCAACTAAATTTTTCTATGCAATTCGGGGGAGAGTGCTTGGTAGAAAACCTGCTGTGTTCAACCACAACCTATAGCATAACTGGGCTAGAATTATGTAAAACTATCTCACTCCCAGTAGTTCTCATATAAATCAATGAGATATGGATTCTCCCAGAAGCTCGTGCAAATTTCTTAACTATTTTCGAGAATAGTATGCATGAAAGGATAGAGCTATGGTTGTGTCATGCAAATGACATCGAACAACCGGGCACAATTAATGTTTCTATACCAAACAGAATAACAACACAGACGTAACAGGCACACGAAACTAATCAAACGTGATCAAAATGGAGCAATGGCGATGATGCGTTTGCCAGACAGATCTGCGATTGACGATAGGGACACGAGCCATAAAGGGCAATCATTATCTGTAGTAACAGACAAATCCCTTTATTCAAATTTTAATTGCCATTAATAAAAGATGCTTCGAATCTTTGGGGACCGCCTCCCCGTACGCAGGACTGACTATCCAGCTACGGGTAAAAACTAAGTCACGAGGTTGTAGTGCCAAAGAAGAAGAATCAAAGATGCATTAAGGGAAGAAGAAATATTGTAGTCACTAACAAACGACACAACAACTTTTATTAAAATACAGAGACTTAGGACCTTTGAAACAACATGTTCGGCTTAAAGCGGCACAATAACGCCTCTTCTTTGTTCAAAATACGCCCGGAATGTTATGTGCTTTTGTTACAAAGAACTGACTAGTATTTGTCAGTAATTCAAATTGCATACTGCCAGCCATAATGTCGAGCAGTTTCGGAAAGAGGTGAGTAATAAAGACTTCAACCATTAATATACAGTTTTAACCTTATTTACTACTCTGACCGCTTAATTATTTAGAAACATTTTTATTGTAAATAAATAATTAAACAGCTTTCATGCATTAAATTCTGAAGTTTTATGGTGAATTGTATGGTTTCATTGGACAATTCATGAGCATTCCCGCCCATGGTCCTCTATTTCGAATAATTTTTTAGTACACTTCTTGGTCATTTTCATTATTTTCAAATGACATAACTAAAAATAGATACTGTTTTTGATAAAGTTGGTATGTCTTTGTCTTATTGCACCTAAAACCGACCCTTGTGGCCTCTACGACTGTAACTAATATAGCACAGAAAAGAACCGCCTGCGGTTTCAAACAGTCCTAAGAGGTTTGTTTACAGAATCGCTAAGGCAACCATTTTCGAACCGCCCTTATCTTGTTTCAACATATGACGCAAATTTCTTATCAAATCATATCTCCGTTCAGATAGTAGTGAGCCGTGTAAGAGCCCCAAAATTTCAGAGCGTAAAACACTTTTAAACTAAGATAATATAAACGACTTATCGACACCGATCGGGGTCTGGCAGCTATTTCTTTGATACAATAGATCGCTTAGTCTGTTCCACTTGACTAGCTATCCATGTCGGTGTGCTCGTCACTGCAAAGAATCTCATCTTACCGTGGAAGCGTCTGTGTCTGTGTCGTCCCGTACTCATTACCGTAATGTTCAACATTTTCCAACGCGTAACGCTTCGCTGGACCGTGCACGAGAACAGAAAAACCGCAACCTTAGTTAGCTTGGAATGGGCACACAAGCTAGACTTGCTGGTTTTTAATCTTTTCGGTTTTTGGTATAGTTTGGAGACAGAAAGAACACACTCACTCTCACGTACAAAACCACAGACTGTCAAAGTTTAGTGAGCCTCTTCAAGCATGACACATTGCGGTTTTTGTTTGGGTGGTTAAAACATGATAAGGAACGTACGAACATTCACAAGCAGACCTTTTTTAAAGGTTTGTGTCTTATTTTGATACATGTAGCCGTGCCGTGAATTCGTGAGAATTACCGAAAACCAACACACAGTTTTGATTAGACGGATGACCCTTGATGCCAAAAGAATGGGAAATACAAAATGGAGAACAGTGGCACAGTTGGAAACAGTTGGTATTCGTTCACCAAGAGCAAATGATTAGCAAACAAAAAGGCTTTTTTGTTCTTCGTGACTTGGATAAGCTGGAATGGAATTGTAACATTTGAGCAAGAGTTGTTGACATAAGGTTTTATGGAGATTCGATCACAGCATGATGCTGTTTTTTGAGTCAGATATTACTGACTCCACTTTGTGATCTTTCCGAAAGCACATTAATTTAAACTTTATAGAATACAGAGTACAACAATCGTCCAACAATCGTAGAATGTTTATTCTAAGTCACTTCCTTACAACAATCGTCCTTTATTAAGCTCCAAGAATCTAGTACATTCAAGCATAATAGCATTAAAAATAATGCTAGAACAGCAAAACAAAGAACGATATTATTCTTACTCCACGGGCTAGTTTCGTATCTCACAAAACGCTCGCCTTGTGCTGTTTTTACGAGTCGTGTAGCAAGTCGTGTACTAGAATTAAGTCACGTTGCTCACCATGAAACCCCATCTACGTCGAACATTCCCAAGCCTAATTTAAATATTAAATTGATTGATTGATGAGAGCCCGATGCTCTCTAATCATCCCGAAAACGTGTGCATTAAACCTCACCGTAATCAAACAAAACCAGTTCCCAGTGTACAAATGAAACGAAAAACAGGGAATTTGATGGAATAAAAACATCACCAGCCCGCAGAATAAATGTTGATTCGTGGTTCTGGTTGCAAAGCCTCCAAACCTCCCCAAAAAAAAAATCGACAATCCACCACGAATGCACGCACAAGGAAGAAAATATTTCAAGCGAATCTCGTGTTCCGTCGTATCCTTGCCCGACACCGCCAGAATCAAGCTCCCCGTCACTCCACGATCCGCTCCCAACCCAATGATAAACACGGCCACAACCAGCACGGCGCAAACCTTTTTCATCATACCTTTGATTCCTTTCGGTCCGAAAAACCTTTCGCCCAACAAAACCAGTGTCTTCAGCCGTGGGTCCCAGAACGATGGAAAAGCTGGCCGCTCGGACGCTGATGTTCCGCGCCGAGCATAAAACTTTTATTACGGCAATTTTCATTAATAATGATGCTCCCCACAAGAGCGGCGGCTAGCTCGGTTCGGTCGGTCGGTCCGCCGCTGCGATCAATAACGCTTTACTGCAACTGCGCAAAGTGGAACGCCGTTTCGGTCGCACACACTGACACCGAAAGGCGCTCTCGCTTTCGCTCACACGCGCAGTTCGGTTGTACGGTTGTGCTCAAGATACAGCTCCCCGTGTGCTACACACGTCCACGTGAGCGTACGTAGGATAGGGTGGGCCTGAGCCGGAGCCGGAGCACTCGTTCTCTATCCTCATCCATCCGCTCGCGTTAACTCCGCATTCTCTTTACCACGTCAAAACCTTGCGTTCGCACACAGGCACACGAGCGAACGCAAAATGCTTCGCTGCTAGCAAGCGCTGCTGTTGCATGAGCGCGTGTGTGTGCGTGAGCCTGGCGTTGTACGTTTGTTTTTTGCTTTCAACAGAAATCCACAGCCTTCTTTGCTTGTGGTGGTAGTGTTTCACAGATTTTCGATGTCGCAGCAAAACACGATGACGCGCGTGTATGCCGTTTTTGCCTTCGATCATACAAGCGCGAGCTCGCTCTCGCTCTTACCTTGTGTTTCTCGAACGCTCGCTCTCTCTTTTTCGCCCACAGCAGAACATACCCTACTAACCACCCTCCCTGCTACCAACCCCTTGTACAGGGGGGTCGCTTAACGCTTGTGGGAGCAACGTACTTTAAAATCGGACGCTTCGCATTTTCGATCGCCTGTGGCAAGCTAGTAGCAGCTGGTGGTGGAAACGGGCGGGGGGAGGACTTTGAAAGAGAGACCAAGGAAAGAGGATGCGTATGTGTTGGTGCGCGTGTGTATGTGTTTGTGCTCACGGTACACAGGGATCATCAAGAAAGGGATGAAAATCGATTTATTTGCACCACACAAAAGTTTTTGGGACGCACACTCACACACCTTTACTTTTCGACCCCTTGTGTACGTTGCGTTTGATGGTGTATGTGTGTGTATGTGTGTGTGTGTGTTCGTTTCAGCTCTCGACAGCGCCAGGGATGATGATTTTGCTGTTTCGATCGGTAAAATTTCACCTTGGTTTGGATGGTTGTGCTGTTGCTGCGGCTTATGCTTGTAGCGATGATGGTGATGATGATGATGACGGTGACGCTAACGCTGACGACGGCATTTGCTTGTGTAGAGGGTTGTATAAGGGGTGAAGAAAAAATGGCCATTTTAACGTGCGTAGACGCTACAGGAATGGAAGACTGCTGGAGACTCTACCGATAAGGTTGAAGGTTTTACAAGATTCTTGCTACGAGAACGCCAGCAAAGCTTGTTTTAACTGTTGAGTAACTAGTTGATGATTAAATGTATACAAATTTCCTCAAAATAGTTATCTAACTTCACTGTTTCTTTGGGAAGTAAGAGAAATTCGAGACAATGTCGGGTTAAACGGCTCATAGCAATATTCCACAAGAACTGTAATTACTGGTATTAAATCAAGCTTCACTCTACCATTTATGGATATTTCGACCTTATTTATAAATATTTAGAACACTTTCAGACGAGCGGTGCAATCCCAAACACGTCTTTAATATGCATTTAATTTAAGGAACGCATATTGCTATAATTAAAAGTCATTTTCTCCTTAAAAGGGTTTTTTCTAGCCTGAAAACTTCACCGTACCCACCTGTACTAGCCTGTTTTGTGACCCGGGATAAGTGTCAATTCCAAATAAAACACACCAAAGCGGCCCCCAAAAAGGAGGCCACCGATTGGAGTTGGTTTGGTGTTTTGCTTTTCTTCGTTTTTACGCAATGCACCACACTGAAAGCGCAAGGCCTGCCACCCATTCCAAGGCGTTGTCGATTTTTGGTTCGTCTTCGTCGACCGAACCCCTCGTTTTGGTCTCGCACCGTGCTCGATTTGGTGCGCGAAGCTGGATTGTTAATTAATTAGTGTTTCTAGTCGTTTTTGCTGTTTTCGTTGTGTGCCTCTCGTCATTCTCTCGCGCACAAAAAAGGCCACAACCAGTACGTCGACGGCGACCAAATACTCACACAACTGTCTACGGGTAGTACAGACAGAAAAGAAAACCGAACCGATCGCATCTCAGATCGGATACGATTTCGAAAACAGTTCGCTTTCCCATTCCACCCAACGCACCCAGCCTTACACCACCCACCCCACCGATTGGTGATCGTTTTCGAGCACGGGTATGTACTGCTAACCACCCGATTGCACATGCAACGCACGTCACCGTGGGCCGTATTGGTTCGGTTTTTAATTGCCCAGCGCATTCGTCGGTCGGTCGGTCGGACGGTGGGTTGCCGCTGGTGCTTGTCAGTTGCCTTTCCCGGCAGCTTGAGACTGGCCTTTCGTAACATCTCCGGTGCGCCGTACAAGACCGATCTTTCCGATGGTTGCGATTGTGGAAGATAAGCAAAGTTAAAAGTCCGGAGATAGTCGTTGGTCATCCTTCATCTTCGAACTCAACAGGGTGCCTGTCGAAATGATTCTGTTAGCGGTATCTGTTACCGTTCCTTGGTGTGGAGAAGGAGGACGAAGAGTAAGAGAGCGTGACAAGGAGTGCCAAAAGTTTCAAAAAGTTACAACACAAAGAAATGTCGGGTAAGTGGTTTGATGGACAAGCATCTTTACATGTGTACTGATTGTTGAAAATTTTTAATTTACGTCGGACGGATTCTTTCTTTCGCAGAGCGCTTTTTGAATGTATATTTCATTTGAAACTTTTTATAGAGCAGATCCCGGACGAACTTTCTTGAGGACTTACTTTCCAAGTACGAGGTATTAATACGTCTAGCAAATAAGTCTAGCAGGTCTTTAACTCAAGTAGAAGAAGGTAAAAAGTGTCATAGAAATTGGCTTAATTGTTTAATGTCATGGTAAAATGGTGCATAAAATTTGTAAAATTTCGTAACATTAATTACAACTGAGTGTAGTCAGTCGTGTGGAATGCACGGACCACTAATAGTAAGCAGGACTGACTATGGACTGACTAGGACTGGTAGAACTAAGACACAGAATACTAAATACTGGTAGAACAATGTCACAGAATACTAAATAGCAGGCCAAGACCTTGAGAGGTTGTAGTGCCAAAGAGGAAGAAGAAGTGGGTAATCAGTAGAAGTACTTTAACGTAATGTACGGCAGGAAACATATTCGGCCAACTTGAAATGGAGGATGTTTCAATAGCAATAATTCAGCTAAAGAAGTAGGCCAGAAATAGCAGGTAAGACCAAGGAGACCAAACAATTAAGCTTGATCGATTCTAAGTGTCTTCTTTATTCTAATATGTAGGACATAATGGAATATTTAGTAACTAGCAGCTATGGAAGAATTTACAATTACATGCTTTCAATTTGTCCTGTAAATGATTAAGAATAAATAGTGACAGAAAATTCTCAAGTTTCCATTAGGCGCAACATCCAAATGCTACAACAGCTGGTGAAAAGTACGACTTTAGCTCCGCATTATTTCTATTACTTTCCATAATTTCGATAGGCACCCTTAGTAATTACCGCGAAAAAGATCCTACCCAAGAAGGACATTGTATCAGTTAATCGTTCTGAAAAAACGGCTGGAGCTCATAATTACTAACGGCCCGGGAATTTGGATCGATCAAACGACGGCACTAGACCGTGAGCGATATCCAGGATTGTTACAGCAGCCCAAGACGGCGAAGATGTAAAGTGTGATGTAAAGTGGACAAAAAAGAGGACCATCAAATCTGGCCCACGAGCTAAGTTCTTCAAGAACTAAACTATGATGATGAACTATGGCAAAGATCGGAGCAAAATTCAACAAAATCAAGAATTATACGAATACAATAGGTCAGATACAACTGCGAGATCTCTACATTCTTAAATAACGAAAAAAAAACATAATTTTTAACCAACTCTTATTTATTGCGTGTCCAAATTGTGCTGGCAATATACACCCAAAGCCATAAAAACACGCCTAAATACAAACAATACTATACATGGGCTGAAAGTTCAGTACAGCCATCGAGCAGTGCGCTTTAATTGAGCTGAAGTTTCTAAGGAAACGCTCATACAAACAATAAGCTGTAGGGATACTTAAATGCAGCTCATTAAGGGCTTTAGTTCATCTAGTGAACCTCCAGTTGCAAAGCAGCTCATTTAAAAAGCACCCTAGTTTTCGACCGCTGCCTATACTATTGTCCATATTAAATATTTATCCAATCGAAACATGGCAACGGTACTTTATTCCTTATTATTATTCTGAGTTACGAGGGGACGGTCCGATTAAGATTTGATACCTGTTCCTGCCGTGATTCTATGCTAAAAGTCCGCCTAATAAAGGAAACTAATCCTTAGGGGCGACCCGGTGGTAGATGCGAAAGCGGCTCCGGTTTTCACACGGCAGGACCGGGGTTCAAGTCTCATCTGGGCCGTTCCCCCATCGTGAGGACTGACTATCCAACTATGACCTAAGAGGTCGTTAGGCCAAGAAAAAAGAATCCTTAGATCCCTACTGTCCCTACATCTTCAGGCGAAATTGATTGGAACTTGGCAGTCATTGCTGGCTGTCTTGAGTTTTTATTTGCTCGTTACCAGATAGTCGACTATGCGAGATTTGATATCGATCCTGATGTGGGAAATAGAACGAATTATCAAAGTTAATTTCTTACAAATGAGCACCATACAAGGACGCCATTAGAATTGCTCAATACATTACTGAAATTGCTCAAAACTTATTCTTCTATTTCGAATAACGAAGGTCTTCTAGGTCATGCTAGCCTTATAGTGACTTACTAATATTTCTATCTCATAGCTGTACGCGAATGGATTTCAATAGCAGAAAATTATTTTAGCTTGTCTTCTAACGCCTGGAATACAAAACCAAGCATTTTTCACCGATTGACGATGTAAGTTTTCCGTACTCCCGTCAACCACCAACTGCGCATGATCGCCGTTTTTGTCTTCCCTGGTCATTCGATTACAAGGTAAGCGATGAGAAAAATTTCATGTTCAAGCTTCTAAGGTTTCATGTGCAGTATTCAACAAAAATAAACGACCTTAGCATATGGTGTAGGATAGCATTTACTTCCAATATGACGGCTAGACGCCTTATTGTCAACACCGCATGTACTGACTAAATGTACAGTCAGCAAATTTAACAAGGCATTTCCTTCTTGTTGTTCGACTTATCCCTGGGACGCTTGGCCTTCGAATCTAAATCGAATTTTGTTTCCCGTACACAGGGCGTATTTTTCAGCTTTGAGTAATTTAAAGCACATAGAGCTTGCTCTATTGCTGTACTACTACAGTCGTCAAGACAAGCTAAGACTACCAGAAAGGGTTGAAGAACGTAAATAGGGAAAATAAGATAAGAGACTAAATAATAAATATTTTCAATTTTACGCTATACTTTTGAAATTATTTTAATGGCACATAGGAACTGCCATGGTAAGTTGTTGTACACCTTTTTTGACCAGATGTGAATTTAATTGAGAGGGAATTTAAAAAAAAAATAAAACAAGAGAACTGTTTACAAAACAATAAACATTCATAAAACGCACAAAATTCAAATACACAATTATTTTCTTTAGAGGTAAAATGTCCATTATTCCTTCAAACCCGATCCTGCGCAGCGTATGAACTCTTCAGTTCTCGCCCTACTGTGAGTTCTCGAACGTTCATTTCGTTGTTATGTTATATTACACTAAAGCGAGCTATTCAGCTTGTTATTTCGGTGTTTGCAACAATATCTAATAATGGTTGAATAAAGTTTACAATATTTTAAGAGAAAAAATCCCTTTTAACTACATTTTCAGTAAAACGAAAGTTCTCAAGGTGAACGGTTTCGGTATGAACTCGTCTGAACTCACTGTGGCCACCGAATGCTCTCAGCATCTCACAATCAAAATAAAAGTATTAAAACGTAAGCCCTTTATTTTCTTTTACTGGCACATTGCAAGAACTTTACCAATTCTATATAAATATTTGTTTCAAATTTGTTTGCAAAGAAAAATATTTCGGTTATTTTATGTGCTAAAATGTTCACCCTCGAGACTCATATCGGCCTTCAGTTCATGCTATGAAATATTGCGCATGCTTGACAAGATTGCTATCGTTTTCGGTTTTGTTGATTATTAATATTATATTTGTTTTGTATTCGAAATATATTTTTTTGTATATTACATTTCTATTTTATTTTAACCATGAAGACCACTATTTAATAAAGTATTGATTACTGATTGTTTGTACTGAAAAACTCAAGCAGCGTATGAATTCATCGGTACTCACTCCATGATAAATTTATCTAAACATGCTTACAGGTGCAACACATGCTTTATTTTATGTTTATTTTTGTAAAATTAATATCCTACTCCTCATACATTTTATTGCTGTTATAATGCTCTACCTTCGTAGTAGTAGAAAATTCAGTAAAAAGTACAGTACCGTAAAACAGTACTGCAAGCACAAGAGACACGTGAGCCGTGCGCATGTGCAGATGAGAAAAAACGATCCCTTCAAATCGAAGGAGCGTCCTTCACGGATGTCCTTAAATGTAATTAGGGATAGTTGACTTCTAGCTCCTTACAGTAGACAGAATAATAAGAAAATATAAAATTATTACACACAGTTATTTATATTGCTGTACGTTACACTATTGTTGTACAAATAAATAAACGCAATATAAATCTTACCCAAACATTGCAAAACTTATACAACCTTTTCTACTTTACAAAAGGGTTGTTTCTACAGCAATTCAACAGCTTGCAACCAGTTTCGAGCACTTTACTTCGAGGGTAGCATTATTCGAGCAGCGGTACGTTCGGGTAGCCGTTCGGATAGCGTTCGGATCGTTTCGGATTTTTCCCTTCCCATTTTCTTTTGTTTTCTTCAACAAAGCGATTCCAAGAATGTTTAGCTCCGCCCCGTTTTTCTAACGCTTCGGTGCTAGAAACGCTTTGCACTATTTCGAGTTTTAGAAGTTTAAATAAAATAATTATTTAATTAAAAACTATTTAACTATTTGAAAAGGGTGAAATTAAATACAACTTGTGTTTATTTTTTATATTCTTTTTCTCCAACATGATAACCCCAAAAGGCTCAAAACAAAGGGAGGAAATGCCCTGAGAAACAAAGTGTCTGTCTGTGCACTTAGGCACAGACCATACGGCAGTGAGCCGTCATACTGTTAAATAAAAAAAAAAAAAAATAATATAAATTGTCTTTAAACGACCCTATTTTCAGGCGCTTTTAACATAATTAACTCTTTCCTGTTCGGTAAACCCGAAAATTTAGGATTTTGCATGTAGCATCTTCCATTGAAATAACGATCCATGGTGCACAGTTCAAATATTAAGCGTTTCAAATAGGGCGGAAAAGAAATACGTCTGAAGGCTGCGGTACAAGTCGCTGTGTGGTTGGAAGCCCCGTAAGCTCCAGGGCCGCCGCAAACGAGTTTTCGTGATGAAGGAAAACCACCTCCGGGCCGGTCTGGTGCGAAGAAGTAAGCGCAAACTGGTTTTTATGCTAATATGCTGAGCGTGTACTTTCGAAAGCGAGGCTCACAGGCTTTTGCGCGTTGAAGGCGAACATAAATATGCAATGCGAGCATTAAGACGGTTTTCGGTTTTAGGCTTAACTGACAGTTGACAGCGAGTTTGAAGGTTCACGTTCGTAACGCACAGCAAGAAATGCTTATTGATTAATTTAAAGCCTTTTTTCTCTTTTGATAGGTAATTTAGGAGTTACGATGCTTTTATAGATGTTTCTCTATAAAATTTTATGTTATAGAGAATTTTACAGTAAAAACAGTAAATTTGTAATAACATTAACTAGAATTCCTAAGGAAGGCTTCCCATTAACTCTCGTAGTAAATATAATACAAATCAAGGTATTAAAAACTCGTTGAGCTATAGCCATTTATTGAATATTTTTTATTTGTAGAGAAAACTCCCCAAGCCAATTCAACCCACTGTCCACCTTTCCTATTTTCTCTCCTCTTTTCCACTCCTTTTTGACTAATTCTGGGTATGATTTCATCTAAAAAAGTGGATTCTACGGTCTCACATAACGCGTCCTCCCTTACGTCTACCCACCAACCAATCTAGGCAAACAATCGTACACCAACAGCACCAAGGATCGCTACCCAGGACAGTACCAACGTGGCCGCACCATCGCACGCCCCATCCATGCAGGAAGCAAACGCAATCGTGTGCGCCACAAAGTGCTGCTCGTACCCACCGGACAACATGAACGCCCACGGTCCAGAAGCGTACACGCTAGCATCTTCACCACCATCGACACCCTGCGCCATCGGAACCAACGCCGGACAGGTACGTTCCAGTACGTTCGGTACGCCTTGCAGCACTTCCATCGGATCTAGCCGTCCAACACCGGGACGATAGTATTGAGAGTGTGCCGGTCCAGTTGCGTAGTTAAGACCAAGATAAGGCAACGCATCATCACTGCTGGTACCGGCCGAGCTGGCCAACGGATCCGTAGAACGACCCGGATAACCCGGCAACGTTAGTGTACTGCCGACGTCATTCATCGAGATAAAGAGTGTGTTCTGTTCGCTGGCCATCATGTTGGCCATATTGAAAGCGTTGGCATAGTGGCCAACCTGGTCGAACGCTTTGCGTGGTTTGTTTTGTCCGTGTGCCCGCCGGATATTGCCATCTTCCACGAACAGCAGGAACCCGTCGGTGTGCTGCGGTTTCTGGAGCATCTCGAGCGAATAGTGCACCATGCGCACGAGTGCCGGCGTGTCACTGCCGTTGGCGATGTCCGAGCTGAACGGTAGATGGTCGTAATCGAACAGACCGAGTAGGTAGTCTATCTTGGAGGTGTCTAGGCTGGCCAGTT
This sequence comes from Anopheles maculatus, assembly GCA_002091835.1. NCBI lineage: Eukaryota > Metazoa > Arthropoda > Insecta > Diptera > Culicidae > Anopheles > Anopheles maculatus. The sequence goes on from KZ061558.1 coordinate 193,371, forward strand.
CACCCTGTGGGGATAGAAATAAGCGAAGAATGTGGTTTTAGAGCGTTCTGGAAGAGTTATGTGATTTTGAGAACCTGATTAGATTATGTTGGTGTTTTGTATAACAGGAGGAATTGGTTTTGAAACATTGAAGAGGGAATTGTCCAAAAACCTTATACAATTTTCCATACAAATAACTCTGTTTTGTTACTAATGAATGTAAAGCAACAAAAACCTCGTCTAAACGAACGTAATAACCAATTTGTGTGACATTCCTCAAAGTAACGTTGCTTCCGTCGATAGTGTCACAAATACAACACAAACCGGAAGAACACAACCGGTACCAACACACGCACTCGAACTGCTGTAAAATCTATCCTTCACACAAAAACCCAGAACCCTATTCCAGTCGCTTCTCTGCACGGAACCCTGTCGTTGTACTGTTGCCACTAAATGGGATTACAAATCAAATCAAATAAGCAAAAACTCGATGAGGGGAGCAAACTCAAACTTTCCACTCAAGCGAGGGTGGTTTTGGTGCGTGTTTGAGCAAGTGAGAGTTTGGGCAAGAGCAACAAAAAAAACCCCTAGGACAAGAACTGAAAAGGAATCATGCTGACAGTAGTGGAACAAAAACGCTTCTCTGTGTGGACGTCCTTATGGTGCGCTCGAAGAGGGATGGTTTGTGATGGAAAGAGGGCGATAAACGGGCGGGCAAGCAGTAGGAGGGGTGAAATTTAATAAATATTTAAAATACTGATTAAGATTCGGACCCGTCGAACCGGGGAATTGTAATTGTGTCGAGCTGTGATGTGTTCGTCGCTAATTTCGCGTAATACGATGCTGTGCACGGAGTCACAAGTCATGTGTCTGCGTGCGTTTAATATTGAACGTTTTAGTGGGATAGGTTTAAAGATGTTTTTGGAGCAATCAAGAAATTGATCGGACTCAAGTTTCAGGGATGCATAAGCCTTTGGGTAGTTTAAAATTATTAATCGTGCGTTGAATGGAAAGGTTTTTGCAACTTGATGTGCGACACTTCACGAATCATTCTTTTTCCTGAGTTGTTTTTGTTAAAATATTATAAAATATTTGAAGAGAAATCTTTCGTTATAAATTATACAACTAACCTCATCGGTAATAAAGTTTCTTGTCTAACATGGCCAAACAGAAAGCTAGAGTATTTGATAACAGTCGTACCAATATTTTCGCCATGCCGTCTATTAAATCAACTGCTGATACTACTAGCATTGCCGTGAGGACGAGGAAAAATTAATAGCATTTGAAACGTCTAATCATAATTATCCGACCATAGTTGGAAGGATGTCCTTAAAATTCTGCCTTTTTTCTAACCATCTAACAGATTCTCGTATCCAATAATAGTTTCTGTTAACTTGAATATACACGAATAGTTAGGCGACAATTACTTGTACTTCATTAAACATTCTCTCTTGCATAGGACCGTGTCAATCGTTCCTCATTTTTGATCATCGCCTTACAGTCGAAGCTACTAGAACGTGCTTCGAAGGGTGACAATCAGAGCGGGTTCGATCAGAAAGGTTTATACAGCGTATGGTGGGAATAAGACATATTAGACATAATCAATCTGTTTTGCTTCATGATTTTTATATAAGTTTAATGGTTTATTTAACGTACCTTCGTGTACTTAATATAAATAAATGTAAATTTGGTGTGACGTAGAGATGCTGTCCATCATAGCGAAATTTGTCTCGTAAGGTTTTATTCTTGTTAGTTACTTTAGTTGAATTCATTAAGACTCTTGTTTGCCGGATGATTAAAATAGACGAAGTATGACGAACAAATTAATGCTTTTTCCAATCAATACCATTTTCTAAATTTATCAAAAATAAATATAACCCATTTTGCCTCTCAGACTTGTTTGAGAGAGATCATTTAATACAACAATAGAAGTAGATTATCGCGATTGGTGTATTTATCTAATCCTACACATATTTTCTACGCGTACAAAGCATTTGAGCATTGCTCTATTATTTGAACTTTAGAATGAAGAAAAAAGATGTATGATTTCCCTCATATGGCAAAAGACAAATTGCGGCTAAAGGTGACGAGATTTGTTACACATTTGTTAAAGGTCTATCCAAAGAAAGAAGTATAGAAGGCAACAAATAAAAAATCTTCAAGAATAGAGCAAGCGAATGAGTGTCAGAAATTTTGAGTAGTTTGAGTGTATTTCTTCTGTTTATTTGTTCTGTAAAATTTTTGTAATATACTGTTTTTTATAGCCATGAACTTCGATGAACTATTTAATGTGCTTTAGCTTTATGTTACTTTGCTGTCTACTTTTCTTGGCATGCCATTACAGACTTCCCTGACTTTATTAAACCCGCAGCTAGATATAAAGTCCTGCCTTTAAGGTGTTCTTATTATATGGTTCTGAAGAACCGTGGAATTCTAAAATCAAGACACTGAACATCATCATTCACGTAGAAAGACGGAAAATTTCAATGAATAATATTATCTTTGGGAAGAATATTTCCCAGTGCGATATACCATCTCTCTTGACGTCTGCGCATCGTCTTCTTTTGTGGCCTAACGACCTCTTTAGGTCATGCCTGCCATTTTTGGCTTACTAGACTTATTGTTACCGCATAGCTAGATAGTCAGTTCTCACTATTGGGGAACGGCCCAGATGAAACTTGAACCCCGGTCCTGCCGTGTGAAGACCGGCTTCGCTGTCGCAACTACCACCGGGCCGCCCCAATCGACGTCTGCGTATCCTGTCTACGAATAGGATCTTTGGCAATTGAGCTAAGGGTAATTTAAACCACAGCAAAATATTCAGGTATTGGGTAAGGTGTGTAAAGGGGAGACATATTGTATTTCTTAAAAATAAAATCCAAATCATCAGGATATCGCTAACCGGTGCCTTCGAAAATAGGACGGCTACAGGTCAATCAGGTCAGAGATTTCTCGAGGTTGGTTAAACCAACGAACAAGAAATACATGCTCCTAAAACACCAATCAGCAGACAAGACAGTTTCACATGCAGTGCAGAACATGTAGTGTCAGATAGTTTAGATAGAAGTGGAGTTTGAGTTTTCTGAACTCCACATTGTCGACTATCGGCCAGAAGTACTGTAAATTAAAAGCATGAGAATTTTAATATCCCGTCCAGAACAGGTAAAAATTATCAAAAATGAGTTAGACCTTTAATCATCAACAGTATGTATGTATGTATATATTTGATGTTGAATTTTTGTTTACAATTACATTGTTGGAGATTTGTTTGATTATATGCAGCGTTCCGATGCGCTTTTCTAACCTAAATTCTTAACGCTTTCTACTGTGAGCTTTATGCGTGCGTTTGGTTTGCACTGAATTGGTTGATATTGGATTTAACAGTTTTTTTTTTTTTTTTTTCTAACCCTAAAAATTAACGTAACTAACCTACCTTATCCTTACATTACCCTATCTAACCTAGTTATAGGAGTGAAGCTCCTATGTTACGAATTATTTCGTGTTCGGAATTTATGCATCTCTCCTTTAGCAATTCATTCGATTCTAAAGCTAGATTATTCAAGGACTTTACTCCTGCTCTTTGATACAATTCTACACGACTTGTATATCTAGAGGCGTTTAACATCATTCGTAATACATTATTCAGCATGATTTGGACTTTGTTCAAGTGAGTTTGTGAACAAGACCCCCACACCGAGACAGCGTACGTTACCATTGGTGTAAATATTTGTTTGTACAGAGCTAGTCTATTTTGTACTGATAGTTTGGTTTTTTTAACGCTAAAAATTAACGTAACTAACCTACCTTATCCTTACATTACCCTATCTAACCTAGTTATAGGAGTGAAGCTCCCATGTTACGAATTATTTCGTGTTCGGAATTTATGCATCTCTCCTTTAGCAATTCATTCGATTCTAAAGCTAGATTATTCAAGGACTTTACTCCTGCTCTTTGATACAATTCTACACGACTTGTATATCTAGAGGCGTTTAACATCATTCGTAATACATTATTCAGCATGATTTGGACTTTGTTCAAGTGAGTTTGTGAACAAGACCCCCAGACCGAGACAGCGTACGTTACCATTGGTGTAAATATTTGTTTGTACAGAGCTAGTCTATTTTGTACTGATAGTTTAGATCTGCGATTGATCAAAGGGTACAGGCTCTTAATGAGCATCTTAATGAGCAGGCCCTTGTTCAAGATGCTCTGGACATGCTCACGAAAGAGCATCTTGCGATCAATCGTAAGACCCAAGTATTTGATGATTGTGGACCACTCAACAAAGTCGTCGCCCACTCGAACTCGGCTACAATTCGGGGGAGATAACAGTTTGGTCTTGTAGCGGTGGGGAAAAAGCACCGCCTGGGTATCATCGACAGTAACTTTACAGTAAATACTCAACGGAATACTTCATTTGCGGATTTTTTTTTTTTACATAACAAACGCTTCCCACCTTACCAAGTGTAATAACACTAGTGAAGAGGTAAATAAAAAACTCGAAAAAGTATTTGGAATGACGGACAAAACATAATAACCTAAATACTACCCACCATGAAGAGAAAATGCTTGGTCACCTGTTGCAACAGTACGAATTATGTGTGGTTCAGAAAATAAGAACAGAAAACCACAGCGTACACCATCGGATGAACCATAATTCGATTACTCCATTGCAGTTTTAACGAGATGTTCCCAATGGAGCGCACCCAGTTCCGTTACACTCGCTCGGCCAACCCACAACCCAGCCTGATTCTGAATTATTCAACCAAAGGTTTGCTTAACCGAAAATCATTGACGCGAAGCAAACATAGTCCTACACAGTAGACACCACAGTTCTGCCACACTGTTGAAACCGGCCACCATCGCCAACTCTGGCTAATCGATGCAGAAGCAATTCGTGCCGAGGACAGACACCGGCCGGATTAGAGCGAGTACCGCACTCTCTTATCCCTGTGTAAACATTTGCCTTTAATTGGATTTCTCTGGTCTCTAATCTCGATCATCGAACACCAGCGCCAAACAGACCGCCTTGGGTGTGTGTGTCTGCTTTCGTGTGCAATATTCGTGGCACACAAAAAGTTTCCAAAAGCGATTAAAGAAAGCCGTCGTTACTGCATGAAACACTCACTTTTATAGCACCGTATGTGCTACGGCTTCATGCAAACAGTTACAAACAAAAAACAGACAAAAACGAACCCCCAGAATTGCCAGAATTGGTTGTGGTGGCGTGGCTGTGGAATTTTATGTCTCAATAAAAGTTACGGTGCCTTACTCCACACCGTATACCGTACCGGAGAAACGACTCGATAGCGCGGCAAGCTTTTATATCGCTAATTAATGGCAATGATCAAATTTAATGAATTTTTCTTCCTTGCTTGACAGTAGGCTCGAGTATGGGTTTAATGCACACACACACACACCCGGGATGTAGTGGCACAGAATCGGGAGAGAATGCAAAATCGGTTTCAAAGCAAACTGCTGGGGAGGATGCTTAAGGTGAGGTTAATTAAAGAACGGTCCCGACAGTCATATCCGTTTTATGGTTTGCGGATGACAAGTCTGCTTGAGGAAAATATTTTTAAAGTTGTCCCACAGAAAAAAAAAACCTCAGCAGAATGTTATTTGGATTTTTCTGGTTTGAAATTATGAGATTTTTCTACGCACAAGTCTTCATTTCCAGATAATTTGCATTAAAATTATGATTTCATAAACCTTCACTTTAGAGTCATTTTTTCATACTCGAACGCATCTTAACAGCATCACACGCAAATGTGCCACAATCGGCGACGACGACGACGACGACGATGCGGTATCATATAAAAATAAAACGAACCAGCCTTTCGATCGTAAACTCATAAAACTGCATATAAATTCCAACGGGTGAAATAAAAACTCACCCCCGAAAGCTGGCGAGTGATCGAAGTGCCAAAGCCGAGACGCATAAGCAAAAAGCCATCGAAAAAGCTGATAACAATCTCACGCCCGCGTCTCACCGGCACCGAAATGATTGACAATAAACCGAACCGTGTTGTCGCAGAAATATATTAGACTGCATGCGTGCAATTCCCTGCATGCACTAACAGGGTCCAGCGACCCTGACCGTACGAACGAACCGGACGGGACGGATCGAAATAATAATAATGAATAAAGTGGAGAGGCATCTCTTTTAAAAGCCGCACTTTTGCTGGACACGGTCCGTCCGGCCGGCCGGCGGGATGCCGGCGTTCGCAGTATAACGTGACGATAAACTTCAAACGCGTCCAACCTTCAAAAGGAAACGCACGAAAGAAGCAGAATGTGCAGGCGCAAAACGACGGGCGCGGTCGCGGTCCATTCGATTCACGTTTCGCACGGCACGTTCTGGAACCGCTTGTGTGTGTGTGTGTGTGGATATGATGCACTTGTAGATGTAGTTCGATTGCGAATCGAGAAACTCGTTCGATTGGGCACCGGGTAAACGTGCCCAACTGCTGCAACGATTGTGAAAACTGTAGCAGATAGCCTGACCGTACGGTGAAAATGAATAGCTAATTTTGGACAAAATCATAAACTGAGACATTAAAGACCAACTGTTGGAATAATATAAATAGTTAAATATTTGTCGTGAAAAATAATTTAACTAAGATTAACCGCAGAAACAAAGTTACAGACATTTCAAAATACTTAGACGATTTCTCGAAACATCAAGATTATATTAACGTAGTATTTTAGTCTCCTTGTGATAAGAAGTACTTTGACAACATCAGGACCACTGACTAGGTTTCAGAGGCTAAAAGCGACTCTACATTAGCCTTGTATAGAGTACAGACTTTTCTAGGCCCTTTAGCAATTTCAAGCTGGCGGCGTACGTTGCATATTGACTTATCCGCCTTTTATAGACAGCCACAATATTGGAAATATATACAGATTATAAACATTTTCCTTGGGAACTGACAGCAGTCCTAAAACGGGACGTAAAAAACATTGCCGAATGAACTCAAAATGAAGAACAATCTCATCACAACCACAGTGTCTCTTCATCGACCGAGAATCGAGTCATCCTAGGTTAAGGTGTCAAGCTATAAAGCCTGGCCATATAAGGCCCATATAAAGAGGAATATGTGCTAGGCATTTTCTTCAACCATGAAGATCAACCCTTGAGATTTAGCCACAAGTCGGTAAGATTTGTTCTATAAAGTTTGAGTGAAGTTTCGAGAATTAGGTAAGCGAATCTGCTCTTCATTATTTCTCAAGCGTCTAATGATGCCTGCGCAAAGATTGTTATCTCTATAAAATATATACCAAAGCAAAGATTAATCCACGATCCACGTTTCCAGGGACTTGCAAAGGAATTCAAATGTCACCAGAAGACAACTCGAAATTTCTCGAAATTCAAATATCAACAGAGAGCTTGAAAAAGCCTTTCTAAATGGAACATTGGGGACTATGGAATTAGCACTATTGTACTGATATGGTTAAACCATACTCCAACACTTCATGTAATTTCTTCATAACATCAATCAGTCCTCACCAGTTCTAATACTTTACCATGGTGATTACCATGATTTATAGTCGCTGTCAATAAAATTCTAGATCTTCAACTTTTTCTAGGATCTGGAATATGCTTCCATCATATGGTGGCCTTAAGCTGCTCAGCCCCTGACCCGCCTAGTATCCATCCAGCGGAAAATCACCCGATTTGCTTTGCGCTTCTGGAGGGTCCAAGTTTTTTTTCGTTTATTTACAGAGGTTTTGGGTCTTAGAGACTTCATTCGCCTCTTTAAACGGAGGGTCCAAGTGGATTACGAAGGACGATGTACGTTGCTAGACCTGGAGTCGCTAAGTCAGCGAAATTGCAACGCCCAGAGGTTGTTTGGTGCGAGTCTCCTGGACAACCGGATCGACGCGCCAGTACTACTCGCTAGCTTAACCATGCACGTTCCTCTCAGATCGCTGCGTTCAAGATCGTTGCTCATTCGTAGAGGTTCGCCGTACACAATTCGGCAAATCTGATCCATTTTAATGTATATGCAGTGAATTTAATACTGTCTGTGATCGTCACCAAACGGACATGTCGCGCGCCGCGTTCTACAACATTATTCGTGCTGTGAATCCGATTTTAGGTTATTTTGTATTGGAAATTTATGTGACAAATTCAGCTGCATGTTTTTTGTATTAATAATGTAACTAAATACGCTTCAAGAGGGCCTCACGCGGTCCGTTTAATTTAATAAACAAAGCAATTAGTTAAAATATTTGATCTCTGCTAGCCCTGGTCCATTTTTTTATTATATTTTATAAAAAAAATTCAAATTAATTCAAAGAACAAATACTCCAAGCTCGTCCTATTTAGCGGAATACACTAAGAAACAATTGACACAAATTCGAATAGCTTAGTGTAACAAGATCAGTACCCTGTGGAGGTCCATTGAAACAAACATAAACTAAATACTATTTTAGTAGTAAAAGGTGGTTAAAAGTGAAGTCCGAATGCTAGAAAAATCGGGCATTTGTTCAAATGCCGTTCAAGCATTCCAAAATTTAATCTTATTTTGACCAACACTACCGAAAATATTTGTCCAAAACACATAAACGGAAGTTGTTTCCCTTTCTGCTACTTTATAGAATTTCTTCAAGCCCTTTCCCTCTCTCTTTCGCTGTTTCTCTATGTCGTTTGCATTCCCGTTTGCCAAAAACAAAACCCCACACTCCTTAGCCCTGTCCATCCTCCAAATCCACCCGACTATCCCGAATATCTTTGAATTAAATTGACCACTGCAGCCACACCACGGGCTCGCTGATGCATCAGGCTGTTTTGTTTCGCTCGGTACCCGTTTGGCCGATTTTATGCACAGCCCATGCATGCCATGTGCTAGTGGCGGCAATTGACGTGCCGAATGATTTATATCAGCCATTTTACACCGTTCGAACTGTGTGCGCTCACACACAGAACACGGCACGATAAATCAAATCAAAACGTGTCCTGCATGGTGTGTGTCCCTTCCCCCTCTGTTCTAGCGCTGGGGAGCTTCTGATCGATGTTTGGAGTATGTTATGGGGAGGTTTTTTTTTTCGTTTGTTTTCGTATTTTACTCGTGCTTCTTTCCTTTTTGTTGTACTGTTTTTTTTGTTTCCCCTTTGTTCGTTTGCTTACTTTTATTGGCGCCGGTTATTGAACGAGCAAGCGATTGACCGATTGAGCGATAAAGAATCGGAATTCGGAATAGTTATTGCTTCTCGAGTGTGTTGTGAGAATATTTCCTGGGTTGAGATATTTCTATTCAAGGTCGGATATGAATTGATATCATACTGTTTGTTAACAAACTGCAATAAATAAAATTATAGGAATACCCAAGAATCCAAATTTCAATATCCAAAGTAACAAAACTTTAATCCAAACGACAATAAATGCTATTCCACCGAATTCTTTTTCTTCTTCCCAAGTGCATGCAAATTCAAATGCAAACACATTCATCAATCTTGCCCCAAACAACTTACTTCAAATCGGTTCAGAAATCAGCAAACGAACATAAATTACACTAACCGTTCTGCAATCATTACTCCCCAACCGGCCATTTGAAGAAGTCTCGAAGTCTCAAAGTATCAGTAAGCAAACAGTTAAATTTTGAAAACGGAAAAAAGCCCGCTCTCCAAAACGGCCCATAAATCATGGAGTATTTTATCGGATATCGGTTCTTCCGCCCGGTGCAATGTGCCCAAAAACGGTTCGGATTATGTCTTTATTAAGACGCACCAGCCACTCGAATTTAAAACGGGTAACGGCATGATAAATTAAAGCTCCGTACAGGCCCCGAACCGAGTCACTTGTTGTTGGTGGTGTTTGGTGAAAACACGGGAAATTGTTATCGTTAATAATGTTTCGTTTGAATAAAGTGAAGCGGTGGAAAATGCCTTCGCATGATAATAGATCTTGTACGTGATGTTTTGAAAATTCTTAAAATACATTGTGTCTACCAAGAGTGGAGCCGGTTTCATTGGTTTTCCGTCGCACCATATTCTGCTATAAAGTAAAAATACATAAAATCCCACACGACTGAACGCCAAGCTTCAGAACCATTCGGAACGTTCACAGTATATATCGTAATCGTTAAAGTTTTCCCACTCCGATGTTTGAGTCCCCCTCGGGACCAATTGGTATGGTCATAAGCGAATGAAAAATGTGTAGCGAGCTGAAGTTAATGGATTTTCCTGCCAAAGCAAACGACTGTAGCGATGTGTAGCACCAGGAACAACCACTTCTGAACACGAAATGCCACTACGCAGCTAACCGTATTAGCAGTAGTATTAGGTTTTGTGTTGTGCCACGTAGCAAAGGTGAAGAGTTTGTACTTACCACGGTTGTTATGTACGTCGCATTTGCTCCCTGCTTTGACTGTTTCCATTCGTTGATGAGATTTTTACCATCGGCTCGTAGCCCACGGCCACCGGAAGGATCGGTTTCGGTGGTTGGAATAAAGTTTTTACGTCCTCCACCAAGAATAACCTTGAGTAAAGAGTGCGAGAGAAAGCAATAAATAAGAATCGGCATAATCTACAGCTTGATTCGCCGGTGTACCTTAAATTGTTTTCCAATGTCACTGTGGATAAGCTGATGGGCAATGTCCGGAACGGTAGCCGCGTTACATCCACCCGCATTAACGGCCGCATCGTTTTCCCAGTCGCTGTCAGGGCTGTTGGCGTACAGGGCTGCGGTCGAACCGGAGGTAACACGAGATGTTGTTGCGAACCCTGGAAAAGTTGAAATGATGTTGAGTTTTACTAAAGCTTCACTTAATTTTATTACTTCTACTTTTACATTATTTCACCTGACTGGTCTTTACTTTATGTCCTTCACAAATACATAAAAAAGTGGAAAACTTATTAAAATGTTCTCTTGAAGTGATAACTAATAGCCAAAAGTAAAGCGACTTATGAGAAGCTTAAAGAATAGCAGACCTCCAGAAGGAAGTTTTTGATCATTTCTGACTATACTGATGCCAGTTTTAAGATATTTAAGTATTGAAGTCAAGGAAGCCAGTAATGATAGGCCAAGATTTGTTGAGAAGGGCCAACAAAAGATTATGTTTAGCTACAAACAATGATTTGTATAGAAGTAAATTACAAATAGCTTATCACACCTTATTGCAGAGGAGCTACGGGAAATTTCAACTGTTGAAATAGTCTCAAAAACTGCGATTTCGGTCATTTTTTCTGTTGCCCCATTTGGATAGCTTGTGTATACGTCAAGTTCTCATAAAGCAATGTTGAAGGAAGAAAACTTATTGGTCCGTAACCTATAGAATTCGTTCAAAACTTCACCAATCTTGGTTCAAAAGTCAACTCCGATAACAGCAGCTATTCTAAGATGCGATCTAGGATACTAGCAGATATCCGCAACGGACGAAGTTTAAACTTCAAGGAACATTTATAGTCCTAGTTCTCGCATACGCCTCTTTAAATATGAAACAAATCTCTTAGTCGTCTTGATGGTTTCTTGAAATCGTATGTTGAAAACTTAGTTTTATATCATGAAACTCGATGAGCCAGACATTTCAGTATTCCCAGTGCTCGCTTAGGTGTCTGAGACGTGGGCTATGTACAAATCTGATTTAAGGTTTTTTGACACCGTACGATGTCATGTCATGAGAATGACACCAGATAACCAAGACGTTCCAATATGTGAGGGTCTCCGAATGCACAGACAAGATATGGTAAGTTCAAATACACAAAGGCCAGGATTGACAGCATCCCTGGTTTCAAACAGTCAAAAAGAACAGTTGGAGAATCATCATCATCAGAAGACATTTGTACTTTCTTTTTTACATAATGCTTTTAAAGAATATAAAAAATATATCGCATTAAGTATGCAAAAAATTCTGATATCGTATATTCTTGATATAAAGTAATAAAGGTAAAAAAGAGCTCACAGCCAAGCATATGAAATGCTGTAGCAATAAACTTGACACAACATAAAAAAGTGTTTCCCATACCGGGAATCGAACCCGGGCCTTCCGGGTGAGAGCCGGATATCCTAACCACTAGACAATATGGGACTTGTTGTATGTTCAAGAGTAATAATAGATCGCATCTTGATGATCTTAGTAAACGCTTCGATGATTTTGATCATTCCCTCTGGCTCATTCACCATCGCAGGCCTACGCACACGTTTTCTTAATTCTCTTTATAAATAAAGAGGCGAATGAGGTCTATGAGACCCAAAGCCTCTATAAATAAATGAAATAAAAAAAAAAAAATCTTTATAAATAGCCAGTCAACCTGCGCATGTTTCTTCTAACAATATTATTTTTAGAACGTTTCTGCCACTATTAATTTGTTCGCCTTTTTTATGTTTATAGCACTTTATATTGTTTTCACACAACGATAAAAAACAATTGCACCAAAAACTATGCGTTTGAGAGCCAATAAATCACACAATCTTACCACAATCGTTCCTTTTGCTTGCAGGCCAGATTTCCCCCGGACTGGAAATGAAAATATTGTCATACGGAAAACACTTACCGACCGCTTTGCCCGCCTCGAGGGCCCATTTGGCGATGGAGGCAAGTTTTTTTGCCGGATCGTTCGTACACTCGCCCCGGTGGACAGTCGGATCCATCGCCACCGTACCGAAGTTGGATTTCACACCGGTCAGAAAGGCTGTCCCGGCGCAGGCACTGTCCGGTACGCGGCTATCGACGCAGTAAGTCTGGAAAAATGGTAACACCCATCGATGGATTAGAAGCCTAGAGTTAGCAAACTAGATAAAAAAAACCCGCCGCCCTTGCAACTGAAAAGGCCTGAAAGCAAAACAAATCCCATTCCATCCCCAGTAGACCTCGGGAACGGCCCATCAACAACCTGACTGAATGCGAGCAGGCCCGCCTGATCGTCTGTACCGGGCTAAGTAGTCAATTTATTACTCCATCCTTTTGGGTTTGTGGATTCGGGACTTCGGGCTAGTGTTGGTTGGGAAAAACGCTTCACAAACATCCACCAGTAGCCATGAAAATGCGAAGGATGACGCTACAAATCATGGTATCCGCATCCGGCCTCACGGTACTGCTTCCCTAAAAAACCATGTGTTTCCAATCAATAACCGGGAAAACTAGAAACCCCCAGGCCCCAGGGTACAAAGCATCCCAGTTCCAACGTGTCATCGTTCAAATGCTTCTTGCTTCGCTTTTTCTCGTTGCGTCCATTTTCCCCCAATCGATTTGCCAACGTAGTTTTTCGCTTCCTGTCCTGGGGAGACAGTTCTTATCCAATTTTCCCACCCCATCCCTATACGCTTTTGGGTGAATTTCTCTTTTTCGGTTTTTATTCATACCATCCAAACGTTCTTTCTTTTTCGTACACCGAAAAGCTGGTAATCATGTTGTGCATTTTTCCGGTTCGATGAAATAGCATGAATGGAATATACGCCAAAAAAAGGCACATGAAAAGTTTCTTCCGGTCAGGCCAAAAAAGGGTCTCACTCCTGTGAGATGTTTTTAGGGTGAGAGTTAAGAACTTTTCAAAAGGGACATAAGCTTAGAGTTTTAAGTCTAAAGGACGGTTAAAGGTTGTAAGACGGTAGTAGAAAGATCTTTAAATTAGCAGATTTAAAATCAAAACTCTGGTAAAAAATCTTGGAAAAAGCTTTTAAAAGCTTATAGTACAGCTTTAAACATAACATTAAATAGTTGATAACCTTATTTTTTCAGCACAAAATCCAAATAGAATCCAGTTGTGTTAATGCCATTTTCCCAAACAATCATCATATCGATAAAAACGAATAGAGCAATCGAAACAAACCAGCGGGTTTTCGAGCACCGTGTTTCCATCGTTACCCATCCCATCGGCAATCTAGTTACCCATTACCGACACGGAACACCATGTACCAACACACAAAAAAAAGCTGGTACCGATGCAACCCAGCGTCCCCGTCCCTTTGTACCACTTACCCGTGCATTTCCGCTCCACTTCAAACGCTCGAAGGCAAACGTTTCATTGTCGCCCCCGTTGTAGAACCGGGCAGCAGTGACGGTCGCCTGGGACATACCGGCACCGACAAACACCATGATGTTTTTGGCAATGTTCTGCACGGCGACGGGGGGATGTGGTCCAGTGAAGCGCATCGGTAGACGTGTGCGCGCGACAAGCAATTTGGAAACGGAAAATAAAATGTACAAAATATTAAAGCTTTCGAAATGAAACGTGGTAAAATGGTTATTATCGTAAAAAGATGTGTTTAAGGGAAGTATATCAACGCAATAAAGTGAAACGATTTTATTATAAAGAAGTTGTAAAGTTTTATATACAAGAAAGAAAACATGATGACTTGGTGTACCAACAGTGCCGCATATCGCTTTGGTCATATAAACTTCTGATCGTTGCAAATTGGGTTAAAGTAATAGAATTGAATATTTGCAATACATAACCGAAACGATATACCACACTGGTGTGTACAAATGAAGTGACAAGCTTTATAGAACACTAGAATTCTGATTGCTTTTCATTATGAAACAAAAAACTATATTAATTTACGTGAAATTGAACTATTCATGCTTTTGATACTTTTTTACTAACACTTTTATAAATGAAATAGTTTTTCTATTATAGAATAATGTAAATAAAGCAACAGATACAATCGAGATTTCATTAAACGTTAGTGCTCATGGTATCTAAGCTTAAAATTACCAACGAAACAGTTTAAAACTGTTGCCAAAACAAACTTTTTGGAGTTTTAAATCAGCTAGCTGGAGCTTTTTAATCAGCAGGTAAGTCTTAAGTAGTGAATCGTGACTAGGAGTGAAAAAATCCACACAAAGCGATAAAATATACTTGAACTAGAGCTAATGCCGAAGAAGATTCTTGTCTACATTAAATAACAATGGAAACAAATAACTTACTAGAGGAGTCTTTATTGTCTAGTTTAGAGATAACTAAACTGTCAACTAATATACAAATAATAGAGTACCAACAGAAACAAATAATTATCATGTTCTGCCATGATTCGGAAGATTTGTTGAAGACTTCAAATTCAAAGGACCTACTATGCTCAAGGCTTTCGGCTTCTGGAGACCTATGATCGGATCTGCAAATGTTCATCTATTTATTAAAGTTCTATCTCAACTTCTTCCATAAATCTGGCTATTATCCTTATCGTTTCTCGCTCTTCATCTCTTTATTTTTATTTTAGTGAATGTTTGGGTAATGTTCCCTTGCCGTTTTCTCTTTTAATTATATTTCTTGCAAGTATTTCCCATTTTCTGAAACTATACTTATGATATTTAGTCTTATCAACATTATTGTTAAGTTGTTCTCTTTTGAAGAGAGTTGCAGCGCTTTTTCTATTACTTTAATTTCTACTGATGTAATTCCCACTGTTTGTTGTAGCGTTTGTGACAGGTGCTGTATATCCCAATATCACAGACGTCTTCAGTCGTACGTTCATCCCTGTATATAATTCTGTTTGTTTTTGTTAAATTATCTATTTCATTTCATTACTAGAGGTTTTAGTTACCTGTTTTAAAGCCTGAAACCTATTTTCTAGTCAGTGAATATTTTTTTTGTTCGTTTGAGTGATTTAAAAACCTTTCTATGTATTTCAGAATATGCTTTCCGCTTGATTATTTCTTTACAATCACGATACTTTGCTCAGATATTTAAAGGTATTTCTTCTGTAAATACCATTAAGTTCGGGATCGATGTGGTTTTAGTAGTAACTGTGACTTTTCTTATAGATTGGTTTGCTGTTGTATCCAGTGACTTGAAAAATCATTTTCTTGCATCTCTGTTAAAGGCACATCCTTGTTCTAAACTATTCCTAATTATACTTCTGCTTAGTAGAATAACTTTGTTTGGATATAGATCATTTCGGTAGTTGCATGTCCAGCTCATCATTATTTCTTAGGTTTTTGTTTTCATTTCCTCTTTTTGTTTCCTGTATCCTGTTAAATTTCAGTCCAACCAAATCCTCAAACATTTTTTTTGTACCTATAATCTTTCTTTGCATTTATGTTTGATTCAAACCTAACATTTTTCGCCTAAGATTCAAAAATTTGTCTTTTCTGATTTTTTTTTCGACAAGACACAGTTCCTTTAGGAAGCTCATAACTAAAGTGAGCTAACAAATTTCATAATACTTAGCCTTGGTAAATTAAATTTGGTAATGATGTTGTGGAACTTATAAAACTGATTTTTCTTACTTTATTCCTGCCAAATGGAATGGCTAAAACCATCCTAAAACATTATTAGCAAATGCAAAAGTGTCGAAAATTTACCAAACACACAAAACATAAAAAGACAATGATATTAAAAAAGCTAAACTATCTTAAACTTACTCTCAATAAAGCCACATTAATCAACAAGCTTTATACCACACACTTTAATCCCTTTTTGCTAAAGTTGCCGATAGCAACAGTCATTAAACTCAACTTCTTAACGACCCATCTAACGGCCGTGAGAATGCCGATCCACTTCAATCACACGATAAGAAACGCTCCCGGTTGTCTGTTATCGCAATTGGATCGGTGGTTATTCACCAAACTGGATCAACGGCAATTACCACATCGGGCCGATTGCTTGTTCCATTTCAACCTGTTCTCATATTCAACCACCTAGATATCGTTTGCTACCATATCTCGCTAGGTGTTTTAGCATCGTGATAAAGCCAACACCGGTCGGCTTGCTTGCACCATCATGAAATAATGTGCATCACACCTTATCAGTTAATTGAAGGGAAGAGATATGCTTCAGTGGCAGATAAGAATTCATTCATAAACACTCTGTACAGGTTCATACGATTGAATAGCACCTCTTATTCATGCCACACTGTAAGACACGCACGCACACATAAACTTTCACAAACATAAATTAATGGAAACGAATCACCGAATCGATAATTACAATCTTCTGCATCGTGTAGTCCTTCTTCTCGAACAGCAGCTCGTGCGCCATATGCTTCCAGTGGTGAGCATCGTGCTCTTCGTGCCCTGCGACCTGCATCCACACGGATCCGGTCCCAAGGATTAGCACCAGACTCAGAAGAGCCTTCGAAACACCCCAACGGTACATCGTCTCACTTTCAATCACTGCTTCACCAAGCCACACACAAAACACTGGACCGAGGTGCGATCAGGGATGGGTCGTATCTCGCGTTATACTGACTGCTGCCGAATGCAACATCGGGTCGTTTTATAGGCATCTGATAAGGTTGTTCGAAACGGTTGATAGGCAACAATCGTTTACCACTTCTGCACTGATATCGTTGCTTTCCCGTCAGGTGCAGTTGATAGATTTTCTGGGATTTATACACACACAGAAGACGAACTTCAAGGGTAGAGTGCATGATCGTTGAATGCAAAGAAAAGCATAATAATTTAGTTAATATAATTATGATGCTTGAATCTTTGCACTTAAAAATACCTGTCTTGAAATAAAGTAAAGTGACTCGTCTTTTTTATCTTTTTATTCCTAGTTTTTCCGTAACGGTATCCTTCATTTGAGTTTAACGTATTTTCTTCATTTTAAATTTCTTTAAATCTTGTACTTGTCTTTTTCTTTCCAGTAATTTTTTGCTATTTTTATTAAAAGGATAACTTCTACGGTGAATACATACAATTCTTCTAATGTCGCATAATGCGTGCATGTCACTTACATGTTGCGTTTGCTAAAGTTGCATTGCACTGCCAACCGTTTAATGTCGTTTAATGTCGCACCGAAGTGTGCCGTGTGCAAATCCGCGAACTCTCGTTGCTTTTTGCACCCGGCCCTACACCAAATTGCCACCAGCCGTTCAAATCATTGTTGCGCGGTCCGGAGCGCACGCACTTCGATCACTCGGGCAATACCGCTGGTCGGTAACACTGGTGCAAGGCATGCGCGAATTGCTTTGTTTCTTATCGTCTCTGCCCGTCGGGTCTGTGCGGAGCAGTGAGGCTCAACGGGGTGCGAAAAAGGGAATGTGGGTTAAAATGATGATTTGATAAGGGCCGGATCAATCGAGACGATTGTGCGGGTTTTTTGTTTTTCGTTGTTGTTTGCTTTTGTGAATTACATCCATGTTGGTCGAATTGCACTCAAACAACATTAACAATCGAGAATAAACCGGAGATATGTAGGTGCAGATTCAGAGTGAGGTAATCGGTAGTAGAGTGGGAAATAAAGTGGAGTTTTGTTGTTCTATTTGCAGTACATCAAGGACTAGAAGTACGCTTGCAGTACTGTAGATGCTTGAACTAGCCACCACTAGATGACGCTACCTTACACAGGCAGCTATTGAATGGAGCAAATTTTGTTCATTTGTTCTATCTTTATGTAATTCTTTCTTCTTTCACAAAGCTTAATCCTTTACTATCGAATACAATACAATTTAACCAAATAGTTCGGTTTTAGAAGCGTTTCTTGTAGGATATAATTCCAACATCTCTCTCCACTGTTGCAGTCCACCTTGTTCTAGGACTTGTACCCTTAAAGGATCCCATGATGTTTCCTGAATCTCAGGGTTTTTTTTTCCAATCTCTGGCTTAAGAGCTCTGCCACCAACTACTATTACTCTGCTTCTTAAAGAAACGCAATCACAGAAAGAAAAAAGACACTTAATTTTGATTGACCTTGAAGCTGCACGATCTGCACATAGGACTCTCCTAGTTCAATTCCTCATGAAGGTAAAGAACAGGGGATGTAACATACAAAAATTCCTTATTTCGTTTCTAGCAGCTTTCAAAGCAATATTTCAAGCACTTAAAGATGCTAAGGTGCTTGTTGCTAACCGATCTTACTACAGACTGAGGAAACTTCTTCACTCAAACCTTTTGTACGCTGACGATGCCAAAATTTTAGCACCTATCCGTAACTCGTCGGACACCAAGTTACTTCAAGGCTGTCTCGCTTTGTTCTGCTCCTGGTGGAATCGCAACGGCTTAGTAATCTGCACTGACAAATGTTTTACTGTGTCGTTCGGTCGTAGCCGGCATACAACCACGTATCACAATGAAGGCTTTGCAGTCAAACGGCAAACCTTTGCATGGACCTCGGCATACTTTTAGACGCAAATCTGACCTTCAAACTGCACACCGATGACGTCATAACCAGAGGTAACCAATTATTTGGCCTCATCTTTAGGACTACCAAAGTATTCCGTGATCCAGTGTGCATCAAGACCGTCTACAGCAGTATCGTTCGCTCGGTCCTGGAATACTCTTGTGTTCTTTAGAACCCCACAACTGCATCCTGTTCTGCACGAATCGAGTCGATTCAGCGTAAGCTAACTCTCTATGCCTTACGCTTGCTTCCTTGGCAAGACCGTCGGAATCTTCCGTCGTATCCTGCTCAATGCGCCATCTCGAGCACTCAGGACCAAGGATACACTTCGTGTCACTCTGCCCCGTTCCAGCGCTGGTCGGTCCGACCCTATGCTACGCATGTCAGCGGCCTTTAACTCCTGATTCATTTGATTTTGGCCTATCTTCTGACAGTCTTAGAGACAGGCTCCGTCTGCTCCCATGGTCGCAGTTACTTACGGAACAGCGAGTGTAGTCGTTATTATCTTTGCTAATCAATTAGGCCTCGGAGCCCAATGTATAAATAAATAAATAAATATGAGGCATGAAGACTGTCCAAAGTGACGAACACTTCTTAGCCGTGTGCGTGAAGAAATTGATCTGGATTCTTGGCCCAGTATGTTTGGATGGTCAATGAAAAAGCCAATACTATTGACGAGCTCAATTAGAACAGCATTGAGAAGAAGAAATTGGACTCGTTAGGCTCCGGTGGGCTGATAATATAATGAGAATGGCACCAGACCAGACCATAAGCCAGGACCGAAGTTCAAAATTCCTTGCGAACCGTTTCGCTGCAGTGAAGCCTGACTATCCAACTACGTGGTATTAGTCTAATAGGCCATTATATGTCCGGCATGACCTAAGGACGTTAAGTCAAGAAGAAGAACATGGACATCGGAGACATGCCTGGTCCAGATTGATATGGAATGATGGCATTTATGAGTCCTCCAGAAAAGTCGGGATATTCGATTGACAGACAACGTCCATAACCCAAGAGCTGTTTGTAGCGCGGGATAAGTGAGTTAGTAGTACATAGACACCAATAGCAAGTAGCCAGAAAAAGTTACCTTATCTTCATTAGTTCAGCTTGAGCTGCTTCACAAACTAGAGAACCCAATCATTCTATAGAGCTGGCTGCACAATATCGATATAGTTAGAGATTGAAGTTTCTTTAGCAAAACTAGCTTAATATCTTCCTGCGAAACGCGAAAAAATATATTCTGGGTTATAGCATATGGGCCGTTAAGTAGAGAATGCTCCAAGACACAATCTAGATAGTCAATCACAACCAGCAGCTCTTCATGTTTCTAAATTAATACAACCAGCATATGCACGATGGCAGTTTAAGTGACAAATAGTTTTAAAACTTGATATGTATCCGGACAGGTTTTAGTGAAATAGCACCTTCAATTATATATTCTAGAGCTTTAATTAGAATTCTGTAGAGGACTCACTCTGCCTTTGTAAATATAAGACAAGGTTCAATATTCCTGTTTGGAGCTTAGCAAATGATAAACCTAATGACTACTAAATGGTTTAATGATTGGTTTTTGGTTAAATAAATAAATTAATTAATTAAGTAAATATTTATCAAATAGTCTTGTACGAGTGTGCAAGCTTTCCTTAAATGAGCGAATTAAGTAACTTTTTGTCCTATAAAATTAATTAAATAGATCCATCTCTTGATTACATTATGCCATGTGTCTTAGCACTCTAAACTCATACCATATCACCGTTTTGAAGCTAATTCGATTTGATTTCAAAACGTAAAGCGTCACCAAAAGCTTCCCCAACCTATAATCTGCAACATCTCAACCAGATGGAACTAATTACACGCAACCGAAGAGCACTCTCCAAATCCCCTCCCTGAGCATCTGACTTCCGAAGCCTCCCACATGTTGGAGCACCCGGCTGTTTCTCTCAGTCCCTCCAGAAAAAGAAAAACTTTGCTAACTTACCGTCCTACAGCAGCAGGGTAAAACCACAACGGGAAAACCATCTGAAGGGGACGGTTTTACCACGGTGCTGGAAGAAATTGGGACGCGATACAATTGAATTGGAGTACGAAGAAGAAGAAGCATATCATTTCCCTGTGCGCGCTGTTCGGTCGTGAAGCAAAAGAAACGCGGTTACCTTTCTTGCACAACACAACAGCCTCATCATCATCATCATCGTCATCATCATCGGCATGAGCATCGTTGTCGGCCACAACGGGCCCGGAGCATTCGTTTCGGAAGCACTTTCTATAGTGACGCCACGGCGTCCCACGCTCGTTCCGTTTCAATTCGTCCGCAAGATAGAATCTTGCTCGCTTCCCTCCCGAAGTGCCCGAACATCATCGACCCGGTTGGTATAGTGTTGGCCTCGCGGGTTTGCTAAACATTTCCTGCTGCTCTCTGCTCTACACACTCGACTCGACTCGTTTCGTGGGCCGTTTCGGTTTTCGTTTTGTTGCTGGCTTTATTGCGCAAGTCATGCTCACCCGTTCCGACGGGGGCTTCAATCATCGCACGTTCAGTTCCGCTGCTCGACCTGGATTTTCGCTTTGTTTTTTTTTTCTTTTTGACCTCAGCGCCACGGGCCGTCTTTCACCGGCCGTGGTGTGATTGTGTCGCGGTGCTTTTCTTGTGTGTTTCCATGCCGCCTCAACATAAGCTCGGTGACGGTTTGATGCTGATGATGCCGATGATGATGATGATAATGACCGGTGAAGAAATCCGGCCAGCTTCGGTAGGCATCAAGCCCGAACGACAAATACGAAGCCACGATGTCGCATTTCGTGGACGGACGTGAAACGGAAACGAAAGAAGACACAAACGCACAAAAGAAATGGTAATAAACGGAAGGGAAATAAAAATTTACCACGCCCATGTGTTTTAGCACTTTAAACTCATACCATATCAACGTTTTGAAGCTAATTCGATTTGATTTCAAAACGTAAAGCGTCACCAAAAGCTTCCCCATCCTATCATCTGCAACATCTCAACCAGATGGAACTAATTACACGCAACCGAAGAGCACTCCCCCAATCCCCTCCCGGAGCATCTGACTTCCGAAGCCTCCCACATGTTGGAGCACCCGGCTGTTTCTCTCAGTCCCTCCAGAAAAAGAAAAACTTTGCTAACTTACCGTCCTACAGCAGCAGGGTAAAACCACAACGGGAAAACCATCTGAAGGGGACGGTTTTACCACGGTGCTGGAAGAAATTGGGACGCGATACAATTGAATTGGAGTACGAAGAAGAAGAAGCACATCATTTCCCTGTGCGCGCTGTTCGGTCGTGAAGCAAAAGAAACGCGGTTACCTTTCTTGCACAACACAACAGCCTCATCATCATCATCATCGTCATCATCATCGGCATGAGCATCGTTGTCGGCCACAACGGGCCCGGAGCATTCGTTTCGGAAGCACTTTCTATAGTGACGCCACGGCGTCCCACGCTCGTTCCGTTTCAATTCGTCCGCAAGATAGAATCTTGCTCGCTTCCCTCCCGAAGTGCCCGAACATCATCGACCCGGTTGGCATAGTGTTGGCCTCGCGGGTTTGCTAAACATTTCCTGCTGCTCTCTGCTCTACACACTCGACTCGACTCGTTTCGTGGGCCGTTTCGGCTTTCGTTTTGTTGCTGGCTTTATTGCGCAAGTCATGCTCACCCGTTCCGACGGGGGCTTCAATCATCGCACGTTCAGTTCCGCTGCTCGACCTGGATTTTCGCTTTGTTTTTTTTTTCTTTTTGACCTCAGCGCCACGGGCCGTCTTTCACCGGCCGTGGTGTGATTGTGTCGCGGTGCTTTTCTTGTGTGTTTCCATGCCGCCTCAACATAAGCTCGGTGACGGTTTGATGCTGATGATGCCGATGATGATGATGATAATGACCGGTGAAGAAATCCGGCCAGCTTCGGTAGGCATCAAGCCCGAACGACAAATACGAAGCCACGATGTCGCATTTCGTGGACGGACGTGAAACGGAAACGAAAGAAGACACAAACGCACAAAAGAAATGGTAATAAACGGAAGGGAAATAAAAATTTACCACGCCGAAGAAGTCGATGAACTTTTTGTGGGAACGCACTTATTTTTATCGAGATTTTTTGTCGTTTTTTTGATTGAGTCTCACAATTATTTATTAGCATTTCTTTTGTATGACAGAATTATGATACAACTTCATCAAAGAAAGGCTCAAAATTTGAGATTTTAATGCAGGTTTGCAGTAAGATATTCAGTTTCACCTTAAAGTATGGCACCAGAAGCACGCACGTTCTTCATCAGCAATACATGTAGCGTCATCTAGCGGCTGGGGATGGAAACAACGATTGCTTGCAAGCTGGTAGCAAAGTTCTTGTAAGCGACTGAAGTAAAAAAATAATGGCGTGGGAAAGAGAAATTACAGTTTAATTAAAGTACGAAATTTTATATTAAAAAAAAACAAACAAACCTTATTATTGTTTGACTATTGTTTCAACTCGGGCTAGATTACCTAGAGAAAAGGCTTTACAAACGTTCTGCTGAATCGTAAAAGACAGGGAGGTAATCACATCCTCCGAAAATTACAGTTACAGCTAATCTTCTTCTTCTTCTTCCTTGGCACTACAACCTCGTGAAATCTTGGCCTGCTATTGATAGCTCTCTATGACTTAGTTTTACCCGTAGCTGGATAGTCAGTCCTGCGTGCGGGGAGGCGGTCCGCCGGGACTCGAACCCTGGTCCTGCCGTGTGAAGACCGGCGCCGTTATCGTATACACCACCGGGCCGCCCTAATCTAGATCTGAAAAATATCACATGATGGCAACACAGAGACACAGTAGCAAACGTTGAAGAAATTGGCAAAAAAGTGACTGGTTCCGAGATGACTGGCATCGGCAAATGATTCTCATCATCACTGTTTACCATTACTAAAGATGAACTCTTGAACCCTTGTTGAATTGCCCCATCATCGATTGCAGAACTTTATTCATATGTTAATATGCTTGTGTGACCAAAGTTTCAAGGACGAGACGACCTATCGGATATTATAACTATAGAATCCTCGTTTATTTGTAACACGCGTCCGTCACTTTTGATCGCTACCATCCAACTGATCCGTGATCCTCAAATGTTCCTCGATTCTCTCCTGAACGCCTTTCCCTCTTACTCTCTTTCTCTCTCTTTCTTCTCATCTCTTCCCTAATCGTTCATACATGCTCCTTCAGTAACTATTATCCGAAAGAAGATGATCATGAGTTTCCATAGGGAACTCGCACAGGGGAGATATTATAACTTGGAAAACTATCGGAAAACTATCGAAACTAACTATCGAAAACGCGTCCTGCAGCCGTTTCTTTCGATTGGAGCGTAGAACAGTTTCTCTTAACAAATTTACGACATTCACGACATGTATTTTAACACAACATCCTAACACAAATTAGCCTTTTTTATTACTTTTTCTTTAATTTTTGTCTATCTTACTGCCTGTCCGTATCGAAAGAGTCTTCTCCTATGTTCTAACTTAAACACATCTCTCCTCGATCGCTTCGTGTGTCAAACCGAACGAGACAAACAATTAAACTAGCTCAAGGTACCTAGCGAAAACTGCCACTTGAACCGTTTTTAACACTATCATAAACGCGTAAAAAACAGGAACATTAAGAGAATAAACCTCATCCGCATTCACCCGAATCCTTTATTACGAAAAGGACTTTCGCAAAATCCGGACTAGATATTAGTCCACCGTTTAAAGCACTGCTAAAACTAATGTTCTTTTTTCAAAATTATTATTTCAAACGCCTTAGTATGTTCTCAGGAGTTTTCTTCCCGATATCCGGTTACTCATTAATCAAAACTGTGTTCTTGTCGTAGGAATGAATGTCTTCCTATTCCAGAACGTCCATCCATTTTTAATAAAGTTACCATTACAGAATTATAATCTTTGCCCTTATTTGTAGAAAGTGTTGCATAAAAATGACTTAATATTATAGCAAGTTTGCATCAAAATCATTTTAAATATTATCAACAGTAAACTAACATAACTTCGTTGAGAGGTGCAGTCAACTTCTAAGACAGATCGCCAACACGACACGTGAGCTTCGTTACCTCGCATCAAAAAACTGTACTGATTATTGATTCCACTAAACGTCGGGCAACACACTTCGTCCTCCTTGCTTGGAATCGTTCTCTGGAGTAAAGGATCAGGAAGGATATTGCTTGAAGGACTGCCACTTCTTTTCGATCGCATACAGAATGCTAGATTTACCGTAGTCGTTGGGCTCCATTAACCGATTTCCCAGGGCGATAAAGACTCTCTGGTTGTCTCTGCTCACTGTCACGTAGCCCGGACCACTGATGGGCTGTCATGGCCCGTTCGTCTTCAAGCCCGGATAGTCGGTAGCAGATATAATTATATATGCTCAGGCTATGAGACCATCAAATAAAAGCAAATTGTTCATTACTGGAGGTAATAAAAATTCTACATCAACTACAATCAACTTATATTAATAGCATATATTCTATCGATCAAGCTTTACAAGGCAACAGCATCTAAATAATGTCATCAAAGTCTTCCAACTAAAACAAACTCCGAAAGTTTCAAGAACTAAACTCTCCCTACATTCTTCAACTCGAGCTATCCACTAATCCAGCTGAAATGCAACACTGTTGATGTAAATCGGTTCCGCTTTAATCCGATAATTAGCACCTCATTACACCGTCCAATATTTACACGCCAAGGTTTCGCTATTTCGCGCTACCAAATCGCTAATGCACTTATTTACCGCTAATGTCCGCCTGCACAATGGATGATAAATCGAGCCAACGAATCGCTTCACTGGCCAGCATAATTGGCTTATAACGATCAGCTCTCGTCGGGCTAAAGCCATTGAACATACACACACATACACGAACACAGTCCATCGTTATCATAAGCGAGACCCTTTTAACCGGAAAAGTCTCAACCCCAATGTTGACTTTCAATCACCGGAACCGAACCGTCCGGCCTGACGTCACGAGCGAAAAGGGATCCATTATGATAGTGGTGGGTCGCGCACTAGCCTAACTGACTGACCGGAAAGTCAAAGCATCTGGTGCAGTTCCCAGCGTAAAGTGAAAGTGGACCGACCAGTGAACAGTGGACGGTCCCCGGATAATTGTTCTGTTTACATTAGTTTGTCACGAATATTCAATTTTCGCTCAGGACGAAGGTTGGCAAGGATAGTACGGTATTGTTTGTTGTCCGGACTGGTCAGTCTCGTTTGACAGCTCGGCAGGATTGTAATTCTCTGCGCCCTAGATAGTTTCCGCACTCGGTGACTCAACATTGTCCCTGATTAACCTTCTACGGTGTGACCGGTTTTGCAGTGTGTTTGCTTACATCCAGGACATAATCTCATCTCACCAGGATTCTAGCCCCGTTTTGGAACATGCCAAACATGACACCCGTCGAACGGTTGCCCAGTGTCCGCAGCTTGACCAGACCCCCATCAACACCGTCGACCGCACAGGCCGAGGAACCATCGTCCAAAGCGGATCGGGAACGGGAATGCAGTATGCACGAAGCGCTGGCAGCGGTCATCTTTATGGGACAACTGTTTTCGCTCATGCCCATCGCCGGTTACGGTTCGCCAAGTGATCCGCGAACCGTCACGATGCGTTTCCTGTCCGTCCGGTTCGTGTACGGATGCGTCACGCTGCTGATAATGTTGGCACTCATCGTAATGTTGGGCGCATATACGGCCCATCAAAGTTCGTTCGGAGTACAGCAGGCATGTAAGTTGCCGTGAGACATTCCTCAAAGAGGTCAAAATTTCACCACCCTTTTTGGTGTTTGCTTACAGCTTCCGTGGTGTACTATTCCATCATCGTGTTTTTCATGGTAGAACTTATGCTGTTGGCACGCAACTGGTCCCAAATTATGGGCCGTTGGTACGTGGATGAGCTGCCGTTCCGGAGTGCCCCTTATCGACCACCAGCCCGTACGCTCCCGTTCCATCGCAAGGTCCATCTTATCGCGTTTAGCGTTATGTTGTTCGCGTTCCTCGAGGACACACTGAACTTCGTATCGGCATACAAGCTGAATGAACTTCACATTCGGTACTGTCCACACCGGGATGGGTTTTGGAAGAATTTCTTCCATCGGGAACATCCTTACGTGTTGCGCGCTATCCCGTACCACCCGGTACTCGGCTGGACAATCGAGCTGACGATGAGGATCGCCAAGTTTACCTGGCACTATGTGGATGTGTTCATTATCTGTCTGAGTCTCGGGTTGCAGCGGCGGTTCGTGCAGTTTAACGAGCGACTGGAGCGTCTCGATGGACAACCACAGCCGCAGGGCGTATGGCGTGGACTGAGGCTCGATTTTGTGCGACTTACGGAGCTGGTCGCCTTTGTGGACGAACGCTTCTCGAAGTTGATTCTATTCAGCTGCGCCAACGATATGTTCTTCATCACGGTGCAGTTGTTCAACAGCTTCGAGTAATTCCAATACCTAAGCGGAGTGACTGTTTAGCAGGATTAAATGTATCTATGTTTATAATTCCTCCAGCCTAAAACCGACCACTGTGACCTCGGTTTACTTCTGGTACTCGCTCGGATTCCTCATCGGTCGCTGCTTTCTCATGCTGTTCGTCGTGTCCTCGATCAGCCGAGCGTCGGAACGGCCGCTCGAAACGTTGCGCCGCTTCCCTAGCTCAAACTGGAACCTAGACCTGAGACGACTCTGTGACGCAGTGGCCACGTCCGAGAATGCACTTTCCGGCAAGCGATTCTTTTTCGTCCGGAGACCATTGATACTAGCGGTAAGCTTTTCGAAATTGTATGAAGCTTTTATTCCTGGAGCTCGATAAGACTGACC
>KZ061558.1:221479-348527 GCA_002091835.1 Anopheles maculatus
AGCCCGGACCACTGATGGGCTGTCATGGCCCGTTCGTCTTCAAGCCCGGATAGTCGGTAGCAGATATAATAATATATGCTCAGGCTATGAGACCATCAAATAAAAGCAAATTGTTCATTACTGGAGGTTATACAAATTCTACATCAACTACAATCAACTTATATTAATAGCATATATTCTGTCGAACAAGCTTTACAAGGCAACAGCATCTAAATATTGTCATCAAAGTCTTCCAACTAAAACAAACTCCAAAAGCTTCAAGAACTAAACTCTCCCTACATTCTTCATCTCGAGCTATCCACTAATCCAGCTGAAATGCAACACTGTTGATGTAAATCGGTTCCGCTTTAATCCGATAATTAGCACCTCATTACACCGTCCAATATTTACACGCCAAGGTTTCGCTATTTCGCGCTACCAAATCGCTAATGCACTTATTTACCGCTAATGTCCGCCTGCACAATGGATGATAAATCGAGCCAACGAATCGCTTCACTGGCCAGCATAATTGGCTTATAACGATCAGCTCTCGTCGGGCCAAAGCCATTGAACACACACACAAGCACAGTCCATCGTTATCATAAGCGAGACCCTTTTAACCGGAAAAGTCTCAACCCCAATGTTGACTTTCAATCACCGGAACCGAACCGTCCGGCCTGACGTCACGAGTGAAATAGGGATCCATTATGATAGTGGTCGCGCAATAGCCTAACTGACTGACCGGCCAGTCAAAGCATCTGGTGCAGTTCCCAGCGTAAAGTGAAAGTGGACCGACCAGTGAACAGTGGACGGTCCCCGGATAATTGTTCTGTTTACATTAGTTTGTCACGAATATTCAATTTTCGCTCGGGACGAAGGTTAGCAAGGATAGTACGGTGTTGTTTGTTGTCTGGACTGGTCAGTCTCGTTTGACAGCTCGGCAGGATTGTAATTCTCTGCGCCCTAGATAGTTTCCGCACTCGGTGACTCAACATTGTCCCTGATTAACCTTCTACGGTGTGACCGGTTTTGCAGTGTGTTTGCTTACATCCAGGACATAATCTCATCTCACCAGGATTCTAGCCCCGTTTTGGAACATGCCAAACATGACACCCGTCGAACGGTTGCCCAGTGTCCGCAGCTTGACCAGACCCCCATCAACACCGTCGACCGCACAGGCCGAGGAACCATCGTCCAAAGCGGATCGGGAACGGGAATGCAGTATGCACGAAGCGCTGGCAGCGGTCATCTTTATGGGACAACTGTTTTCGCTCATGCCCATCGCCGGTTACGGTTCGCCAAGTGATCCGCGAACCGTCACGATGCGTTTCCTGTCCGTCCGGTTCGTGTACGGATGCGTCACGCTGCTGATAATGTTGGCACTCATCGTAATGTTGGGCGCATATACGGCCCATCAAAGTTCGTTCGGAGTACAGCAGGCATGTAAGTTGCCGTGTGACATTCCTCAAAGAGGTCAGAATTTCATCCCCCCTTTTTGGTGTTTGCTTACAGCTTCCGTGGTGTACTATGCCATCATCGTGTTTTTCATGGTAGAACTTATGCTGTTGGCACGCAACTGGTCCCAAATTATGGGCCGTTGGTACGTGGATGAGCTGCCGTTCCGGAGTGCCCCTTATCGACCACCAGCCCGTACGCTCCCGTTCCATCGCAAGGTCCATCTTATCGCGTTTAGCGTTATGTTGTTCGCGTTCCTCGAGGACACACTGAACTTCGTATCGGCATACAAGCTGAATGAACTTCACATTCGGTACTGTCCACACCGGGATGGGTTTTGGAAGAATTTCTTCCATCGGGAACATCCTTACGTGTTGCGCGCTATCCCGTACCACCCGGTACTCGGCTGGACAATCGAGCTGACGATGAGGATCGCCAAGTTTACCTGGCACTATGTGGATGTGTTCATTATCTGTCTGAGTCTCGGGTTGCAGCGGCGGTTCGTGCAGTTTAACGAGCGACTGGAGCGTCTCGATGGACAACCACAGCCGCAGGGCGTATGGCGTGGACTGAGGCTCGATTTTGTGCGACTTACGGAGCTGGTCGCCTTTGTGGACGAACGCTTCTCGAAGTTGATTCTATTCAGCTGCGCCAACGATATGTTCTTCATCACGGTGCAGTTGTTCAACAGCTTCGAGTAATTCCAATACCTAAGCGGAGTGACTGTTTAGCAGGATTAAATGTATCTATGTTTATAATTCCTCCAGCCTAAAACCGACCACTGTGACCTCGGTTTACTTCTGGTACTCGCTCGGATTCCTCATCGGTCGCTGCTTTCTCATGCTGTTCGTCGTGTCCTCGATCAGCCGAGCGTCGGAACGGCCGCTCGAAACGTTGCGCCGCTTCCCTAGCTCAAACTGGAACCTAGACCTGAGACGACTCTGTGACGCAGTGGCCACGTCCGAGAATGCACTTTCCGGCAAGCGATTCTTTTTCGTCCGGAGACCATTGATACTAGCGGTAAGCTTTTCGAAATTGTATGAAGCTTTTATTCCTGGAGCTCGATAAGACTGACCGTTCTTATCAATCGAATGTGGGCCGCCCTGGGCGCAATGACGCGTCCGTTGCACAATGGTAAAGTACCGCCGCGTCATTGCCCGTACTTACACGCTTACTTATCTGCTGATTCACTTGCAACGCTAAGGTATCAGTAGGAAAGGTGTTCAAGCACTCACCGCACCAAGTAAATCAAACTGATTCGTTATCAGTTTGTCGGTGCTTAAGTAAGGTGCAAACAACAACAAAAGTAAGATGGACTTTGAGGTACTTTACAAGATTAAAGTCAGGTCCGCTCCTCCAAGTTGTGTGTATTGTGCGATAAAAGCAGGGGTTTTCAGTCTGGAATGCATTTATTGGTAGTCTCTCTATAGTGTCACCTCTTACTGATTACATTTCTCATTTCCCCCAACAGATGGCCGGTACGATCATTACCTACGAGCTAGTGTTACTAGATCAGGTGAAGAAAATCCCCGACACGACAAAGGATTGCACATTTTAATGGCCTGCTTTGCCACACAAGCCGATCCCATACTGACGTCACTTTCTCACGTGCAGCTGTCACTCTCACACGCGTGTTTGTATTTGTATCGATCATCGAGTTTAAAAATAAACAAACCAACAAATGCATTGTACGATACTAGTTCGACCATTTTATATCGGAAAGAAGCAGAAGATGGGATGGCCACCAAAAAAAAACCCCCCCGGCTAGACATGGAATAAAATCTCCAATTGTGTGTGACAACTGCGACAACAACTGCGTCCACTCAGTGCTCGATCAGCACCTCGTAGTTCTTGATCGGGATCTCACTGCCACCGTATGGGATGTAGAGCGTCTGGTGACTTGGGTGAATTTTGCCCGGTGTCAAACTGCCCATATAGTGCGTCCGGCCAATGTACAGTGCCTCCCCGGTTGACGTACGTCCACCAAAGACGGCATTCGGTGGTACGCTACCGAATCCGGACGGTACCCAGGACACGTTACCACCGACCAGCACCTCGAACGAGTGTTTCGGAATTTCCTGACCATTGTGGCAGATGTACGCAATCTGCTTGGTAGGCAGCACCTTCGCCGGCAGCTGATCACCCTCGTGGTATGCACGGCCGACGTAGATGGGTGAGCTGTCCGAATCGTGTCCGGCCAGGATAGCGTTCGGGGGCATCGGTGCATGGGCCGAACAGTGTTGCCAGTTTGCTGTAATCCGAAGACGCTACATTAGTTGAGGACGGATATGAGGTGCCACTTTCGGAAAGTCGGTACTTACAGCGCTGCTGTCCAACGAGCACTTCATAGGACAGGAAACTTTGTTCTGCACCATTGAACGGGATGTAGAGACATCCGTGGGACCGATGGATCTTGCCCGGTGTCAAACTACCCTCGTGATGTGTACGTCCAACGTACAGCTGCTCACCGGTGGTCGTATTACCGGCCAGAACAGCACCAGCAGGAACGTGTCCATTGCCACTGCCAACCCAGGTGAAACCACTACCCGTGAGGACCTTTTTTAAAATTCAAAACACATCATTTAATACAATTCCATTCGCCAAGTTGCTGCCAAGTGACTAAAGCATACCTCAAAGTGTGACTTAAATATCTCCATACCATTGTGCGAGACATAAGCGGCCTGCTTGGATGGAATCACCTTCGCTGGCAGCTGGTCACCCTCGTGGTACGCTCGGCCCACGTAGATCGGCGAACCGTCCTGGTCATTTCCGGCGTATACCGCTGCCGGTGGAATACCCTGGTGTGAGGTCCACGGAATCCAGTTAAATCCTGTCAATCAAATCCACCCGAAACGATAAGACATCCGTCAGCGATCGATTTATACGGCATTTTTTACTTATTTCTCTACCCCATCGTTTACCATTGGCCAGTAAGCGTGATAAGGAATCGATGGGGCGTTGGTTTTGAACCGATAGCAGACATAAGGGTTTTTTTTTTTTGTTACTTTGTGCAAAGATAACGAACCTTCTGGTTGTTTTTCGTACTTGCGTTACGTGACTGTGAGGTGCACTTAGGAGAAAATGTGTGTGTGTTTTTTTTTATTGCTCTCTTGCATGGGATTTTCCACGAAATTAATGCACAAATGCACGACGCAGTTTATTTAAACAGATGATGTTGCTTTTGGAGCACGATACTACGAAAAACTGCCGCCGCTTACCTGTGTTCATCTTGCACTTTGGGTTCTGAAAATGTAAACTAATAGAATAACTAACAACTGAACCGAAACTACACGGTGCTCGGACGAACTGGAACCTGCCGCGGTAGTGTTTCGCTTGTGACTAACTCTTCGGGGCGGATGGTTGCTGGACAAGTAAAATAAATACAGCACACTGATAAGCGTGGGCCCGATATCGGAACGCTACCACCAACACACTGGCGTTTTATTACCCACGTTGACGTTTATTTACACCATCACAGTCAACATCTTGCTTGAAAGGTTTACAGACGGCCGGAAAGCCGTGTACCGGGAGCAGGAAAAACAGATGCAACTGATCAAATTTTGTCACCAACCACCACCACATTGTTATCATCTTATCGGTTAATGATTCACGCAGTATAGACAGTGCATACTTCACTCCCAGCTCGGCTCGATACCATGATTCATCGTTTATATTGATGCGAATGCTGGTGTGTTCGATAAGCTACGGCACAGGTAATGTAATAGAGGTGTAATAGTGGTAAATAAAGGCATGTATCATCCTGCTGCGTATTAATCAATGCCAAATGACTAAAGAATGTTACTGTTAACGAAGAATTTGCCACACACATTTCTAGTGTTTGATGGTGATGGTGCCATGTCTTATCGAGTGATCGATAATGGGCGGAAGTTGGCATGGCAGACATGAGGACACAGATATGATGCTTTTGTATGCCTGTTGTTGTATGGTAGGAGAGCAACTCGTCTTTCTTTTAGGGGTCGTTTAGACCTTCTGCTTAACCCAGCTACGGATCAGCTATGTATGTGATGAGAACGTGTCCAAGGAATATTTAAAGAAAAACATTAAACCGAACTAAATTTGAGCATAGCTTTCAAAGGCAGTTTTTTCGTAGCTCAAATACTTTCGGATCGTTCTTCACACAATGTCTGTTTCTGGTTGGGTTTACTTTTAAGACTAATTTACAATTTACTCAGGTACTTGCTACTTACGCTTACATTTCACTAATACTAACTTACTGCTGTAAACTAGAATCCATGTTTCGTAATTGTCTAATCATAGGCGCATTCCCCAACAGCAGTAGATTAAACAATTAGTACATTGAATTTGATTTCGTAAGCGGTGTAGATTAGAGTACATAGAGAAGGTATGGATAAAGACTCTCAATTTGATTAATATTTTCAATAAGACTTTATATAGGCAAATAAGTAAGTTAGGATTGACATACAGTTTATTATTGATCTACAATACAAATAGAAATGTTTTAAAAACTATTAATAGAATCAGAAATGCTATAAAACTTTCAATTTCTCTTTTATTTTTCTCTTATGCTTTAATACTGCTTGTAAAAAACTATAACGCATGTTTAAAATTTTAAAAACAATTACATTTTAGATTATCTTCATTGTTGTTAACACGTTTGAAATTCAGGAGTTAATTTTTTATTTAATATTAATTTTATCCTCAACCTTTTTCCAGTAATATTCTCACACTTATTTAATACATAAAAAAAATTTAATTATTTAATTTTTTGTACAGTTTTTTCTGTTTTTTTTTTTTTTATAGTTACTCATGTTTCTATATTTACGAATAAAATACATCATGTTTCGTCTTATTCCGTAGCCTAGAAACTTTTCAAACAGCATCGCCGCAAAATGTATGATCATTGCACCAATACCAATGCAAACGGAGCAATCTTCCAACAAACAAAAGACCATGCGTCCGCTCGCGTTCAGCACCACGTGCTCGCTCGGCTACTGCACGAAGTTGTACTTCGGCACTTCGGATTTGGCTCTTCGACGCTTTGCTCCAAGGTGGGGAAAGCAAGTTCAAGTTCAGAGCATGTGTCATTTCAAACGGTTAGCGTATGATGATGGTTCACCATTCTCATCAATTCAATTTTTTTGCTAATGCATTTACTGTGGATTATGTTTATTAAGTCAATTTGATTATTTACGGGAGCCACACAAAAAAAAAAACAAACATACAAATATTTTGATTTATTCATACATTTACACTTCATTGAAGAAAAAAATGTAGAATAAAAAAAATGAATAAATGCAAATTAACCTTTTAAATAAAAGTATATGTTTGTCGTCTTTTTCTTGACTTAACGGCCTGCTAGATCATGCAGACCATATAACATAACAGACTTATCGACACCTCGTAGCCAGTAAGTCCTTGCCAAAGAGATCATTTTCTAATGGGATTTGATACTCGCTCCTGCCGGGTGATCAGCGCTGCCACCTTCACGGTCACCGGCCGGCCCATAATTATTATTTTTAATTGAGTTATGAATGTCACTAACATTGCTTTAAAACATTTTTCTTTAAATCTCCAATTGCAATACTTACATTCCGGTAAATCATTTGTCAATCATCTTCAACGATCGATCCTTTTCGTTGACGCACTTTTTATCCAAAAGCTCCATCATAATTTGACAAGCTAATTCCAGCGCACAGTAATCTGCTGTTTTGAATCAACAAGGTAACATTAATTATAAGCAGGTTCTAGATTCCGTGGTGCATCAATGCCAACACATTTGCTTTCCTCGAAAAAATCAAGGCCACCGGACCCACACTGCACTCAGCCACGATCAGGCAGCAATTGAACTTTTGTGTGTCCGACAATTGTAAAACTCAAACAAAACTCACACACACACACAACCTCCAAATTAAATGTGTGTTGCCGTAGAATGCTCAACAACCAGCGTTTTATGTTATCCTTTAAAACACCGTTCCGCCGTTCGGAGGAAAGAAATCTCTTTACCACGAGACTACGATTACTCGATCGAGCAGCTCATTGGTAAGCAGCAGCACGCTTGTGTCTGTGTGGTTTGTAGCTCATGTGTAAACATTTTAATTTGCTTGCCATCGTGACGTGTGCCGCTGGCTGTGGTGTGGTTCCACCGACTTCCGGGGGGCTCGCGGACGAAAGCGCGTGCTCGCGAGCGTACCGTGTACGGGCGTGGACAATTAGTGTAATTTTTATCCCTTTCCGAGCTCCGATCGATAGCAACCCGCTCCAACAACCGGTGACCTCTGAACTCGTCCACATCGCTGCGCCGCGCTCTCTGTGTGCTGAGGGTGAGAGCGTGTCTGTTGTCTGGCTCAGAATAATCGCTTCGAGTGTGTGGTGCGTATATGAAGCACCCAGCACGAACCCAACATCAGCATTCTGTTCTCGACCGTTGCCGGCGACAGTTTGGTGTGGCGATCTCGGTTGTTTGTAGAGGCGGGCGTGCGCGCGCACACACATTCGAATACGCAGTGTTGATCAGCTTATCGAGTAGTGGAGCTACAGATTGTGGTGCCTTTGTGAGGGTAAAATAAATAATTTATATTATTTCCAAACATTCCGAGCCTCGTGTACCGGATGCTTGACCGTTTTGGTGTTCTAAATATGTGTGTTTCGGTTGAGTGAACATTACTTAGACTAGTTTTTAAGTGTTGCGCGGTCCACAATCAATTTACCAAAACAAGCACCGTGCTAGAAGTGATAGCTTAAAGTGATACAAAGTAATTTAAGAATTGTTTTGCTTTTTTTTCTCCACACAAACACACAGTTGGACAGATAATAGTGTGACCTTGAACAAGGATTAAAAGTGTGCAAAAGTGAATCAAAATATTTTACTCAAATTAAGTTAGAACAAGGTAAGTGATAGCAACACAAGACGGAAGTGTTCAGCGTAGAATAAGTGTGTTTCTGAAAAGACGATCATCCACCACCAAAAAACAAACAAATTACGCCTTAAAGTGACACTTGTAAGTGATAAATGTAGGTGTGAAAATGAAATGATTAATGGGCTCGGTTCGGATGCTAGAAATACTACACTCGCCGGTGGGAATCAATTCATCATAATTCGCTTCGCATCCTAGTAAACAATCTAGACCAAACAATTCACACACACACACACAGCCTCCGTTACTAGAACCACTCGGACATCCTCAAGGTTTACTTTTTGCCCCAAAAAAAAGAGCGTTTTTGCGCACCCCTAATCTCTGCAAATCGCTTTTTAAAAGCTCTAACCAATCTCGCACAATTCATTATCACCGTGCTAAACACACCGTGCGCTTTAGCACTATAAATCAGCCAGACACCAAAAATTCTCAATGACAGCAGATGTGGTGCGACACCCAGCAATGTTCTGCCGCCATACATTAACACACAGCGAGCTGTGTTGGCTTCCAGGCGCGTGGGATTAGAAGACGCAAAGCTCGCAACGATCCTCAATTGTCTCAGTCCCGGCGTACATTGGCAAGAAATCCACTTCAAAAGCTACCAAAGCGATTCGCCGCAAACAGAGATCAATCTATCGTCTAGCCTCAAGCAAGCTACAAACTGACGCAATCCGCGGGATACTTGTGGAGCACGTATGCTGGATGGCAAGAACCTTCCCGCCTGTTGAATGGGTACGCGGGAAGATAATCTTTCAATTTGGATAATTCTTTGGATGGTTTCAAGTACCTTCAAATCTCGGTGCTCGATGACCGGCTGGCGCGTCAGGTGCTTCAACAATTGCAAATAAATGCCACAAAAAGGTACCGGCGATGATGATGATGATGCTGGTTCTAAAAATAGATCCAGACAAGAGACGCGAATCTTTACCGAAATTAAAATGATATGCTAAAAGCTCACTGTTCCAAGACGTCTCGGGGGTATAGAATTTTTCCCACTAAAAGAATTCTCGCTTCTCACTTGTACTTCAAAGTTTGAAGATATTCAATTGAGCAATTATTTCCCCCGCCGAAGAGAACGACAAAAGCGGATCTTTCTCGTTCCTAATGGATCCATGAATTGCTGCGGGTACTTTAAACGGTGTCGTCCGGTCACTTCCGCAATCGGAGGTCCCCCCTCCTTCTCCGTAAGGTAAATATAGCTACCGGGAGGTTGCTCTCTTGCTGATAAAAGCAAACAAGTTCAAGGGCTGCCAACAGCAGGGGAACTTGTCACCCAGCGAGTCACACAAATGACATGTTTTTCGGGTGGTCGTAAGTCACAGATTGACATTGCGCTTGCGCGATCCGGTCAATGGTCGTAAAATGGATGCGTGTGTTTTCCCACGAACCTCTTGACCCCTCGCACGGACAGGATCCCCCCCCAGGTAACGTCCCTCGAAACTCACCGTGGTAGGCTAATCGAAAGCTTGTTTTCATTGGAACGAAACGCACAGAAGGTGGCGTTTAATGATGGATCTCGGTCCTAGGTACTCCGAGCTTGCACTTCATCAGGTTGGCAGGTGAAACAGCGCGCGCACACACATACTTAGAGACAAGCGAACGCTCAATTTAGTGTGTCCGGGTGGGCTACAATTAAAATTGCCCTCCGATGTGCGGTTGGTAACTAGGCGCGATTGATTATACGCTGCTGCGCGGTGGAATCGATTAATGCATTATCCAGGGCTGATATGAAACGAGAGCGAAAGGTGTTAGGAGGGGAGGATAAACAAAATATTACGCGATTGAGCAGCTTGCATATGGCTTGGGAGCAAGTGTGTAAAAAGGCCATCCAGGTGGAATGAGATCAACCAACAATCAAAGCTCCATAGGGAGCATTCTGTACGAGAGTGCTATTAATTATTGGTGCAAAGAGGGTTATCGTGATGTAAATGAAGCATTTTAAGCTAGAGATTAGATAATCAGAATATTAGTTGCATAATCGATGAGCGGAGAATATTTTCTAATAATTCGATGTATGAAAAATGATCGTCGAGGAACATCGTTTTGCAGAACTGATGCCACTACCATTTTATGGGATGCTCTATAAACCGATAAAAATCCAATTTAAATAGTCTAAATTTATAAACAAGGTTCAATCATTATACTGATGACGCCGGTCTTCACACGGCAGGACCGGGATTCATGTCTCATTTGGGCCATTCCCCCATAGTGAGGACTAACTCTCCAACTATGCGGTATCAATAAGTCTAATAAGCCAAAAATGGCAGGCATGACCTTAAGAGGTCGTTAGGCCAAGAAAGAAGAAAAGTATTATACTGATTTCATCTTACTTATTTACATACTCATTTACCTTGAATCCTAGACCCTCTGTCCATGTAGATCAGTTGAAAAGACACTACGGGTGACATTCTCATGACATGACCATTCCATCAGAGCCTGGCAAGTCATATTCGCTGCTCGATGGTAGTGGCTCCTTCATTGTTCATACATAAATCCGTCTGAGCAACTAATCTCTGACAACTGTTTTGAGGGAAAGAAAAGGACCCAAGATAAGTAGAGTTTTGGATGGCTTCAAAGGTGCGATCACCTACATTTCCATAATACCAAAACCAACAGATTATTGGCAAGATTTTATATCATTTGGTCAATTGATTTTGCGCTCTGCACTCGCTTGACAACTGTTTTGAGGGAAAGAAAAGGACCCAAGATAAGTAGAGTTTTGGATGGCTTCAAAGGTGCGATCACCTACATTTCCATAATACCAAAACCAACAGATTATTGGCAAGATTTTATATCATTTGGTCAATTGATTTTGCGCTCTGCACTCGCTTGCTATGTTTCTGCTACTTAGACGATCCTCAGGTCAATAATTAGTTTTTGATTAGTTTAGTTTATTGAAAGTACAGTTGTCTAGGTAATCTAAACAACATTCTTTAAGCTACGCGTTACAATCATATTTTGAGACTATTTACGATACTTAACGTACGGGTCAAATACTATCTCGTAGTAACGAACGGAAGATAGGTAGAGGAATGTGATGGTCAAACAAATGGTCGTATTCGTTGAATAACCGCACCGCACGCAAAAACGGATCATTTTCACCGACAGCCGTACGCCGAGTAGGAACAAAAAGTGGAGGACAGATAATGTCTATGTCTGACACAAATTGGGGTTGTTCTATCCTGATTGCTGGTTGGTTGCTGTTACTATAGAGTTGATAGAGTTGAGGAGAAATAATATGTTACAAGTTAATTCCTTTTACAAAACTCTACTACAGTTACTCTCTACAGTTAATCTCACGTTTCAAACCTTTTTCAAGGTAACTTTTAAATTGAAATATAATTTCTCTATATAAATATAATATAAATATAAGTTTTAAACCCCATTTTCTAACGTAAAACCCATATTTGAACCAAATTTGACATAAGTTGGACAATTGAAAGCGTGTATAAATTGGAAAATATGTATATGTCTGCTATAACCTAAAAATGTCTTGGCTTTCCATTGCATGATTTATTTTTAAGCAACTAGCAATAACAACTTTTTAATCTTTTAAAAACAATAAAATAAAGCCTCTTTTTAGCCGGTCTATTGGTGTACAAGGTAT
Organism: Anopheles maculatus; assembly: GCA_002091835.1. Taxonomy (NCBI): domain Eukaryota; kingdom Metazoa; phylum Arthropoda; class Insecta; order Diptera; family Culicidae; genus Anopheles; species Anopheles maculatus. Next base: position 233,417 of record KZ061558.1, read on the forward strand.
ACAAACACTATTTACAAAATATACTAAAACAATGTTAAAACGTTCGTGAAGATTAAATATTTGACCAGTACCCTAAAACCTTCTCAATAGAATGGACGGCTTTGTTATCGTTAAAAAATGGTTCCCAATCCAACCCGTTATCTTGCACATCTCCGTTACATCTCTGTTACAACGCCATATTGGTAGTGCACGTTTTGCACTGGCTACGGCCAATAGTTAGCGCCTGGTTGTTAATTCCTTCCGCCAACAATTTACTCATCATACCGGAAAGAACCGATCCTTACCGCTCACAGCATGTACAATTGCTCAATTGAATCCGCTTGAACAGTATAGATTTTCGCAAATAAAAACACTGTTACACGGATGGCGCTTATTTTGCATGGTACAGCGCGATCCCAACGCCGGACTTATTAATTTCACCTTGACCGCACTGTATTATTAATTATATGTACAGTGATTTTTTGGACGATGGTATTTGCCTTTTGCAATTAATCTACAAATTACTGTTCCGCAAGTCTTCAGTAATCGATTTTTGGTTGGTTTTGCGGTTCGCAGTCGATCGCAGTCCCGCAGAGATAAATGCAGCCTTTACAATCTACGCCACCGGAAGTACAAAGCGTCTTCACACTTGCACTCTCGGTTAAATCGCTTTTTAAAAGCTCTAACCAATCTCGCACAATTCATTATCACCGTGCTAAACACACCGTGCGCTTTAGCACTATAAATCAGCCAGACACCAAAAATTCTCAATGACAGCAGATGTGGTGCGACACCCAGCAATGTTCTGCCGCCATACATTAACACACAGCGAGCTGTGTTGGCTTCCAGGCGCGTGGGATTAGAAGACGCAAAGCTCGCAACGATCCTCAATTGTCTCAGTCCCGGCGTACATTGGCAAGAAATCCACTTCAAAAGCTACCAAAGCGATTCGCCGCAAACAGAGATCAATCTATCGTCTAGCCTCAAGCAAGCTACAAACTGACGCAACCCGCGGGATACTTGTGGAGCACGTATGCTGGATGGCAAGAACCTTCCCGCCTGTTGAATGGGTACGCGGGAAGATAATCTTTCAATTTGGATAATTCTTTGGATGGTTTCAAGTACCTTTAAATCTCGATGCTCAATGACCGGCTGGCGCGTCAGGTGCTTCAACAATTGCAAATAAATGCCACAAAAAGGTACCGGCGATGATGATGATGATGCTGGTTCTAAAAATAGATCCAGACAAGAGACGCGAATCTTTACCGAAATTAAAATGATATGCTAAAAGCTCACTGTTCCAAGACGTCTCGGGGGTATAGAATTTTTCCCACTAAAAGAATTCTCGCTTCTCACTTGTACTTCAAAGTTTGAAGATATTCAATTGAGCAATTATTTCCCCCGCCGAAGAGAACGACAAAAGCGGATCTTTCTCGTTCCTAATGGATCCATGAATTGCTGCGGGTACTTTAAACGGTGTCGTCCGGTCACTTCCGCAATCGGAGGTCCCCCCTCCTTCTCCGTAAGGTAAATATAGCTACCGGGAGGTTGCTCTCTTGCTGATAAAAGCAAACAAGTTCAAGGGCTGCCAACAGCAGGGGAACTTGTCACCCAGCGAGTCACACAAATGACATGTTTTTCGGGTGGTCGTAAGTCACAGATTGACATTGCGCTTGCGCGATCCGGTCAATGGTCGTAAAATGGATGCGTGTGTTTTCCCACGAACCTCTTGACCCCTCGCACGGACAGGATCCCCCCCCGGGTAACGTCCCTCGAAACTCACCGTGGTAGGCTAATCGAAAGCTTGTTTTCATTGGAACGAAACGCACAGAAGGTGGCGTTTAATGATGGATCTCGGTCCTAGGTACTCCGAGCTTGCACTTCATCAGGTTGGCAGGTGAAACAGCGCGCGCACACACATACTTAGAGACAAGCGAACGCTCAATTTAGTGTGTCCGGGTGGGCTACAATTAAAATTGCCCTCCGATGTGCGGTTGGTAACTAGGCGCGATTGATTATACGCTGCTGCGCGGTGGAATCGATTAATGCATTATCCAGGGCTGATATGAAACGAGAGCGAAAGGTGTTAGGAGGGGAGGATAAACAAAATATTACGCGATTGAGCAGCTTGCATATGGCTTGGGAGCAAGTGTGTAAAAAGGCCATCCAGGTGGAATGAGATCAACCAACAATCAAAGCTCCATAGGGAGCATTCTGTACGAGAGTGCTATTAATTTGTGGTGCAAAGCGAGTTATCGTGATGTAAATGAAGCATTTTAAGCAAGAGATTAGATAATCAGAATATTAGTTGCATAATCGATGAGCGGAGAATATTTTCTAATAATTCGATGTATGAAAAATGATCGTCGAGGAACATCGTTTTGCAGAACTGATGCCACTACAATTTTATGGGATGCTCTATAAACCGATAAAAATCCAATTTAAATAGTCTAAATTTATAAACAAGGTTCAATCATTATACTGATGACGCCGGTCTTCACACGGCAGGACCGGGATTCATGTCTCATTTGGGCCATTCCCCCATAGTGAGGACTAACTCTCCAACTATGCGGTATCAATAAGTCTAATAAGCCAAAAATGGCAGGCATGACCTTAAGAGGTCGTTAGGCCAAGAAAGAAGAAAAGTATTATACTGATTTCATCTTACTTATTTACATACTCATTTACCTTGAATCCTAGACCCTCTGTCCATGTAGATCAGTTGAAAAGACACTACGGGTGACATTCTCATGACATGACCATTCCATCAGAGCCTGGCAAATCATATTCGCTGTTCGATGGTAGTGGCTCCTTCATTGTTCATACACAAATCCGTCTGAGCAACTAATCTCGAACGCGGTTCAGCGGATTACGTCAGATTTGGACAGAGTCCACGCCTCAAAGGCGTATGCCAATTTTGGGCCTTTAAATGTTCTACACAATTCCAACTTCGTTCCTAATGACAACTGTTTTGAGTGAAAGAAAAGGACCCAAGATAAGTAGAGTTTTGGATGGCTTCAAAGGTGCGATCACCTACATTTCCATAATACCAAAACCAACAGATTATTGGCAAGATTTTATATCATTTGGTCAATTGATTTTGCGCTCTGCACTCGCTTGCTATGTTTCTGCTACTTAGACGATCCTCAGGTCAATAATTAGTTTTTGATTAGTTTAGTTTATTGAAAGTACAGTTGTCTAGGTAATCTAAACAACATTCTTTAAGCTACGCGTTACAATCATATTTTGAGACTATTTACGATACTTAACGTACGGGTCAAATACTATCTCGTAGTAACGAACGGAAGATAGGTAGAGGAATGTGATGGTCAAACAAATGGTCGTATTCGTTGAATAACCGCACCGCACGCAAAAACGGATCATTTTCACCGACAGCCGTACGCCGAGTAGGAACAAAAAGTGGAGGACAGATAATGTCTATGTCTGACACAAATTGGGGTTGTTCTATCCTGATTGCTGGTTGGTTGCTGTTACTATAGAGTTGATAGAGTTGAGGAGAAATAATATGTTACAAGTTAATTCCTTTTACAAAACTCTACTACAGTTACTCTCTACAGTTAATCTCACGTTTCAAACCTTTTTCAAGGTAACTTTTAAATTGAAATATAATTTCTCTATATAAATATAATATAAATATAAGTTTTAAACCCCATTTTCTAACGTAAAACCCATATTTGAACCAAATTTGACATAAGTTGGACAATTGAAAGCGTGTATAAATTGGAAAATATGTATATGTCTGCTATAACCTAAAAATGTCTTGGCTTTCCATTGCATGATTTATTTTTAAGCAACTAGCAATAACAACTTTTTAATCTTTTAAAAACAATAAAATAAAGCCTCTTTTTAGCCGGTCTATTGGTGTACAAGGTATACAAACACTATTTACAAAATATACTAAAACAATGTTAAAACGTTCGTGAAGATTAAATATTTGACCAGTACCCTAAAACCTTCTCAATAGAATGGACGGCTTTGTTATCGTTAAAAAATGGTTCCCAATCCAACCCGTTATCTTGCACATCTCCGTTACATCTCTGTTACAACGCCATATTGGTAGTGCACGTTTTGCACTGGCTACGGCCAATAGTTAGCGCCTGGTTGTTAATTCCTTCCGCCAACAATTTACTCATCATACCGGAAAGAACCGATCCTTACTGCTCACAGCATGTACAATTGCTCAATTGAATCCGCTTGAACACTATATATTTTCGCAAATAAAAACACTGTTACACGGATGGCGCTTATTTTGCATGGTACAGCGCGATCCCAACGCCGGACTTATTACTTTCACCTTGACCGCACTGTATTATTAATTATATGTACAGTGATTTTTTGGACGATGGTATTTGCCTTTTGCAATTAATCTACAAATTACTGTTCCGCAAGTCTTCAGTAATCGATTTTTGGTTGGTTTTGCGGTTCGCAGTCGATCGCAGTCCCGCAGAGATAAATGCAGCCTTTACAATCTACGCCACCGGAAGTACAAAGCGTCTTCACACTTGCACTCTCGGTTGTGGGGGGGAACCACGAGTGAACAAACATTTGAATTCGGTAACGGGTAGTTACCGAGTGGTCATTGTCAAGGTTTTCGTCATAAACATAAAACCCAACAAAGCGCTTCACTCATGGCGGCATCTCGTGGAACCGTAAGATCAGATACGGTCGCGTTTGGCGTACATGTTGTCACGAAGGAGATCGTTTTGGTTTTATTACTGTTACATCAAAATTCCCAAAACAAAACAGCGTTTCGTTTGTGTCAGCGCAGGTGCGTTGTTTGGATACAAGAGGTTCGCTTTTGTCGGCGGCTGCCTTGCAGGAAGGTTAAGGAAGTGTCCAGCTTTGTACGGTAATCCCTACCAAGCGGGGCCAACGATCGGATGTACGATCGATAGGCGAAATTATTTCAAAGCCTTGAGCTGTGTGGACCAAGTGTCACTTTTAATGTGTACACAAGTGTGTCGTAAACTGTCGTCTGACGGGACCTCAACGTCATCGCCATGTCGAGCGGCTGGTGGTGGTTGCTATTTCTCGCCCAACTCGGAAGCACCATTTACCGGTGTGTAACGGAGTCCGCGCGAATGAGCAATAATTATCCTCCGAGGGGGTTGTAGCTGTCGGTCGGCTCGTGCATCACCTAAAGGATGCAAGAAGATGCACACACAGCACAGCTGTACCGGGAGCGATCGCGGTAGCGTAGCTGTACTGTGGCAATAATTCATGCACCGATAATTATGTGTTTTTCTTCACACACACATACGCACGCACAAATGCACATTATTTATACACGGCAGTCACGGTCAAGGTCGTTGTTCGATTGACTCCGGATTGGCGCCTACGTACCAAGCAACTGAGCCTCAGTAATTACAGCTCTACATCAATCATTGCGATTGGGTAATTTTATTCGCATTATACAATCTTGCATCCTAAGCTGACTTAGTTATGTTTATTCCGAACATTGCTTGGTTTATTTATATATTTAGAAATATTTCTTAACATAAGAATGTTTCAAAATTAGAAAAAATATCGCTAATGTTTGACGTCAGTTTTTCGTGTGATTTGAATGCTTGCGTCAGTAAACGCTTACATGAGAACCGGCATCGATCGATCAATCAAGATGAATTGTTTCTCCAAAGCGCACATAATATGCAAACATGTGTCGATTCCGACATTCCGATGCGATTCGGAACTATTTACTTAGCTGTCACTATTCTTTCTTGGCATTATTTGGTAATAGAACTATTCCCGAATCATGTTCCTCAATGTCTCAAAGCTTTAACTAACATTTTATCTGGTTTTAAGCTTCTTAAGGCATACTATCAATTATTAAACTTATCTAGCGCTTCAAGAAGATAATTGTGGATTTATTTTACAGAACATAAGCGAGTTAATCATAAAGGAATAAACTTATTGTTAGCCCAACTATTTGTCACTCGTTTGACGCACCATAATTTCCTATTTTTTGACGTACTTCCCACATCAGGCCATATCATTTACAACCCAGGAAACAGCGCACGTGGGATTCCTTTTCTTTCTCAGTACTACTGCTGAGCTACCCGAGCTATCGAGCCGACTGGCGCTTAGCCGGGATTATCGCCACCGTCACCGAGTCTCTGTCTGCTGTTCCCAAGCACGGTGCAGCAACCGGTAGGAACTCTATGAGGTGACGTGCCTAGAACGCGTGTACGCATTGTTTTATGCATGCAAAAGCAACACGGCATCAAGCCGGCACACGTCCGGCTGTGCATCAACCGTCCAGTACATCGTGTCTCATGATTTATGGGCAAATTGCGAGTATTCTCCCGGTTTTGCGAACTTAGAGGACCTGGTTTAGCATTCACCAAACACTACGGAGACGGTCACAGTAAATACCGTAACGGGTGTGACGTTATGTTCTAGCATCCTAGCATCGGTTGTCCGAATGGTAGCGATGGTAGCGACTTCCGGTGCAGAGCCCAACAGGGAGTAGATTTATGTCACTCGCATGCACCATAAACAACAACAAGTTGGGGAACGGTGAAAACGGCCAGTATATTTAGCCCACAGTCACCAACACACAAAGCGAGAAGGATTGTGACGTAAATGGGATAAAGCATCAGCCACGATCCTGTCTGCCTTCCCCCTTTAATAGGGTAGTAAACAATGGGGACCCAGCCTTACCTTGGTTGCAGGCTGCAATCTAAGGTGTGCATGGTGTGTGCATGGTGCATCATCGATTGCACACGTACACCTTGAAAGGGGCCGGTTTTCAGCTCGATATGGGTTGATCGGAGAATGTAGTTCAAAGTCAGTGGATTGATAAGCTCCGGGAATGTTTAATGTTCGGTGCTTTAGTTTTGGAATTACAGTATTTAGACTTGATCTTGCTTAGTAGTTCCAGGTACTTATATTTTCTATTCGCACCCCTTCAAACACTGATCCTTCTCGCAGTGATTGCAGTGTGCAATTTATTGTTAGACCCTGATCTTACCATACCAGCGAGCAGCGAGTAACGTTAGACACGTCAGTTTGTGACGCGTGACGCTCGAGAATGGTTGGGTTTGGTTCGCATCTTCACAGAGCACTTCACCTACTGTACTAAACACAAAGAGCAATGTATTTACCTTGTTGTAATGTGTAAGTGTAAGTAAATAGACATAAATAAGGTAGCATCAATTACACTCAGTGTGTGTGTCGCGTGTGATAAGTGATCAAATATTTGTCTTGTGATTATCTTGCTGACTAGTGGACATGCATTAAGGAAGACTTGGATAATCACATCGTGGGGCGTACGAAAAGCGACACGCCTTTAATAAGCACGTATTGTAATCAATTCATCATCACGCAAAAATCAGACGCGCACGTGCTTGTTCTCGCACGTACAATTATTCTTTTTATCGTGTCTTAATAAACTCTTGCCTCACGGGCAGATGAGAGAAATGGTCATTCCATCGGTGCAGGCTGGGCTCAAGGTTCAGGTTCAAGCCGATTAATGTCGGCCCGGGTGCACAAAAGGTGAACGATGATCGCCTGCAACCCCTAATGGGGCTAATGAACTGGCGTGAACATGAACATCCGGAAACAAGATTTTATTTTCTTCTTTTCACATAGCTCTGTTGGAGAATTGATGCTCGGGTCAGTGAAATGATAATCCTTTGTTACGGTTGGAGACAATTTTATTATTGCCCTTTGTAGTTGTGACGATGATCGATGATGGAGTTCGATAAGAATTATGCGCAAGGGCCAGTGAGAAAATATAGGTCCGTAATGTTTGGAAAACAGTACAACAAAGCTCAACAAGAAACGATCGTCATTCGAACAACACCGAGATCAATAACAAACGATTACAGTCGTTTTATGCCAACAAGATCAGTCCAAATATGGTTAAAACCCTATACGTATCGGGTAGATAATGCATGAATACATGAATAATAGTATGGCCATAAGATGAAATAAAATAAACCATTCGCCCTAGTCCAGTGGTCCAGGTGTATGATCGTGTCCTTCACGAAGACATACAGTTATTCCGAGAATCCGGCACTCTCTGCTGGGCTCTTCCACCCCAAGTGGTGTGCTTTCTCGGTGCATCTTCCCTCGATGGACCGAAGTTCTGGAGCACGCAATGGAATGTACTTAACCACATTTATCAACGCGCTTGTCGGCACAGACAGGAAGCGGCTTCTGGAGATATTTTACGGCACCACGAGCACGCTCGAAGAAATTCTGCTCCGAGACACTGCACTGCACACATGAGTTCAATATGCTTTGCTGGGGTCATCTGCAACGTACGCTGTGCCGTGAAATCACGATTTTTCCCCTGTACGATTTTGTGGCATTGAACTTCCACCGGATAACCTTAGCCGGAGGATGATGTTCGATTGCTCTTCAATGTGGAACTTTTTTTTGTTCGAGTGTGAGTGTATTTGGGAGCGCTTTTCGAAGCAAGAAGCAAACAAGCGCCGATGCAAATATGAATTGCTGATCAATTAGAACCGATAGGGCACACCCATTAAATCTTGGTCTCGGAAAAACGGTCACATACTCGGGGGACCCGTTTTGTTTGACATTCCGAATTTACCATTCCGTCGGGGTAGATTGTTTGACTAGGCGGCATGATAGGAATTAATTTTCGTACCGACCAACGATTGTCGGCTGGGCTTCGCGTCATCACTGTACGGGCTAAAACACCGACTGCAGCAGCATCTGTGTGCGGTCTTGCGGGCTTGGCCAGTTGTGTCGGTGCGATGTGTGACGATGTACATCCGCCAAACGTGCCTTCGAAAAGCGGTGAGCAGCGGTTGTTGAATATTTCAAGGTAATTTGTTAAGGTAAAACTGTATGCTTTAGACACGGTTCGTTAAAGGTCGGTCTATAGATAGATTACAGACTGGAATCGGCGGATCGGAGGTATTTAGAACTCTTTGAAGAATAAATGCATAATTGATGTAAGTATTAATGTGGCACTCTCAAACCTTAAAGCTCTGATTAGAAATAGTTCTTTTGATCGCTCATCTAAATCTTTGAAGCTTCCATAGTTCATTCATGAGCTGAGCACTTTATGTTAGAGCCAATCGATTTTGTTTAAGAAGGTGTCACATATCAGTTGTTTTGTGTAGTTTTTTGACTGAATCGAAATTTGGACACTACAGTTATTAATACACATACATTTCGGTTTCGCTTTGACCAACTGATTTTAACCAATACGCAAGCAAACCATAAACAAATTAAAATTGGAGTTTATAAAGGGGAGAACCATAATATTCTCCCAACAGATAGAGCAATATGAAATGACTGAAAGATGCTACTCCTTTTTAGATACAGAATGATATAGTCCTCCAAAAAAGAGTTCCTCTACAAATTATATTGATCACTGCTGAGGTCCATAAGACCCTAGAGTTTTGTACGACAATGCCCATCCTGTTCAAAATCCAACCACCAGGTTTCCAAATTTTACAACGATACATCACCCAAACTTTCTTCTGCAATGTACGGGCGCTTCAACAGTGTTGGGTGGTTAGAACTTTGAATCTTGTAATATTTTATTTGAAGTGACAAAAAACCAGAATAAAATGTTAGACTTTTCTTTCTATCGCTGAATAGTAATTTTGTTAATCTGCAACGTATGGCGAATGCCTAATTGAGTTATATTAATTGAGTAGCAAAACTATATTCACGTTACTCACAGTATAATCGATCTGCGGATCTGCGTTTAACTGCAACAACGGCTGAAATCGGGGTCTATCTTTCAAACGTTCAATAGATAGGCCCAGGTCAGGCCGAAATGAATTAGAAAAAGGTTTAAGCAGGGTCGACTTACGAAGCACAGAACAACTGGGACGATGCATTCCGCAGGTCAGCAATGAAAATGCACTGCGCATTAATTATTCTAACTGAAAGAGGCTCAAATTTGGGGACAAGGATTAAACAGATTCATTCGTTTGAAAAATGCCTTGTATTTGCTCTAATTTTAAGCACAAAATTAGTCCTTTCTTGGCTGGTCCGTATTTAACAGAGAGCACAGGGAAACACATATTTTACATCTCCAATCACAAGTCGTTGGAAGGGCTTCCCAATAAAACTTACCCAACGCTATTCGTATGTGGCTATTAAATAATTTGACATCTAAACCAGATAGTCCACCTAAACGTAGGGCTCACTATTCAGTTAGAGGTATGCAACAAGTCTAAGAATCCAAAACTGATATACCAACACCTCTCGAAGTTATAAGGCCAAGATCGATTACAGTGCTACAAAACTAACATTGAATTCCAAACATAACTCATATTTGTTTTCCCCGATTCTTATTGTATCTCATGATTATGAGAGAAATCAATACGAGTATTACTTCCTCGATCAGATATTCTTGAGTTTGGGTTAATTTATTGGTTATGCTGCATTTTTAAGAAGCCCTAATAATAACCTCAGTTTTATTACCCGTGTTTAAACTATTTTTAGACCTAGCAAATGGTATGATTTCTTATGCTCTCTGAGTTAGTTCATAATTATACGAGAAATATCAAAGTTTCCGAGAGGAAAATCAAACAAAATCAATATAAAATACACACACTTGCGCCCTCGTAATTATTATCAACACGAGTTCTGGCTACTAATAAGTACTTTTCACATAATCCTTATGTCCATCAAAGATAATTATAACTTCAAAATGTTCATACTTCCTACAGACAGCATACCAACGCATTTTTAAATCAAATTCCAGTTACTAGCTCTCTTAACACACTCCAATCCACTCTACGCTAAATTAATCGAATCGAGTTCAGGTACTAATAGACTCCACTGCAGTACCGCCAACCGTCTGACGATTAACCCCAAACAGATGAGACATCCAGTTCTGACCGAGATTCGAATTCCGTTCTCCACGCTGGTGTTGCAGTGTACCGTTTCAAGGTCGAAAATCAGGTTGTCATCCGTTTCGCTTTCGTGTTTGTATTTCTGTTTCGGATTTCTGCACGCCGCCGAGTTGGTCCGAGCTAAAAGAAAAAAAAATCTCCAGCACCGTATTATGATAATTTATGCGAGATCAAATGTACAGTTCATCGTAGATGGATCGCTCGCGACCGGCACATTTTGATTGACATCGGTGCCGCTACGCCGGACCGGAAAAGAATTTTGGCTAATAAATCAAACACTTTCAATGATGATTATGAGTTAAGGGCATCACATTATTTGACCAGTAGCCTATTTCCAGCACACAGTAGCACAAGATTATCGCTTCGATGCGCCGGATTATCACCTTCAGCCACACTCATACATTTCGCACCATTTTTGCTTGGTTCATTTTAAGGTGAAAATTTAGCACAGCCACACACTCACCACCACAAACCCCCACAAGCCAAGCACGCATCCCACGCACCAGTACCATGGGACCGGCCTCCGCAAGGACACTCACGCTTTCACTGTGCGGCACTGCAACATTGCTGCTCGTATTCTCCACCACCGTTCGGTTCGGTGCCGGCCAAGCACTCATAACACCGCTCGATTCACCGCTGCTCGCGAGCAAATACCGTGGACTGCGCGAGATCATGTTCAACTTTATCGGGCAAACGGGCAACAATAAGAACAAGTTCCTGGTCAATCTTAAGAAGGGGGTAAGTAGTACCGTTAACGCCGATTTCGGTGCCAGCTCTCAGTGCCATGTTTAAAGTTTTCGTTTCTCCCTTTTCTTCTACTACACCACCCCATCGCACCTGGCGAACAGAAAGTCCAAAAACAGTTCGGTCCCGACGATCCGTTCTTCTGCAATACGACCGGTATGCGCAGCGAGACGGTGCCAACTTCCGTGGATAAATTGCGACCGGGGGATATCGATATTGTTGGTGCGATCGGTGACTCGCTGACGGCAGGGAACGGTGCGATGGCCACCAACATTCTTGAGGTGTTGATCGAAAACAAGGGCCTGTCGTGGAGCATCGGTGGTCAGGGCACCTGGAGACAGTTTCTGACGCTGCCGAACATACTGAAGGAGTTTAACCCGAAGCTGTACGGTTACCCGACGAAGGATGGGCTGTCCACGCGCAAGGCCTCGCTGTAAGATACATCTGCAAAAGGCATCATATTAAAAAGCCGTACTGATACACCTCATTAAATTTTGTACTTACAGATTCAACGCCGCAGAAGGTGGTGCGATGTCGCAGGACATTCCCTATCAGGCACGAAATCTCGTCAAACGGATGCTTTCCGATCGGCGGGTTGACATCGCAAAGCACTGGAAGATGATCACGCTCATGATCGGTGGTAATGATTTCTGTGCCGAGATCTGCTACATGCCCACGCCGGAAAAGATACTGCAGTACCACGAGAAAAACATCGTCAGTGCGTTGCGCACCTTCCGAGATTATCTGCCCCGGACCTTCGTTAATCTGGCCGCAAGCCCAAGTAAGTCTTCCAGCCGAACCTGCGAATGTAAAGCTGCTTTCACCTGTTCTGCTTACCTTTGCAGAGGTTGACATCTTGGCCCAGTTCAAGAACAAACCCCAGGAATGTGTTTCGATGCACGTGGTCGAATGTCCGTGCCTGTTGGCCACACGGTTCCGCAAACAGCGCCAACGGTACGTGAAGCTGATCGAAGACTGGAACATGCTGCAGATGGAAATCGCCACACGGGAGGAGTTCCACAATCGGCCCGACTTTGCCGTCGTTTATCAACCGTTCACCATGAATCTCACCTTTCCGGAGACGCCGAACGGTGATACGGACTTTACGTACATGTCGCTCGACTGCTTTCATCTCAGCCAGAAAGGGTACGCCTTGGCCTCGAACGCACTGTGGAATAACATGCTTGAACCGGTTGGGGGTAAATCGATGAACTGGGAGCGTGAGTTCACGCTGTTCAAGTGTCCTAGTGCGGACATGCCGTTTCTGCGAACGCCCGGAAACAGCTAGGACAACGCCTTTTAACACGCACTTTGGGCAATGCACACTTCATACGCGAAAGCGCACTTCATCTAATTGTGATATTAAACCGATAAGCGTAAGCACACAATCGAAACGGGTGGTTTAGGTTCGAGATCGAGGCTCTCATTCGTCGATCGAGATAAGGTACCATCTCTCCACTGCTCATACTGTGTTCATTCGATATACGTAAAAGATGCGAATCTGTATACACGCCAAACTCATACACATGTGGGGGATATCCTTCATCACACTCTCATATGTGTTAGTGCATACGGAAACAGTTCATTTTAATTAGACTTTTTTTACTAAAACGTTACTACGGTGGTGTGTACGCTCTACTTTTACCCACAGTTACATCCGAAAACATTTTTAGTAACAAATTTAACAGACTTTCTGACAGAGAATTAAAACTCAAATCATGAACTTTTCTTAAGCAAAAGCTGATAGCTCTTTTATTGGTTAGTAATGCGTACATTTTTTTGTTATTTTTATTTAGAACATACCCCCATTTATGTTCTTTAATAAAATTTTAGTGAAAAATCGCTCGTTATATGCGATATTCTTAAGTAAATAATTGTTAGTAACATAATAAGCATCATGCATAATGAATTTTTGCTTTTTCGTCCTTGTTTCGCATGACGAGCAAGTGAGCAAGAGATAATATAAAAGCCCGGCGTACGCTACCAACCGATTCCAGAAGGAATTTGTCGCTCAAACTGACCAAACGTGGAGCGGTACTTGCTTGATACGTGACCGGACAATCGTTTTCTTAGTTTCATTTTCGGTCCACACAGACGATCGGTGTCGTTGTCGAGCAGTAAGCACTGGTTGTATTGGTGAGCCAATTTTTGGCAAGCAAAAACAAAGCGTCATTCGCGTAAGTAGTTCGTTTTGATAATGTAAAGTGCGTTAATGTATAAAGTAATACTGTCGTTGCAGTATGGATGTTGTACCGTTGTATCTGGCGCTGCTTCTATTACTGACCGCCAGTGGCGCTACGTTCGCTCAGGAGGAAGTGTCCTTCCTAGATAATCCACCATTTCTAACACTTTATCGCACGCTGCACAGACTGGTGTTTGATAGTATTGGACCAAGCAGTAGAGATCCGGTGCGAATTGATCAGGCACGCTCGCAAGGGGTATGTACCGTGGCAGACGAAGATGCTAACTAACTAGCTTCTTACGAAGTTTCCTAACTTGTTCCTGTGTTTGTCTATCGTAGAAAGTGCAATCTCCCGTACCATACGATCAAGCATTTCCCTGCCCAACGGAAGGCATGCGAAGTGCGACAGTTCCGACCTCCGTTCATGAACTGCGTCCTGGCGATATTGATGTAATAGCGGCCCTCGGTGATTCGCTTACTGCCGGCACGGGAGTGCTCGCAACCGGAATTCTTGAACTAATAATAGAAAATCGTGGTTTGTCCTGGTGTATCGGTGGACAGGGTACCTGGCGTCAGTATCTAACACTACCCAACATACTAAAAATGTTCAATCCGAACCTAAACGGTTATGTCGTTGCCGACAGTCTCTCCATCGACAGAGAGTCAAGGTAAATACCGCCGATGTTTCGTACTTGCGGAACGGTCTATACTAAGCGCTCTTATTGTTGATTTGCTTCCAGATTTGATGTAGCAGAAATTGGTGCCATGAGCCAGGATCTGCCGCAGCAAGCAAGAAACCTTATCAAACGCATGCAGGCAGATCGATCGGTCGATATGAAACACCACTGGAAGCTGATCACTATACTCATCGGGCATAATGATTTCTGTAGCCGTGTCTGCTACCTACCAAATCCGGAGAAAGCACTGTACCAACATGAGCAAAATTTACTGCAAACGTTGCGACTACTGCGCAAGTACCTGCCACGTGCCATGATCAACATCGTGGCTACTATAAGTAAGCATACCATAAAATGAAGCATTTGTTATTGAGAAAAGAAAAGCATATTAAAAAGTAATCTTCTTTCCCTTCCCGTAGATGTTAGCATATTGCGAACGTTCAACCCGAAGCCTCCATCCTGCGTTACCACCCATTCGTTCGAGTGTTCGTGTGTTTTCGGTACCCAGTTCGAATCCTTTCAACCGCAGCTAGATCGCATCATGTGGCAGTGGAACCGGATACAGCAGAACGTCGCCGAACGGGACGAGTTTAATGTGGGGTCCGATTTCGTCGTTAACTATCAACCGTTTCCGGAGCATCTGACACTGCCTACCCTTCAAAATGGTGATACGGATGCTGGTGTGGCGTCGGCCGATTGTTTCCATTTCAGCCAGCGGGGACATGCGATCGCGGCGAACAGCTACTGGAACAATTTGATCGATCTGGTGGGCAATAAGTCGGAGTTGGTGCAGCGGGAGTTTGAACGGTTCAACTGTCCGATGAAGGGAAGACCGTTTCTTGCGACGCGTAAGAATAGTTTACTGCGGATCTGAACAAAAAAAAACAGAACAAAAGTTTCAAACGATCATTTCCAAAGTTAGCAAGAAGGATTGTACATCAAAGGGGACGTTTAGGGGTGATTTAATGGGAAGGGGGGAGGGTAGAGGGTTAACGAGAAGCCTTGTTATTGGTTTGTTATGTTGTTTTTTTATGTAAGTAGATAATAAAATAGGAAAGTATTAAACTGAATAATGGAAAAATCTCTAAAGTTCAATAAAGATACAGAAAGAAGCAATGCAGGGTTGTAGAACACATTTTCAACTCGATCAACAAGTAGTTGTATTGTCTGAAGTCG
Organism: Anopheles maculatus; assembly: GCA_002091835.1. NCBI lineage: Eukaryota > Metazoa > Arthropoda > Insecta > Diptera > Culicidae > Anopheles > Anopheles maculatus. The sequence goes on from KZ061558.1 coordinate 249,043, forward strand.
GCTTAAATAATCAAATTTAAAATCTTTATAAGGGTGCGGAGCTAGAGCATTTTCGTAGCGGAATGCTGAACACATTTTCTTCACGATCAGCGAATTTTGTGTCGCCATACGATTTTAAGATAAAAAACGACTCACATACTCGAGTACAGCAGTACGTTGAGAGTTTTACTTCCGTCCATGGGATCGTCGACAAAAGACGACACTATCGGAACAAAACCCCTTACCTTTTCACACGATCAGCCAATTTTATATTTATTTTATCTATGATTTTCAGCACATTCTTTCCTACCAGCGACAGTATGCTGAGTGTTTACTTCCGTTCATACGATCGCAGAACAAAACGAACAGTTGCGCTGTAAACCGATGCCGGGTCAACTATGACAAGTGTTCCCCTTTTTCTTAGACAATGGTTACATTCAGATAATTTGCTGCCACTGCCACAAGCAGTGAAATTTGATGTTGGACCCAGCGGAATAACGAAAGTGTACAAGTATGGGCCTCGGATTTGGTTGATAGCATCTGTTATTTTTATGTTTACTGGCTTGCTTAAGACAGCCAGCGAAACTATGCCTAGCTAGCCAAAATGGGGGAAAAACATGTTGAATAAAGATTTTTTTGTCTTCATCTTAACTGATTGATCCGGGTCGCCAAACTACGAACGTGACTAAGGACCAGATTCGACTTCTAACTAACGAAAAAGGGTCGCTGATTTAAATTAAATAAACAAAGCATAAACTATCTAAGATACAAGCGCATACGCAAAGGGGAGACATTATGCACGGGAAATTATATTTTTACCATTAACTTCACAAGCTGTACTTACCACGTTCCGGCGGTGCCTGTATCTTAAATACAATTTTATTCTCCGGTGTTATAGAAATATCTATCGGCGCCAGATCTACAAAGCATTGCATATCCAGGCTACCAACATCCGGTGGTCCAGCAACTGCAGAAATTGCACGCTGTTGATTCGGCGTATCCTGCTGTCCAACATCCAGCAGTGAATCAACCACATCAACATTCGCAGCAGGTTGTTCCACTAATATAACCTGCTCTTCAACTTCCGGTGGATCAACACACACAGCTTCGGGAGGTTGACCCATCGACAGGCCTGGTGCACTCTGCTGACCAGCACTTGCACGAGTCACTCGCTTTTCCTTTGACATACGCTGCTCCCCAACATTCGATGTACCAGCAGCTCCAGAAGAAGTCGAATGCTTGCGCTTCGACGGACCATGCTTAGCAATGCCCGGTGGATCAGCAGCTACAGGAGCAACAACTGCAGGAGTTGCACGCGGTTGCATCGGTACAGACGGCTCATGAACAGCAACAGGTGGATCAGCAAATACCGGAGCCGTACGCTGTTGTCTCGACATAAACGGCTCGTGAACCGTCGTCGGAGCCGATGGAAACGCACGCGGTCTGGTGTACGGTATGCGTTGTTCAACTTCAGCAGAAGCAGAACCATAGCCCAACGGGCCCGAATTGTACAACATTGGGGAGAACATCAACGAAGCAAAACAACCAGCGGGTGGATGTGCTGCATACAGTCCGATGGGATTGTAGGGCGTCGTCGTGTACGGATTGCCAACAGTAAGTGTATTATGGAACGTGCTTAACATGCTTCCATTATCACTCGAATACCCTGCAGTAGAAAACACCGGACGCTGTTGTACGCCATAACCGTAGGCCGATCCCGCTGATGCTGTAGGGCTCGTATACGAAGATCGGGTGGCTGGCATATTAGCACTGCCGTATCTAGGGCCGGATACCGGTGGCTGTAACGTACTTTCCGGAATCCTATTAGCAGCCGTAATCAATCGAGGTTCATCGCTCGCAGCTCTAGCAGCACTGTTGGCTGTCGGGCCATCGTTACGAACCGATGACGGTGGATCGTTACTACAAAGATTGTCCACATATTGTCGAAGGCGCGGATCAGCCTCGATTGTATTCCGAAATGCTCTGAAATGTCGACGCATCAGTGCAAGTGTGGCGTTTGCTTCGGCAATTCGGTTTCCCGCACGCTGCTCTCGAGCACTTCTCAGCAGAGTATATGTGACTTCCAAGAAGTCCCAAAATTTAAGAAGAAAGGGTTCGTTTTGCGACATTTTCAAGCACTGGACACTTTTTACAATACACTTTACACGAGTACTGAGAAAATGTTTTGCACTATCACACACTTTTTACTCTGGAACACCACCAAGAAGTAAGAACCACAAGTGCGCACCACGCTTACCGCATCAAAGATCCAATCTGTCTGCGGCGTTCAAATTTTAGAGCACCACACTCTACACGGGGTCACGATTTGAATCACAGCGCTCTGCTGTTATAGCGCTCTGCTGTCAAAGCGCCCAGCTGACGTTTCGACTGCCAGCCACAACAACACAACACAAACAAACGAAATGCAGCTGCCGCAACGTCAACAATTCGATCGAACCGGCTAAAACGAACCACCATTACTTTCGGGGGCAAAGTGTACGGTTTTAAAGTGTTAATATATTCTGCTTACGTATACAAAAATACAGTGAGGCCTACAAGATGTTCTCGCTACTCAGCACCGCCACTATGCTGGGGGCTTTTACCGCACTGTTTGCAATCGTGTTTCAAGCGTACCTTACCTCCAACGAACTGGTGCGGTTGACCGTCATTTTACAACATTTGCGAGATCTGGAGGTGGAAGTTCCGGTCAACAGTCCCCGGGTTGCGATCGGCTATGGTTCCTGCAGTGATCTGCACGTTCGGGCGATAGATTTTCTAGAATATAGTGACCGCATTGGGGAGGCGCTTAATGCGAGCGAATACACCTTCGACGATATCACGAACGAGGATGAGTTTCTGTTAAACTTCGCCTATTATTTCCAACGGGGTGCAGCTGCAGAGTAGGTAGTATCCGACTTTAACTGTTGATTATAGTTTAAACGCCTCTTTTTTCCGTTTTCTAGACGATTTACCGCAAACAGGGAGATGTTTATGAGTTTAGTACAGCGGGCGAAAAAATCGAGCTCCATTCAGCATCACTGGGCGCTAGGTGGTAACGCACCGGTCATAGGAACACGCATGGCAATAGAGGGAGCAAACGTACTTCTCGGTGCTAAAATGTCCTCCAAGTAATACGCGGTAACACCAAGAGCAAAGAGCAATAAGCTATAAACTTTCTTCGCTTCCGCTTAATCGACAGGTTAAAAACGCATCTTCGGCCTGAAGTTCGTCTCACCGGGAGCCTTATTGACGACGATGATATTCATCTGATACTCGAGTACAACACGGGCGACAGCTGGGGCAATCTAGTAACGCCCCGTGCAAACCGATACATTCTACACAACGATCACCACAATCCGTACCTGAGCTCGCTGGAAGAATTCAACACAGCGCTGATCGGTTTCGAGCCCCATCTGTTCATCGTGAGCGGTCTGCAGATGATGGACAATTACGCTTACCCGGCGGGAGTACGTGAAAAGCTGCTCGAACGGGTACGCCAACAGATGCAAGCCCAGTCACGCACCTCCACCTTGATTCACTTCGAAATGGCCAGCTTCGTGGAGCTCGAACTGCTTCAGCTCTTGCTGCAAACCGTCCTCCCGTACAGTGATTCGATCGGAATGAACGAACAGGAGCTGGACAATCTGCAGCAAGTGTTGCAAACGGGCCGCATAAGCTTGGTGGCCGATTGTAATCCACGGGTGGCTCATTCACTCGACCAAGCACGGGCCGTTTTTCGCCAGCTTAACGAAGATTTCTACCAAAAGCAGTACAGCGCCGGTGATGGAGCAACACGAAGACCGCTTTCCCGCATGCATCTGCATACGCTCGCGTATCAAGCGTTCATTGTGGCGAAGGATAGTCGCTGGCAGCATACGAAACATGCGGCTGCGAAAGCATCACTTACGGCACACCGGCACGTGTGCGCTAGTACTATTGTGAATCCGGACGCGGCTTACCTACAGATGGATGGTAGCTTTGCCGTATCGGCTGAACCGGGTGCACGTCGGATACACTTTAACAATCGTGATCCGGTCTCTTGCTGGGAGGAAACGCTTGACTTACGGACCCCTGAAGCACCCGCGATCGTGGTGGAGATATGCGTCGCGCCGGTTCTGATATGCAAGCACGCAAAGCAAACGGTCGGTGCAGGTGATAACATTTCCGGTGCGGGACTGGTGCTGCAGATATAAATGGTGGCGTTACGAGACGTGCGCCAACACAAGAGACTGTTTTTAGAGGTGTTCAGAAATGTTCAGCTAGAGCAGGAGGATGGTTACCAACTACCAAGAAGCTGGAAGCTCTATTTTAATCACGTTGCTATAGTAATTTCCTTAAATCACCTTCTTTGATGCTACGATTGTTTTTTTTTACAAATAACCCCGTAAAACATTCCATTTTGGCAACTCGACGCTCGCACATTGCCATTTAACTGGAACAATACCATTCCGATTTTGCTTTCCCACGTTAAGACTGTTTCCGCGAGCGCCAATTCCAAACGCAATAAAACATTCGTTCTTCAATCTATGACACTTTATTGGTACTTTCTTTCTTCAGGATCAAATCTACACACATACGTACGGCAGCGTACTGAACAACGCACAACACAGCCTGAACTCTGTGCGTTGCGGCAGATTGTAAACAAATGTAGGAAATTTTCCGTTATAGCACAATGGTAATCTATAATAATCGAACGAACTCATAGCGATGAATTCTATACGATTCTAAAGGCAACGTAGAACATAATATAAATATTTCAATTAGATGTGCCTCACAGTCCTTTCATGATGTACTCGACGCACTTGCTGCATTCGCTAATCTCAACACAGTCGTCTACCATGCCGGGCAGCTTCTGCTGGAATCGACCAACCCGCTCCGTACCCAGTCCCAGACCGCCATGCTTCAGTGCGCTGGTGGCATGATGAGCCAGCAGCTTGAAGCAGTACCGACGGGTAGCGTTGTGTTTGGTATTATCGTACACCGGTGTTTCGCGCACATGCGTCCATGCCATCAGCACGTAATCGAGCAGTGCATCCCAGTGCCGGGAAGCGTACAGATTTTGTGCCTGGCTGTGTAGCGTTTGCTTGAACGTCGCCAGATGTGTGGCAGCGCGCAAAAATCCATGCCCATCGGTACGGCTAAACAGTTTCAGATTGGGGACGCTCGCGTAAATGTTCTTCTTGATTCGGCCCAATTCACCGTCCAGGGGGCTAATGTCGGGTAATGGCAATTCGCGTCTAACAGCACTCTCAAGCTCAACGTTTTTCGCCAGCATCGAACCGATAATACCGATCAACTGTTCCTGGCTGTAGCCTTTAAGAATGGTGCTCAGCGGTATACTTTCGTTCCGGCGATTCATGGTCGTTTCTTCGAACTTTGACCTCTTCGAACTGGTTCCGGGTGAATCGCCAACGGACAACCGGCCCGTTTGCTGCAATCTTCGGGAGGGCGTTGAATATCCGCTCGTCGACGGAACGTCAGCAAATTCTTGCATTAGCGATCGTTTCCTCGGCGAGCTACGAAGCGTCATGGAGGAAACGTTTTTTGTTGGTGTTTTCATCGGCGAAGGATATTGGGCATTACGGCCGCCCTGATCCGGTGACCAGATGATGGGTGGACGGCGGCGAGCACGCTGACGGATGGCGATCTCGTCCGGTGAGAGTGTCGGTGTAAGAATGCTGTCCGGTATGTTTGCTCTCGGGCTGTCGATCAAGCGGGGCGTTAGCACGCTCCGTTGCGGTGCGACGGCGGTCACACCCGGGGTAGGGGAAGAGTGCGATACCGTTGTACCCGGCGATAAAACCGGCAGCTCGGTCAACGGTGCACGGGTGCGTGATGTACCCTGATGAGCCATTACGGATTGCTTCAGACACACAGGCACAAAATAAACCGAAAAAAAATCACATCAACATACGATCAGTCGCAGCAAACGATCATACGTACCGGAATTCGGGCGGATTTCCTTCACTGTTTCTTGAAAATATTCAAATTTCCTTTACAAAATTCTTAAACAAACACAGCACAAACAGCACAGAAACATAAAACAGCATTACAAACGGGACGAAAACAAGGGAAAATAGAAAAACAACGGACAACGGACACGCAATTCACACGAAAACACAATCGCACTTTCTCGCTGTCATTGATTGTGGATGCCAAAAAGTGCATTTTCCCGCTCGAACTGAATTTTCCGTTGGGCTGGGTTGCGGCTGTGTGCGTGAGCTCGAACGCGTTCGCTCTCACCTGACATTCTCCGATTGTACGTCAAACGTCGCATGTAAACAAACAGGCGAAAAACGACTAGCACTTTTCTTTCTGTCTCTCGATACGGGGGAAAAAAAACTCGTACCGCGTATTTTCACGATGGAAAGCTTAAAAACTCACAGTAAGTGTATCGATCGCTTTTCTTTGGAATGTTTTTCACACAATTGTAAACCCCCTTTTTAGACGATCAGGAAGTGACGGGCGTGGTATCGCGCAGTGGTCGTGTTTGTAAGAAACCCACCAAACTGATGGACTTTCAATCGCCGGATGATATTGAAGCGAAGCAGAAAAAGGTGCCCGGTTCTTCGCATCGGACCACGGGTAAACTGTCTCAGGTTGGATATTCGCCATTTTCCAATGAAGGCTCACTGCTGTACTAAAGTAATGAACTGTTTTCACCACAGGAAGAAGCACATACGGAATCGGATGAGAATGAAGATGAGTCGCACACGAACGGATCAAGCGGCAGCGAATCGTACAGCAGCGATGAGGATTAACATTTCCGGTGCGGGACTGGTGCTGCAGATATAAATGGTGGCGTTACGAGACGTGCGCCAACACAAGAGACTGTTTTTAGAGGTGTTCAGAAATGTTCAGCTAGAGCAGGAGGATGGTTACCAACTACCAAGAAGCTGGAAGCTCTATTTTAATCACGTTGCTATAGTAATTCCCTTAAATCGCCTTCTTTGATGCTACGATTGCTTATTTTTTAACAAATAACCCCGTAAAACATTCCATTTTGGCAACTCGACGCTCGCACATTGCCATTTAACTAACTGGAACAATACCATTCCGATTTTGCTTTCCCACGTTAAGACTGTTTCCGCGAGCGCCAATTCCAAAAGCAATAAAACGTAACATTCGTTCTTCAATCTATGACACTTTATTGGTACTTTCTTTCTTCAGGATCAAATCTACACACATACGTACGGCAGCGTACTGAACAACGCACAACACAGCCTGAACTCTGTGCGTTGCGGCAGATTGTAAACAAATGTAGGAAATTTTCCGTTATAGCACAATGGTAATCTATAATAATCGAACGAACTCATAGCGATGAATTCTATACGATTCTAAAGGCAACGTAGAACATAATATAAATATTTCAATTAGATGTGCCTCACAGTCCTTTCATGATGTACTCGACGCACTTGCTGCATTCGCTAATCTCAACACAGTCGTCTACCATGCCGGGCAGCTTCTGCTGGAATCGACCAACCCGCTCCGTACCCAGTCCCAGACCGCCATGCTTCAGTGCGCTGGTGGCATGATGAGCCAGCAGCTTGAAGCAGTACCGACGGGTAGCGTTGTGTTTGGTATTATCGTACACCGGTGTTTCGCGCACATGCGTCCATGCCATCAGCACGTAATCGAGCAGTGCATCCCAGTGCCGGGAAGCGTACAGATTTTGTGCCTGGCTGTGTAGCGTTTGCTTGAACGTCGCCAGATGTGTGGCAGCGCGCAAAAATCCATGCCCATCGGTACGGCTAAACAGTTTCAGATTGGGGACGCTCGCGTAAATGTTCTTCTTGATTCGGCCCAATTCACCGTCCAGGGGGCTAATGTTAATGGCAATTCACGTCTAACAGCACTCTCAAGCTCAACGTTTTTCGCCAGCATCGAACCGATAATACCGATCAACTGTTCCTGGCTGTAGCCTTTAAGAATGGTGCTCAGCGGTATACTTTCGTTCCGGCGATTCATGGTCGTTTCTTCGAACTTTGACCTCTTCGAACTGGTTCCGGGTGAATCGCCAACGGACAACCGGCCCGTTTGCTGCAATCTTCGGGAGGGCGTTGAATATCCGCTCGTCGACGGAACGTCAGCAAATTCTTGCATTAGCGATCGTTTCCTCGGCGAGCTACGAAGCGTCATGGAGGAAACGTTTTTTGTTGGTGTTTTCATCGGCGAAGGATATTGGGCATTACGGCCGCCCTGATCCGGTGACCAGATGATGGGTGGACGGCGGCGAGCACGCTGACGGATGGCGATCTCGTCCGGTGAGAGTGTCGGTGTAAGAATGCTGTCCGGTATGTTTGCTCTCGGGCTGTCGATCAAGCGGGGCGTTAGCACGCTCCGTTGCGGTGCGACGGCGGTCACACCCGGGGTAGGGGAAGAGTGCGATACCGTTGTACCCGGCGATAAAACCGGCAGCTCGGTCAACGGTGCACGGGTGCGTGATGTACCCTGATGAGCCATTACGGATTGCTTCAGACACACAGGCACAAAATAAACCGAAAAAAAATCACATCAACATACGATCAGTCGCAGCAAACGATCATACGTACCGGAATTCGGGCGGATTTCCTTCACTGTTTCTTGAAAATATTCAAATTTCCTTTACAAAATTCTTAAACAAACACAGCACAAACAGCACAGAAACATAAAACAGCATTACAAACGGGACGAAAACAAGGGAAAATAGAAAAACAACGGACAACGGACACGCAATTCACACGAAAACACAATCGCACTTTCTCGCTGTCATTGATTGTGGATGCCAAAAAGTGCATTTTCCCGCTCGAACTGAATTTTCCGTTGGGCTGGGTTGCGGCTGTGTGCGTGAGCTCGAACGCGTTCGCTCTCACCTGACATTCTCCGATTGTACGTCAAACGTCGCATGTAAACAAACAGGCGAAAAACGACTAGCACTTTTCTTTCTGTCTCTCGATACGGGGGAAAAAAAACTCGTACCGCGTATTTTCACGATGGAAAGCTTAAAAACTCACAGTAAGTGTATCGATCGCTTTTCTTTGGAATGTTTTTCACACAATTGTAAACCCCCTTTTTAGACGATCAGGAAGTGACGGGCGTGGTATCGCGCAGTGGTCGTGTTTGTAAGAAACCCACCAAACTGATGGACTTTCAATCGCCGGATGATATTGAAGCGAAGCAGAAAAAGGTGCCCGGTTCTTCGCATCGGACCACGGGTAAACTGTCTCAGGTTGGATATTCGCCATTTTCCAATGAAGGCTCACTGCTGTACTAAAGTAATGAACTGTTTTCACCACAGGAAGAAGCACATACGGAATCGGATGAGTGTGTGGCAGCGCGCAAAAATCCATGCCCATCGGTACGGCTAAACAGTTTCAGATTGGGGACGCTCGCGTAAATGTTCTTCTTGATTCGGCCCAGTTCACCGTCCAGGGGGCTAATGTCGGGTAATGGCAATTCACGTCTAACAGCACTCTCAAGCTCAACGTTTTTCGCCAGCATCGAACCGATAATACCGATCAACTGTTCCTGGCTGTAGCCTTTAAGAATGGTGCTCAGCGGTATACTTTCGTTCCGGCGATTCATGGTCGTTTCTTCGAACTTTGACCTCTTCGAACTGGTTCCGGGTGAATCGCCAACGGACAACCGGCCCGTTTGCTGCAATCTTCGGGAGGGCGTTGAATATCCGCTCGTCGACGGAACGTCAGCAAATTCTTGCATTAGCGATCGTTTCCTCGGCGAGCTACGAAGCGTCATGGAGGAAACGTTTTTTGTTGGTGTTTTCATCGGCGAAGGATATTGGGCATTACGGCCGCCCTGATCCGGTGACCAGATGATGGGTGGACGGCGGCGAGCACGCTGACGGATGGCGATCTCGTCCGGTGAGAGTGTCGGTGTAAGAATGCTGTCCGGTATGTTTGCTCTCGGGCTGTCGATCAAGCGGGGCGTTAGCACGCTCCGTTGCGGTGCGACGGCGGTCACACCCGGGGTAGGGGAAGAGTGCGATACCGTTGTACCCGGCGATAAAACCGGCAGCTCGGTCAACGGTGCACGGGTGCGTGATGTACCCTGATGAGCCATTACGGATTGCTTCAGACACACAGGCACAAAATAAACAGAAAAAAAAAACACATCAACATACGATCAGTCGCAGCAAACGATCATACGTACCGGAATTCGGGCGGATTTCCTTCACTGTTTCTTGAAAATATTCAAATTTCCTTTACAAAATTCTTAAACAAACACAGCACAAACAGCACAGAAACATAAAACAGCATTACAAACGGGACGAAAACAAGGGAAAATAGAAAAACAACGGACACGCAATTCACACGAAAACACAATCGCACTTTCTCGCTGTCATTGATTGTGGATGCCAAAAAGTGCATTTTCCCGCTCGAACTGAATTTTCCGTTGGGCTGGGTTGCGGCTGTGTGCGTGAGATCGAACGCGTTCGCTCTCACCTGACATTCTCCGATTGTACGTCAAACGTCGCATGTAAACAAACAGGCGAAAAACGACTAGCACTTTTCTTTCTGTCTCTCGATACGGGGGAAAAAAAACTCGTACCGCGTATTTTCACGATGGAAAGCTTAAAAACTCACAGTAAGTGTATCGATCGCTTTTTTTTGGGAATGTTTTTCACACAATTGTAAACCCCCTTTTTAGACGATCAGGAAGTGACGGGCGTGGTATCGCGCAGTGGTCGTGTTTGTAAGAAACCCACCAAACTGATGGACTTTCAATCGCCGGATGATATTGAAGCGAAGCAGAAAAAGGTGCCCGGTTCTTCGCATCGAACCACGGGTAAACTGTCTCAGGTTGGATATTCGCCATTTTCCAATGATGGCTCACTGCTGTACTAAAGTAATGAACTGTTTTCACCACAGGAAGAAGCACACACGGAATCGGATGAGAATGAAGATGAGTCGCACACGAACGGATCAAGCGGCAGCGAATCGTACAGCAGCGATGAGGATGCGATGGAGCTAGACGAAGGGTACACCGCAATGGATGATGGTGACAAGAGCGAAGGGGAGCTAGTGATTGATTCTGCCTCGAAGAAAAAGGTTCGTAGAAGAGAACTTATCCAGAAAACAAAACAAATAAGCTAAACGAAACTTGGTTGCAGGCGGTGAAAAAACGAAACGATAAAAACAAACGCTCCAGCCGTGGGACAAAAACGGGAAGCAGAACCGGTACCACGCGTAAAAAAGCGAACAAGCGTACCAAAGCATCAAACTCGACGATCTCACACAAAAAGAAGGAGAAACCGACGCCAGCAAAACATACTGCCGGTTGCTTGCCAACCGATGTAGCGGCACATCTTAGCCTACTGGGAGACAGTTTAACCATTATCGGCGAGCGGTTAAAAGAACACGAAGTAAGTGAAACACCGTGTCTCTGGCGATGGAAAGGATTAGTAATGTTTACGATTTGCTTCACAGGGACAAATAACTGTATCCGGTAGTTTGTCGGTGCTGCTGGACAGCTTAATTTGTTCGCTCGGACCACTGATGTGCTTGACGTTACAAATACCGGGAATGGACCGTAATTCCGAACATCTGCGGGAACTGTTCCGATCCACGCTGGACAACATTGCCTACGTAATGCCCGGTTTGTAGTGGAGAGTGAGCTTCCTTTTCACTGTTTTTAATCATTTACGTTAAGCACTTATTGCGCGATAATTTTAGTACTTGTTCCTTTTGGGGGCAGATTTCTATTTCCGATAAACGATAAAGTAAAATTACGATTACGATAAAGTAAAAAAAATCATGCCCTACATATATGGTACTGCATCCGTGCTTTTATTTGCATTATTATACCTCACTGATCACAATTATTCACACCTTACAAGGTATTAGGTTCTTTACATACACGCTACGCTGGTTCATATGCGACTCCTCAACTGCTGCTGCCTCGAAGTAGATAATAAAGTTTGTTACTAAAATATATATATAATTTAACACCGTGCATCAACGCATCGTTACGCGGAACGATTGGGAGGGAAACCAGGGACGACCTAGAATGATTGAATCAACAGCATCAGCTCTTCCTTCAGGAAGTCGGTCAGATTCTTGGCTTCGTTTTCGTACGTAAAGTTAAACACCACTGTCGGCACCAGCCGCAGATCGTACAGCGATTTTTCCAGGTCTTCATGATCGTCAAATTTCTGACCACCGGGCGATACCAACGAAAATTCAGCCGATTCATGCATTAAACATGACTGCACGAATTCGAATACCTGGCCAAACTTTTCGTACACATTGAACGTTCCTTGCAGATACACACCGTTCGGAAAACGGACACGTATCAGCGAAAATTTGTACCGATTTATCGTGCGTAATTCTTCCCGTTCGCGCATCGCTTTCGTTTTAAGAATTTGCGCCTGTTCCAGCGCTTCGGTGCGCAGCTGCTGCTCGCGCTTAATTTCTTCGGCTGATATTCGGAAAAAGTCCGGTGGCAAATTGTTTCGCTTCACTTGCGACGGTAGCAACACCTGCAGATTACGGTCCAGCTCGACCGGGATTGGTTCGGCAGCTTTCAGCGCTTCGAGCAGTACCTCGAGCGAACATTCCGGATCGATGTTATCCTCGGACCAAATCAGGTGTGGTTCATTATCGAGCTCAATCTCAACAAAACCGGCTGCGTGCAGAAAATCGAGCGATCCTTCACAAACCTTTATCTTGTCGCAAAACATACGGTTGGTCATGCGGATCTTCTTGTATTTTTCCTCGTTCGGGTTGTTTACGATGTTTTCAATGCATTTGGTGAGCGTTTCGATGCACACCTCCGCCTTATCTTTGGGGTTGCAGTTGCAGATGATCAGGCACGCCGTTAGGCCCCTGTCGGCGGCCAACTGTTCGTACAGGAACTCTTTGATCCTGCCCTTCCATTCCTTGTAGGGCAAAATTTCGTCACCGATCATCGGGCAGCGGAAAAACACACCCCGCACGGCATAGTCTTGACGGGCTGCCGCCTCCTGAACCGTGTCCTGTTCTGCCGTTTCGTGTTCCGACGAGTGGCCCGCTTCTTTGGCTTTTTTTTCTGCTTCCAACTCCTTCCTTACCTGTGCCCGGATCGCCGCTAGGGAAGTGTTGAACTCTTTCTTGTCCTTGCCTTCGAAGCGCGCTAGTGCAGCGTTTGCGGCCGCTTTCGCTTCCGCCGACAGTTCGCTACGTTTCGGCGGGATGTACACATCCTTCTGCTTCGACGAGCTGGCCTTCGATGATGGTGGTGGTGCTTCCGAGTTCAGTTTCCGACCCGGACCGGCAACCCCTAGCTTTAGCTTGGCTTCGGCTTTCTTCTTGAGGAAAAAGTTCTTTATCTTGCTCGGTGCCATGATCCGGCGGCAGTCGGCACTTAAATCCTCGGTGTGTGCTCCTTGGGCAGATTTAATCGGGCCACGGAAAGCTTCAACTCTTCGATCTCTTTCGCTGTACCTAGGAAGGAAGTGAATGATGACAGTCTTCAAACTATTCTGCTCCCAATCTTTCTTATCGCCCTGATAACCCAGTGCTTCGAGTTGCTTCAACAACAACCAAAAAAAACAATAGCCCATTAAACGATGAGTCATCGATCGATACTTACTGGGACGAATGAAGCGATTCGTTATCCGGTTTCCGTACTTGCACCAGGATAGCGCTATGCACACGACTAGTGCCAATAAAATGGAGGAGAAAATCTGTAGCAAAAACAGCTGAAAGTCCGTAAAATTTAACCACCGTGCACCGCTACCGAGGGCAAACTTTGCCAGCTGCAATGTTTCGCACAAGAAGCACCAGCCGGTGGTCAGCAGATTCAGCTCGTACGCTACAGACTCGCCGACACTTTCACCACCCTCGTATGTGTGGCCGCCAGCTGCTACTGGTGGTGGGTTGTCTACCGCTCCTGGCAACGAGGCCGACGATGGTGCTGCTGCTGACGATGGTGTGAACTGCCTGCGCACGGAGTTGCTCACTATGAGCAGATAGTCCGATAGCACCTTGGTTATGTTCAGTGAGGAAAGCGCATCGAAAAACATTGAATCGGATACGCAGCAAAGAATAGCGCGAGTGGAGAAAACAAAAAGCAGACTATTATTGTACGGCTTTCCCAAGCTTGCAAATTTCCAATAATGACACACAAGTTTGCAAAATCGACTGTGTTCGATATTTACGTTTTTCGTTGTTTTGCTGTCAAATCGATCGACGGATGGAGTGCACGTTTACATCCGGCGGGTGGAGTTCAAGTTGAGTGTGAATTTCAATCCACCAACGATAGAATTAAAAAAAAACAGCAAACATACTTTTCACAAGTCTTCCATAAAGTTGTTTTATAACAAAAACATGTTTCCATCTTAATAGATTCTATCTTCTAGGTTGTTATATTATTACTATGCTGGAGTAAAATTTACCCAAATCTCCATCAAATATCTGCAACAACAAACCATTGCAGTGTGCGCACGCCCTCATCAGCCGACCGCGGTTGACAGCTTTCCCGAGCTGTCACATGACCCGTTTTTGACGGCTGGTGCAAAAAAGAGTCTTGTGATCAATTGCCAGTGGTTCGAGGGCGCAGATACCTTTTTCGGGCAGCCGTATTTTGCGCTTTTGCACACATTTTCCCGACCCAACACCAGTATTGACACGGACAGAAAATGCCCATCTGCGGACCAAAACTTTCCCTGTGCGGTTTGATTATCTCCGTCTGGGGTATAATCCAGCTGGTAAGTTGCCTACCCCCGTTTGTTTATCGCAACAGTGTCCCCATCCCATCATCTCTCTAGCTGGTGGGATGAATAATCGATAATCGGTCTCATCTCGGAATGTGTTTTGTGCTTCATTTACCGTACTCTTCCAGCTGCTGATGGGAGTGTTCTACTACATCAACAGTGTCGCCCTGATCGAGGATTTGCCGCTGGAAGAACACTATCCCACACCGCAAGAATTCTATGCGGCCGCTGACGTCGCGTACAGTCAGGTGATTAAAATTGCTAGCCATCGAGCGTAGCTTATCATGTGCCTCCAGCATTAAACGCAAAATAATTAATTACGTTTTTTTTCCAGAATGCGTACAACTGCTGGATTGCTGCCTGTATCTATGTCGTGACGCTGGTCATCTCGGTCCAGCAGTTCCATGCAAACAGCCGCTCGACGGTCGCTTAAATTCCACCCGAGAGCCAGCACATCTTCATCTTCCCAACAAAAGCGCAAAGAAGAAAAACAAAAACACCCTAAGGCGTAATACAGTATGAAGATGCTGCTGCTTCTAAACGCTCCGCTTTATCCTACGATGTAAATATGTGTTTTGCTCCATCACCATTAAGTTTCCCTTCGTCCGTCGAACAACATTCCGAGTGGCCCGGTTGAACGCAACATCATCATCAACACGTTCGAACACAAAAATACGTTCCGTTCCGTTTTCCCTACGCTGTGTTTTAAGTCAGGCAACAGCAGAAGATCGTAGCAATGTAGCCTGATAAAGAACCTTTCTGTCAATGTGAGCCATACAGTGAACAAACGTGAATAGGCCCGGTTCTATATGTATACAGACACACAACATCCTTTCCAAAACAACTTCCGTTCCGTTGGGTTTCATCGTAAACCTGCTGCAGGACTCTGCCGTTTTATCCCTTCCCTCTTTGTACACAGCGTACATTCTGAAGGAGTGATAATTGTAAAGAAACGGTTAAATATATTATGAACCATTAAAAACCCAACCCACTACAGAGTGTGTCACTGCGTTCGAAAACACTTACACCACCACGTTCCCTGTTTTGGAGGTATATCATAGTTGCAATTGGTTGATTATTGATGTAATAAAACGGTAGTACCTAAATACATACATATGTTTTACGCTGGAACTTATTTTCTGATGCATTAGCTTAACGAATGTTCGAAAATTTATGGAGAAAAAGAGCGCGCCTCCCTTTTAAAATGATGTGTAGCTCTTTATTTAGCTCTCCGGAGCTTTTAAAGTTACATGATTCTGCACTGTGACGCTTAATTACACACACGAAATACGTTAAACTAATAGAGGATAGATCAAACCAACTACCGTTTCCTATTGCTAATTATTATAACACTTGGCGAACTGTCTGGCCTGTTTAAAACATACTTTACTACTTTATTCTTATTTCGATAAGCATGCACGAGTAAATGTAGTTTAACCTCTAAAAAGAACTTCCCTTTCTTGTGCCTTAATTTGCGGGTTTACTTTAAAATAGTTAAAAAATCGATCGATAAATACACCCGACTTACTGAAGGCGATTAAGATTAATCTTTGTTTTAGAAAGGAGTGAAAGAATTCCAAAATAAATATGGTCTAATTCGATAAAACAGAGGTAATTTGCGAAATAAAAATGTCTTGTCTCTATCACGAGTCACGATGTGCGCGTGTATGTGTGCGACACAAGAAAAGGGAAGTTCCAAAAAATAAAATCTTTAAACAGTATATAGAAGAATGAATAAAACAGACCCCCAGTCGGACTCGTCGCGTCTCCTAACCGTGCGTAGTGTCATCATCGACAAAGTCCCGCGCAACCTCCTTCGTCACACAGTCCACATGACTTACCTTGTTCCGGAACCGCACACCATAGAACTTGTGCGCCTTCTCCATCAGCTCCGGCCGGAACGTGGTCGTGATGAACTGGGCCCGATCGCTCTGCTCGTGTATCATGTCCGCCACCGCACTACGATGCTGCGCGTCCAGCGCTTGATCAATCTCATCGAACAGATAGAACGGTGCCGGATCACACTTCTGGAT
Source organism: Anopheles maculatus (assembly GCA_002091835.1). NCBI lineage: Eukaryota > Metazoa > Arthropoda > Insecta > Diptera > Culicidae > Anopheles > Anopheles maculatus. The sequence continues at coordinate 265,747 of KZ061558.1, forward strand.
CGCGAAGATGAGCGCCAACGCTACCAACGATTTCTGCCCACCGGACAGCTGATTCATTTCACGCATCTCCGCATCGACCTGCGTAAACGACACCCGGATACCGATGCCGGTAAACTCGTCGGACGTTTCTACCTCCCGCTCCATATCGTTTCCCTCCGCATCGTTCGTGGTGCGCAGGATCAGATGCCCATTGCCCTGCGGCACCAGCTTCTTAAACACCTCGGAAAAGTTGGCCGCCACCTGGCGGAAAGTGAACTGGATCGCTTCCACCTTGCGCGCCTCGAGCAGCTGCATTAGCTCGCAAATCTTGTCCTTGCCCACGTCCAGCTCCGCCTTACGCTTGTACAGCTTCTCCTTCTGCTCGGAAAAGCTCAAAAACTGATCGAGCGCCTTCTTGTTCACGTGATTGTACTTCTTCAGATGTTGGTTCGCCTTTTCCAGCTCCTTAAACAGTGACTTTAGCGACATCTTCTGGTAGCTCGCGTCCACATTCGGCAACGCACCCAGCCCGGCAATCTTTTCCGTACACTCGTCAATCTTCTGGTGCAGCATGTTTTCCTTGGTGGCCCACTTCTCCATCCGCTTGCCGTCCTCTTCCAGCTTTTCCTGCGCTTCCTTCTCCTTCTGGATCCACGTTTCGAGCTCTTTCTGGAGCGTTTTCTGCAGCTTGAGCGCCTCGGCTAGCTTCCGGTCGACCTCCTCCGTGTCGGACAGGACCTTTTTGATGCGCTTTTCCGTCGCGACCACCTCGTTGCGACAGTTCGTTAGCTGCCGTTTGCGATCCTCGACGGAGATTTCTTGCAGCGCCTGGACCAGCTCGTCCTTGCGCCGGAACAGATTGTTGGTGAGCAAGTTTTCCAGCTTGTTCTTCGTCACCTCGAGGCTCATGCGGGAGGTGAACGCTTCCTTGTTCTCCTGATTCAACCGACGGATCTCGTCGTTCAGCGAATCCACCTCATGCTGGTCCTGCACCGACAGCTGCGACATCAGCTCCTGGTGCAGCTCATTCTCCAGCCCTTCCCTGGTGCTGGTCATCGCCTCCAGATTCGCCTTACACTGGGCGAGCGAACGTTCCTTCGGGCTGCGGAACCGTTCGATGCGGGACAGCTCGTCCTTCATCAGCCGAATGTCGGCCTGAATCTTCTCGAACGCATCCTTCGATTTGCCCTGCTTCGTTTCCGTCTTTTGCATCTCGGACACGATCGAGTTAATGTTCGCCTCGGTTTGCTTCAGCTCGCCCCGAAAGTCGGACAGCTCTTTCTCGTGCTCCTGCAGCAGCTGACTGTACTCGGACCGCTTCTTCTGCATCTCCAGCCGCGACCGGGACGTGTTAAAGTATCCGCCGGTAAGCGAACCCTTCGACGATACCTGATCACCCTCGAGCGTCACACAGTCGAGCCCGGTGCTTTTGGCCAGCTCGGTAGCACGCTCCAAATTACGGCAGATGAGCGTTTTGCCGAAGATGTACCGCAGCGCCTTGTCGTACTGCTCTTCGTACTTTAGCTTCGAAATCATCGGAATGGAATCGGGATCCTCGGGATAATCGTGGATCTTTACCTGCAGTCGGTTCAGCGGCATAAACGTCACCTCACCCGGGAGCTTCTGTTTGTTCATCTCCTTCAGAATCTGGGTACCGACACGGTCCGACTCGACGATGTGATGAAACAGTCGATTACCGGCCGTCACCTCGACGGCAGTGTAGATCGATTTGTCACAGTTAAAGTTTTCAATTACCGGACCGTAGTAGGCGTTTGCAATGTCCGCAAACTCACGACCACGCTGCTGGAAGCTTTCCAACACTTTGCGCACTGAGTCACGCCCGTTCAGGATCGGTTTGCCGGCCATCGATCGTAGCGCTTGATCGGCACGAGCCAATTCCTCCTTATACCCCGACAGCGTCTGCGTGACGGCCGTTTCCTTTTTCCAGATATCATTCCGCAAACTCTGGTAGTGATCCTTTTTCTTCTTCAGCTCGTAAAAGTTCTTATTATGCTCATCGATCTGCACACGCAGCTGCTCGAACGATTCCGTATGTTCCTGGATTTTCTTCTCCAGCTCGCTCTGCTTTGAAATATCTTTCTTCAGATCATCCTGCAGCTTGTTCTGGTGAGAAATTTTATCCTTGATCTGTTTGTTCAACGATTTTAGCTCCCCCTGGATCCATTTGTCACGTTCCTCCTTAGAGGAGAATTGTGATCCACGGCCCTGCTTAGCGTACAGCTCTTTGCGCTTTTGTTCCTTCAGATTCAGCTCACGCGAGCATTCCTCCTCCTTGCGACGCATCGCTTCGTACCGGGGCCGAACCTGTTCCAGCTCTTTCTCCTTCTCCGCGATGGTAATCTTCAGACGTTCCAGCTCCTGTTCGGCCCGTTCCTTCGATTTGTTGTCGCCCTGCACCTCGTCCGACAGGTCGGAAATCGTCAGATCGAGCTTGGTTTTCTCGCGCAACAGCTGCTGATGTTCGGTCGCTAGCACAGACTTTTCGTCCTTCGCCGTCACCACATCCTTCTTGGCGTCCTTCAACGATTTTTGTGCGTTTTTAAGTCTCTCCTGTGCTTTTTGAATTTCCTGCGTAAGTAGCATCTGTTTGTCGCCGGACGATTTGCGCTGCGTGTCCAACTCTTCCAGCTGTTTGCGCGTTTCCTTCAGCTCCGTTTCGTAGATGACGTACTCGAGCGTACGGCGAGCCTTGTCCCATTTCTGATACTCGGACAGTTCCTCCTTTTCCTCCTCGAGCGTCTTCAACCGATCCTCGATCGTACGCAGATACTCGGAAATCTTTTCCAGCTTGCCTTCACTTTCACGCAGCAAATTCATCGATTCTTCCTTACGCTCGTCGTACACGCGTGTTCCGGCCACCTCTCGGAGGAGCTTCAACCGATGGGAGTCGGGTGCCGTTGCCATCTGGTTAATTTTACCCTGCTTCACGATGTAGTACGGGTTGGAGTTGGAAAATCCGGCCGATTCGAGCAGATTGACCACCTCCGACCGGGGTACCACTTTCTTGTTAAGGAAGTATTGATCCTTCTTGGCACCGATCACTCGGCGCAGATAGATTTCCTCCTTATCGATCGGGACGCGATTGTCCGAGTTGTCGAAAATGATTTCCACGTACGCGGACATGGCCCGGGGACCAGTTCCTTCGTGAAGCAATGCTTGTCTCTGCTCCGGGCGGAGATGGGTAAACTCGTCGCTGAGCACAAACTGAATCGCGTAGAAGAAGTTACTCTTGCCCGATCCATTGCGGCCCACCACTACGTTGTGCCGTTTGTCGAAGGGCTCCACGACCGTTTGCTCACGGTAGCTCTTGAAGCCCTGGATGATGACCTGATGATGGTGAAGGAGGGCAGAATTTTAGGTTTGTTGCATGGTCCAAACGAATAAAAACAAACTTTTTACCTGTTTTATATGCATGGTTGATAGTGAAACCCGGAATCACTTTCTCGTACAACCGGAACCACAAATTACTGTTTCTTCTTCTTTTTCTTCTTGCCGTGCTTACAAGCTGGAGCGTTCTGATTGCGTGGAAAAGGAAAAAAACGGTAAATCGAAGGTATCGTAAAGCTTTTGTAAAATACTTACAGAGTGGTCCCGAATTGATTGGGGTTTGTTAAAAGCAAGCAAAATCGCTTAAAGCCATGGAATCGCACACTTTTGTATGATCAGCACACACCAATCCGGCAGCCAGAAGCTACCCGAGTTATGGCATTGTTTTGCCTTCTATTTTCCGCGTTACGATTGTTTCTACCGTTTCTACCAACAAAACACCGGTTGCGCTCGCAACTAGGCGAAGCCCAACCAAAGTTTGACAAAGTTTTCCAATAGAAAAATGCGATTTCTTGCAGGACGCCACCGTATAAACAAACTTCTCCTCAGACGCGCTTGGTCGAGTTGATCGATTTTTTTTCTGCTGCTCCGTTACTTTTCGTCGACGAAACAAAAGTAACGTAAACATTTCAACTGACAGCCGTCAGGCGAGCAGCTGTCATAATAATGCGCGCGAAATCAAATGCTATACCGTCGCTTTGTTGTGGAAGACGGTGGCTTATCGTGTGCGGTTCTTTGCGTGCGGGTTTTATTTCTAGTTTTTAGGGAACCAAATAAGCAACAGCAAGATGATCAACTCCAGACAAAACTATCTGAATGCAAAGCGCTTTTCGGCGGATCTAGCGCTGGAACACATCATACCGCACAACGTGTGTTTCTATCTGATTCCTCCGATCGTGGAGCTGTCGATCGAAGAGTTCGAGAAGCTGGCACTGGAACGCTTGAAGATGCTGCGGCTGCTCGAACAGGTTACGGCCAAAAACCCGAAAGTATCATCCGATGCATGGCGCGAAGCGGCACTCCAAGATATTAACCACGAAGGGCTTCGTACGTACGCCAAGCTGGTCCGCGGAAACGTAAACGATGACGTTAGCAAAACCGCTCGCCGAAGGGATTATTTGTCACATTTTATACTGCGCTTCGCCTACTGCCGGTCGGAAGAGTTGCGCCGTTGGTTCGTGGCACGGGAGATGGAACTGTTCAAGCTAAAGTTTGGTGGTTTATCGACGCGTGATGTGAAGGATTTCTTGGAGGTGTACGAGCTGGATTATAAACCGCTGGCAGACGAAGAGAAGTTGGAAATTTCGGAACATCTGTCTGCAAGCACGGCGAACATTACGCGCCTCAAGGTGGAAACGCAAGACTTTTACGCGGTCCATTTCACCGAAGTGTTAAACCTGGTACGCGATCGCAAATGCTTCCTGAAGGGTGGCACAGCGTACATTACGCCCGAACACTTTGCGCACGTGATCGGTAAGAAGCACCAGCAGCTGATTGAGGACGGTCTGAAGGGACATTTGCGTTTGTTGCCCACGCTGGAAATCGACGAACGGTTTTCGATGCTGCTGAAATCGATCCACACATCGTACACGGGTAAAAACTATACCGTCGCAAAAACCGGTGCCGTCCCGATCGAAAGTCTCGATCAGCTGTCGAAGAAGTCGTACGCACTCTGCATGCGCAACGTGCACGAAACGCTGCGCGCCACGCACCATCTCAAGCATGTCGGTCGTATGCAGTACACCCTGTTCCTGAAAGCGGTCGGCGTCACGATGGAGGACGCGTTGCGCTTCTGGCGCGAGGAGCTCACCCGTGGCAAGGTACCGATCGAAAAGTTCGAGAAAGAGTATGCGTACGCCATCCGGCACAACTACGGCAAGGAAGGATCGCGCATCAATTATTCTCCCTTTTCCTGCATGAAAGTGATCACGACACCGATCGGGCCGGGTGAAACACATGGCTGTCCGTTCAAAAATCTCGACCCGAGCACGCTGAAAATGAAGCTAACCGGATACGGATTAAGCACACTCGATGCGGATGAGGTAACTGGGTATGCGGCCAAAGGACACTACCAGATCGCGTGCGCGAAGTACTTCGAAGTGATCCACGAAACGAAGCTAGAGGAGGGCATTAATCATCCGAACCAGTACTTTGAGCTTAGCCAGCTCACGATGGAGGGTAAGGAGCGTCCGAGGCAAGGTAATGCACCGAATCAAGCGGGACGCCGAAACTACAATCAACCGAACAGCCAGACCACGCAGGACAGCGGATCGGGCCATGTGGCTGATTCGAGCACACTGAACGTTGCGGAGGATATGGAACTGTGGGAAATAATGGAATCGAAGGATAAAGAGGAGGCGGATGTAACGATCAGTGAAGCATCTGCACCGGTTTACGAAACGGAACAAAGCAAACAGACGCAGGAATGGGATGACGACGATTTTGATGTACTGGATGGATTTTAATGAGTAATGCTGGGGATAGTATTTATATGGTTAGTTTAATAACGTTCGTTGTACTTGTTTTACCTAAACAATGAACAATTAAATAAATGGTGTATTTTAAGAAGTAATGCACAAAATTACAATTTGTTCAATTTGTTCTCGCGCATATCACGAACAGTTAAACGCCTAAAAGTATGCAATGCGAAGTGATTATCTTTCTCTGCATGCGCAATGTGCACGAAACGCTGCGTGCCACGCACCATCTCAAGCACGTCGGTCGAATGCAGTACACCCTGTTCCTGAAAGCGGTCGGCGTCACGATGGAGGACGCGTTGCGCTTCTGGCGCGAGGAGCTCACCCGTGGCAAGGTACCGATCGAAAAGTTCGAGAAAGAGTATGCGTATGCCATCCGGCACAACTACGGCAAGGAAGGATCGCGCATCAATTATTCTCCCTTTTCCTGCATGAAAGTGATCACGACACCGATCGGGCCGGGTGAAACACATGGCTGTCCGTTCAAAAATCTCGACCCGAGCACGCTGAAAATGAAGCTAACCGGATACGGATTAAGCACACTCGATGCGGATGAGGTAACTGGGTATGCGGCCAAAGGACACTACCAGATCGCGTGCGCGAAGTACTTCGAAGTGATCCACGAAACGAAGCTAGAGGAGGGCATTAATCATCCGAACCAGTACTTTGAGCTTAGCCAGCTCACGATGGAGGGTAAGGAGCGTCCGAGGCAAGGTAATGCACCGAATCAAGCGGGACGCCGAAACTACAATCAACCGAACAGCCAGACCACGCAGGACAGCGGATCGGGCCATGTGGCTGATTCGAGCACACTGAACGTTGCGGAGGATATGGAACTGTGGGAAATAATGGAATCGAAGGATAAAGAGGAGGCGGATGTAACGATCAGTGAAGCATCTGCACCGGTTTAGGAAACGGAACAAAGCAAACAGACGCAGGAATGGGATGACGACGATTTTGATGTACTGGATGGATTTTAATGAGTAATGCTGGGGATAGTATTTATATGGTTAGTTTAATAACGTTCGTTGTACTTGTTTTACCTAAACAATGAACAATTAAATAAATGGTGTATTTTAAGAAGTAATGCACAAAATTACAATTTGTTCAATTTGTTCTCGCGCATATCACGAACAGTTAAACGCCTAAAAGTATGCAATGCGAAGTGATTATCTTTAAACTCGATTTTAATGATCACAATTGTAGCTCGTATCTTGATGAATCTTGATGAATGATTTAGACACTAAATCGCATAATTCTGGCAGTGGTTTGAAGCCCACAAGATGATTGCCTTTTTTCTCACTTTTCTAACTAACACATCTCTTTTTGAAAAAGCACGTCTTCTCCCTCCACTTTTCTTTCTAATTAATACCAATCGATTTCTAGTGTAAACGTTTCATTAAGTCATTCTTCTTCAGCAGTTAAATTAGGACGTGTTAACAGTGTCACAGTATTTAGCACTCTACAGCATACCAACACCGCCAGCCAAACCAACGCCATCATGGTTGTACCAGACATTTTACAATCCCACCAAAGGAGTGAAGGTCAACAACTCCACATGCCGAACCGTACCACAACAGATCCAACCGCTTGTTCCAATCGATGATGACGCAATCGGCTACATCGGCTGTGAGCAGCTGCAACCAGCACAGCATAGCTTTACGATCCAAGGCGTAGCAAGAAATAAAAATCCATCCATTTTTTAGCAAAATAATTATAATTTTCATTTTATTTGTAAATATCTTCAAAAATAAGGTAATGCACGAAATGAAACACGAGCTTACAAATAAATATATGTTCAATGACTTGCTCTATGCCCCCGTAGCACAGCACACGGTGCCGCTGCTGTTGCTTTTCCTGTACCCCAAGGTACGCATAAGCTAACAGAACTTGGTTGCACGTAATTGCATCGTTTTGTATCGTCGTTTCGTACATATTTTAGCATTCTCTTCTTCCTCTGGCACACAGCTGACTCTCTTAGGGTCGTCGTTAGCGACAGTATTAGCGTTTAACTAACTATATATACACACACACAGATTGCACGCACATTTAAATATACAAAACTAAAAGAAACTTGTTCTGGTTGAGAATCGAAAAACACAACGAAGATCGCATGCGTGCAAGCACCGTTCCTAAACCCTTCCGGTGGATAATTTTGTTCCTTTTTGTTAACATACGCACACAGTGTGTGTGTCTGTGTGCTACACACTCAATTGCTTCTAATTCTGGAAACGGTTCCGTTCTGTTATGGCATGTATGTAACTATTTCTAGTGGTTTTTGTTGACTATTTGATGTGGGTAGTAGTAGTAGTAAGCAAGACGGAGAATAAAAGCATACACAAAGCGGTAAAGGAAATGTAACACTGGCTAATTAGTTTGCGGTTCCGGGACATGAAGGTAAAAACAAAACATTAAACTGGGAGAGCGGAAAAAGCGCGAAAACATCTCAATTAAACCTCTATTAAAATAAACGAGAATAATGCTTATAAAACTATCCATATGACACCTAGAGCATTGCGGACGCACACAGATGAATTTGAAAAGCTCAATCCAACGACTAGAAGCACTTGTTTTCGAATCCTAGCATTAAAATAAACCTTAAAAATCTGACTTCTTACTACTGCCCACTTGACCCAGGCAGGCTTATAACAACTTATCTCTCTACATCCCTAAACCGAACTGTTTGTCCCTCTTTTGTTTTCGCTGTGTACAAACTTATCGCTCAAATAACGCAATCATTGGTTAACACTAGATTTATCCACCGTTGTTTTGTTATGTTTTATAGCTCCTCTCGCTCGACGCATTTGCACATTGCTCGGTTTCCCTCTACTATCTGCACGTGGAGGCCTCTAGAGGCCCTTCCCATACGTAAGCAATACTCCTACGTAGAAGTTATCAATTCTCTAATACGATAAGGCATTTCTGTGTTTCACAATGGCAATAAGCTTTGTTCGTGTGTTTGTGTGTAGTTTTGTTGCTTTCCCTTGCAAGTAATCAATATTTCACGGTTGATCGCGACGTCCTGCGCCTCCTTAAAGGACAAACCTATAGTAAAGCGGAAGGCGGCGCTACAAGGATAGTAGTTTCTCGGTCCCAAAACCGCCTCAAAACTTGCCCACCAACGTGATCGTACAGCCATTATTGTGGTGGTCGATCACTTGCTGCTTTAGCTGGAATATGTGCTGCTTTAGGCTGCACACCACACCGCTCAGCTCGGAATTCTGGGTCTTCAGTTCCTTTACCCGGTCCTCAAGCTTCGAGATGCGTTCCAGCTTCCGCCGGCGACACTTGGAGGCGGCCACTCGGTTTCGCAACCGCTTCCGTTCGAGCTTGATGCGCTCCTGCGATTCCATATCGATCGGACTAACCGGAGGCGATTGATTGCTTGAGGTGGCTTGTGGTTCTTCCTTCACAATTCCTGGGTAATCTGTGTGGATGAGTATACAAAAAACGCTCATTAGATCAAGGAACCAATTGCAGAGATAATGTGACATCACTTACCTAAGTTTGTGTAGGTTATTTCTCCACCGCTCATACCATTATTGTGGCCGGAAGCTAGGACCGTCGCGGTTAGCGTGTTTGCCGTCGTACCCACCACTGGTACCACCGTCGTCGGAGCGGCCGTAGTTGGTAGGCGTTCCGCCGGTGCTCCACCAATATTCGCACTGGGACCATTGTTATTATTGCTCGTATTGCTGTTGTTATTATTGTTATTGTTGCCCGTGTTCAGCTTGCTGATAGTTTCCTTCTCGTGTAAGGAGAGCAGCGCATCCTCGAACCCTTTCGCAAACTGTTGCTGCGAGGACGTTGCCGAGGGTGGAAAGATGATGGCGCTGGGTGTCGGTGTGGGTAGTGTCGCATTCGTGCTAATGATTTTCTCCAACTCAGGCGACACCAGCTTCAGCATCTGCATGTCCGGCGATGGCAGTACCGAGGGCATGGTGACCGATGCATTGTAGCGCGTTTTCCGTGCCTTGCCCGGTGCCAAATTCAGCTCCAGCGTTGCGGGCCGCTTCAACCCGTTGCCGTTGCCCGTCGTCACACCGTTCGTGGTGGACGGTACGAACTGGGCGTTATTGTCCTCGTAGAACGATTCCATCGTGTTGTTGTTGGTGTGTTTGCTGTTCAGCACGTTGTTCCGCATCTTGGTCGGCGTATCGGAGTGTCGCTGGGTTCGGTTAAATGGCAGAAAATGCAACCACAATAAACCGGGTAAACACTTGCTAATTGCACGTCCCGAGATGCAATTCACAGCAAGTTTGAAATTAAATGTTGATGGTGTTGTTTGGGGCCAGGAACGAAATGTCAAATTGCGTACGATAAACAACAACCTTCGCTTTTTTGCCTATCCCAGTATGCACTGACACTTGTTCGTTTCTACACACCCATACAGTCGCAAACACACTTCGCGCTGAAGTTGCAATCTTTATGTTTCGGGTGCATAAAGAAATCACGTTTTGAAGGTTAACGAGAGTGCCCGTCCACGCGCACTGGAACTACGAAGCCCGTAGTGCTGATATATTATCTATCGCGGCCTCAGTAAGTTCCCCAACAATGGAGAACTATCACAATAAACACGGGAAGAGGAAATGACAGGCAATTTGAAGCACAGCGCTAGTTCACACCAACACACACACACACAATTTACATAAAAAGATACACACTGCGGGCGACTGATTATCTGCGTTTCTTTCGTTTTGCTTGTTCCGCTAAGGTCACTTGGTTCTGTTATTTGTTTTGTACGTTTTCGCCCAGCTCCGTTTGGTAAATGTGCCGTATTGTGAATAAATTTTGTTGAGCAAAGAAACGAACTTTTTATCTGCTGCTGTGTCGTTCTTTGCTTTGTCGCACACACACGCACACTGTGACACGCAGTACGAGCTCGAAACACACACACGTGTGGATGTACGTACGCACAGACACGACACACTGCGAAAGACCGCGCAATAATAATGAAACTGTCCCACTCGGCAGTCGCGGAACAACAAAGTGTAGACGGCCCAAAGTACGCGGGGTCTTTTCACGTTCCTGTGTGCTCGCGGAGACGCACACCAACAAACACGTGCGCACACACTGCTGCGACAAACAGGGGATTTCGCAATGCACGGTGCGGCCTACGCCTAATTTATTCTACGTGCTTTACTGATTTTGGGTTTCGACGGGTGGTGTCACTTTTCACGCCTTTCCTGTGCTAATTTTCCGTATCCGTAGTTCACCAGGGCAAGTTGTACCTTTGAAAAGGTAAAGGACACACACAAGAACTGATGATGCTCACTTATCGCAACATAACAAAACACACACTGACCGGGGAAAATGTTTCGTCGACTCGTGGTGGAAAATGACGATCGCTACCCGTTGCTGTTGATGAAGCACACGGAGCAGCAGCACACACGCGCGCGTCCGGCTCGAAAGTAGATAAACGAATGAGGTGTGTGGAATGAAAAAATGAAGCCGACTTGAAACCGACCGCTTACGGGTAGTGGTGTGCGCCGTGGAACATATGATTCATGGTGCTAAAAATAGCTCGCGAGACGTCATCGGCAGGCGCTACGATTGGCTACCCGTGGCTTCGTGTGCTTGATCGTGTTGGGGCTGTGCTTTTGCGCGTGTATTGTGTTGTGCTGTTCGATTTTTGCCTGTTTTCCACCCATTTTCACCCGGACCTATCTGGTCGACTGTACGGATGCCGATTTTTTGGGGAGTTTCTTGTGCAGCGTGGTTCGCCCGCGGAATGTTTAAAGACACAGCTTGAAATTGTGGGGTACCGCGTACCCAACATTGGCTGTGCTGCGTTTTGAGGATGCGAAGCGATGCGTATATGCAAGAGTTTGAAAGCTGTTAAATCGCACCCCACACACACACACACACTGCCAACGGTGGGGAGAAACAGTGGTGTACGAATTTTAGCACGATGGAAGCTTCGAGATGGAAGATATTGCTTTCGAAAATGCAAGGAAAGCTTTTGCAAAAATACATTGTTTTATACGAAGAAGCATGTGTGCATGAATAAAATGCATAAATAAAATATTTTCTTATTCTAATTCAGGTAATAAAATGTTGTAATTTAATAAAGTATTTTAACGTTCAGAACTCTAAGTTATATAGTGGTAAGGCCACTTATTCACAATGCAACAGGATCTCTCTCATCGATCATGTTATAGACAAACAAAGAAGAAACTTGAGACCTTGCCCTTATCGAACTTGTTTATTAAAGAGTTAAGTTACGCATTGTTATCTGCAAAATAGACGAACAAATTCATAAAACAATTTTAACAAATGCATGGAAAGCCACGAACGGGATATTCGACATCTTTACGCGAAGGTTTAGATTGTCTCGTCATTCAAAGGTCATTCGACTTCGACGATGCTTTATTGTCCAACAGATGTGGCTGCCTTAGGGCCCAAAAATCTTGAGTTTACTACCATGCTTTCATATACATGACTCTTTTTAAGTAAACAACAGTACTTGTATCCACTTCTTCAAATTTTAATCTTATTCGCAAAAGAACATGTTACAAATAATATCTTCTTAAAAATATTCCGAAGTCAAAGATAAAAATTATTCGCAGAAAATGCACTGCTTTCGATTATGCTCTTGTTATTCCTATTTTGTACTCCTAGGATGTTTAATCCCCTGGCTGTACTCAACAAACAAAGTGAACTAAAACCAGCAATGGCATACCAGTTTCAAGGGGTTTCTTTTACCTGATACAAACTGTTTGGCCTGTCGATAAAAGCCGTACCGTACTGTTTGGAATAAAATTTGCGCCTTCGCCTGCCGGTGGTGGGTGTATTATACGAAGTGGTTGCCAATGTTTACCATACGTTCCCCCCCTATCTCCACCACCACTCTTTACCACTAAAGCTTTTATTTAGCACGTATACTTTCAACCTATAGAATCCGGTTCCGGAAGGTAAACCATCTCAAAAGAATCCCTTTTTTTAAGCCCATTTACGAACAGTATGCGTGGCTGACGTGCGTAAGTACGTACGCGAGGGGGGTCGACGTTGAAGGTGACAAAAGGTAAATTGTTAAAAGGCATAACAATAATATTAATTATAAGTGCGACAGGCAATGTGCTTGTTTTTGCTAATGCACCCATTTTTGGCTGGCTGGCACAAACAGGCGTGTTGGAGCCGGAGGTGATTGACCTATGGGCCACATTTTGGCGTCAATTGATTTGCAATTTGCGATGCAGCAAAACTGTTCTAAAGTTAAGATAGCTTTAATTTTGAGGTAAATTTAATTTTTCCCCCAAAAAATAGTTAAAGTAAATATAGGTTTTTTATAAATGTTATCTTCATCAAATGAAACTATTAATCAAATATTTAGTAAAATACTTTTCATTCAATTTCTAAATTTGCTAAAATCCAACAAAAACGAGGAACACAAATTTAGCGTTGGTTTGTATTTAGATAGTGATAGTGTTTCCCCCCTTGTGTTGTTGTACGCTCAGCAAAGAAGAAAACGGCTTATCGCTAACAGCCTAGCGCCACATGGTCGAGGTCTCGGATGACCGGATAACGGCCGAATTCCAGCTAGCCAGCGTCAAAGAAGAGAACGTGCAACAGAGAACAAATCGGAAGGGACGTCCCCGTCGCTCTAAGCGCCAAGGACAAACAGGGCCGTGTTCTACTTCTTGCATTTCGACTGTGGTTTGCATTATTCTTACCCTGCTCGAGACGAATCGGAACGAAAGCGACAAAAACAGGTTGCCGGGACACGAATGCGGTTGCAGTGCGATGCAAGGGAATGTGCATTCTAACTGCATCGGCGCAGTGAAGAGCGAAGAAGATCCCGGCGGTAACGATAAGCAGAAACACGTTGCAACACGATCCCGGTCCTAGAGCGTTTTTTTTCTAACGAAGAAAACACGCAAACGGTCTTCGCGTTCTGACATCATATTTCCCTTTGGCAGCAGCATGTTTTGTTGCTATTTCTATCCTGCTTCACTATGCTGTGCTATGCTCACTCGGTAGGCTGGGATTTTTCTCTCATTTGCGGGTTTGTCAGAAAAGACGCAAGAGAGAGAGAGAGAGTGCGAAGACATACGCAGACACAAGAAGGAGAGTGAGAAAGAGAGAGACACAGCAACCAACAACTTGTTGTTGTCTGTTCGATCCTACCCGTGAGCGTCTTGGGCTGTGTCGATTTTCAAGAAGCCGCAAGTCAAAACAGGCGAATACGGGCCAGTGCCAGTGCGTCGTGATGACTCATCGGACAATTATTTCCACATCGTCTTACCATGGCCATCCCTTGCCCTTGGCGATTGCGTCCGCGATCATGGTTTCCTTCGTCTACGGTGGGTTTTTTTCTGCTCTGCTCGAGTGTTTCTTTTCGGAGTCCTTCTCTCAACGTTCGTTCAGGATTGAGCGCACAGTGATGAGCGACTTTTGGCGGCTTAAATCTGTTGTTTAAGTTTCGTTTTTCAAATTGAACTTAATGTTGCGTGGAGAAATTTATAGAAAATATCATATTGTTTACTGTATTCTATTCTATTTATTGTATCATTAAAAATAGGTAAAAATAGAAGGTAAACCAAATTTATAATTAGTAAAGTAGGTGATAATAACAAAAACTATTTCCAGAAGGTTTGCCCCACTTGAATTTTAAACGCAATAGAGAATTTTGTGATAATAATCACACAAAAACAGGGGTCTCCTAATTATGGTCCACAGAGATCTTAAATATATTTCTAATAAATAACATAATTAGCTACCGAAATGGAAAACTGGGGCCATTGCCACAAAAATGTCAAGAAAATGGATTGGAAACATGTTTAGATAATTTTTATACAGTTTCTGTGTTCAATTATTGAACTTAATCTCAATCTCCCGTGAATACAATATCAGAAATAATAATATTATACCATGCACCGCACAGATTGAAGACCTTCGCTGTACAGGACTGACTGAACGAGCTCAATCTGAACAATAACACCAACAAAACACAGTATATCCTTCTGTTGTGTTGATTAAAAGAGGTACTGACTGTAGGCTAATTTCGATACGGACGTTGTTTTACTTTACTCTTTGGATGATTTCATGAAGAACTTTAGCTTTCCATGTGTGGTAGGTGTTAATATTAATAGAATTATCTATTATATTTTGTTTCATTAATGATCAATATCTAATAGTTGTAAAAGTTTACATTTTCTCAATATTATCGCAAAAACATCAAATCAAAATCCAATCCAATTCATGGTTCACCTAAAGCGGCGCACGTTTTGGCGGGAACCGTAAGGCATTTCCTTGGTGGGAGCATTTTTCACACCACATGCACACCCACACACCACCCCACACTTGTTGCCCATCACTTGGTTTCATGCATGTTTTCGATTTGGCAAACTCGTAACTGCTGTCGTTCCGAGAATCATGAATGAGTCGTCGTCGTCGTGTGCGGACATCGACAAGAGGCATGCGTGCGCACCGGTTGGGAAATTCCCACCGAATTGGACCAGGTGGGAGATGTTTATGTACGCCCAGGTTCGAGTTTTGTGAATGGCCAAGCAAGATAATGCGCAACATGGTTAGCGCGGAGATCTTTTACGCTAATGCTGCGCTGCACGAAACCGGATAAGGTGTGTGCGACGTCATCGATGCAAGTGTTTACTACCGACACCGGAACAGAGATAGCGTGTGAGTATTTGGTTTGCACATAACCGATTGTTATCTTAATCGTTCGAAGGGAAAGGTGAGAAAATTTGTTTTATTTATTTTTTTGTAATAAAAATGTTAGAAATAAGCAAGCTTATATCTCAATAAGCTCGAATCAATCCAAGTATAGCAAAAATAAGTAGAGTATTTTGAAGTCTTAAACGAAGCAAATCGAGAGAACACAAATATTACTACTAGAAGAAATTAAAGTAAAAGCTATGCTCTTCTGTGTGCATGTATGTTAAAATGTTATGACTTGTGTATTTCTAGTTTCAAAGTACAATATAATCATTAAATTATTTACTCATTTTTTTAAATTTCTAAGCAGGTAATCTGATAACTCAAAAACCATATTTTAAGAAGACATTTCAGCATTAAAAATCCATCACGTCATCTCGGGCCTACCACGCCTTTACATTCCATGTGGATGGTCTAAAATGACTTCACAGGCTGGGTCGTCTGGTGCCATTCTCATGACCAGCCCAAACTTAATAAAAGAATAGGTTAATATCTTGTCTACTGGAGGCCTACAAACCATCTTAGATAGAAACTACCATATATTGGGTGTATAATTTACTTGTTAATATACTTGTTAATTATTTTATCAGGAAGAATTAGGTTTAACAAGTGGTGATAGTATTGAAAACAAATCTTTTATCGAACGTATTCTGAACAAAATTTTAATAATTAGCACATCCAAGGAGGATTTCTTCTTTATATTTACTGTGGAGAAGTTTTGAATTTCTATTGACTTCCTGTCTTACAAACTGTAATTTCTCATTTATTATTGATTTTTGCATGGAATCTATATTACATCCCGGGTGATCTGATGGTAAAGACACTTCTTTACACTGCACGAATGTCTATATGCCACCAGGACCGTCAAGAAGTCAAGAAAGCCAGTAATGAGATTGTAGAGCTAAAAATAATAGACAGAGCTATAGTTGGTGTTGCATAGAAGCTTTGTTTTCCTGCATTCTTTAATACCTGTTTCCAATCCAACACGTACCCTGGACTCGTACATAGGACTCTGAATACCCGGCTACGGGTAAAATTAAGTCAACGAAGCCAGAGATGATGATGTTGTAGTAGAAAAGAGGAAAAGGAAGACAATGTGTGAGGCTTAAGGAGTATTATGGCAATTATTTTTCACAATTTCCTTAATATTATTTCAAAACAAATATGTAACAGCCAAAGTGTAATAGAAAGAACCGCTATACTTTACAACGTGTTGTTCAGGAATCAGGAATGTTAGCAACGAACCCTGCAAAGAGCATTTCAACGGGTAGTTACGTATATTTCCCACTAGATGTCGCTACGATCATAATGCACCGTTTGAAAGGGCACATGGTTTCAGAATCGGTGCGTAGAAGTAGACTTTCCAGCGCGCGTTTGGCAAAAATTCACAATAAAAATGTTATAATTTTGTGTAAAATAAAGCGTAGAATGATCATAGGATCACAAATATGTAATAAATCAGTAGCAAGAAGAGCCATTGATAACTATTTTCTTACGCGTTATTGAAGTTTATAAGGGCTTGAAGATAGGCTGCGCTATCTTTTAATACAACGATTTGCTGACTGATATTGTCAAGGACATGGAAACCCATTCATAGTACAAGCCACAATCTACTAATTAAGATTCCAGACACTCTCAATTGGGGGGATTTTAACGAACTTTACTCCTGTCTTGAGGGTCATCATTAGAATGGTTAACCGGAATAGTAATTTACGATATAAACTAGCTACAATTGATAAGCTATTGGGGTTGAATCCTATGATTGATAAGCTATCCGGTTAGTCATAGTAGACCTAACCAATCCTGTAGCTATGAAGCGGATTCCATAATTATCCATCTACAACAACTCTTGCGTGTGAATTCTAGCTACTAAAAACTATTTCCCGTGAAATTGAAGAGCAATTGACAAGCGAACCCCATGTAGAGACACACTTGACTACATTATGCAGTACTCTAGAAAAAGTAATTTTCCCGGCAATTCCATCCCCTCATGTTGGGTCAATGGACAATAAACAAAGCACTTCAAGAGGTACAGGCAACCAAAGAGGCAACCCAACGCTTGAAGTAGCGTCTCGACATAAGCTACAACTCTCTTCTACAGTAGCCTAACCGTCTCCACCTTATCACCTTATCAACCATTTCGATGAATCGATTATAAATAGAAAGTCCACCCCAACAGACGACATAATTCGTTCGCACATCCTCTTCCAACGAGGATCAACTTACAACAACAGTGATACAAAAGTCTTGAGATGCAACCAATGTCGGTGGCACTACTGTTGGTGGCTTCGGTCGCATTCGCCCAGGCAGCTCCCGGGCTACGTGTTGTGAACGGTGAAGCGGCTACCCTTGGACAGTTCCCGTACCAGGTGCGACTTACCCTGAACGTTGGCAACGGTCAGCGTGCTCTGTGCGGTGGTTCGCTGCTGAACGAAGAGTGGGTCCTTACGGCAGGCCATTGCGTACAGTTGGCTAAATCGGTGGAAGTTCATCTCGGTACGGTTGAGTTCGATGGTGGTCTGGTGCTTGAATCGACCGAATTCTTCAAGCACGAAAAATACAACCCCCTGTTTGTGGCGAACGATGTGGCGCTGGTGAAGCTTCCGCAGAAGGTTGAGTTCAGCGAGAATGTGCAGCCTGTCCGACTGCCGACCGGAAAGGAAGATTTTGTCGGTGAATCGGTTGTGGTTAGCGGATGGGGTCTGATGGAAACCGGTGGACCCGTGTCTCAGGATCTGCGGTACGCCACGCTGAAGGTCATCACGAATTCCGAGTGTCAGAAGACGTTCTCCCCGCTGGTGGTGCGCAAGACGACCCTGTGTGCCCGCGGCGATGAGAAGGAATCGCCGTGCAACGGTGACTCGGGCGGTCCGCTAGTACTTGCCGAGGACAAGACGCTGGTCGGTGTGGTTAGCTTCGGTCATGCGCTTGGCTGTGAGAAGGGTTTCCCGGCTGCGTTCGCTCGCGTTACCGAATTCAGAGATTGGGTGAAGAAGCATACCGGTTTGTAAGAAAAACTAAAATCTAACAAACGAAACAGAAGCCGAAAATATAGCCCCCAAAAAAAAAGAAGCGAACTGAAAATGAAATGCATCTGTTTTATTCGTTTACATTCTAGCGCCAACATGTGGGTAAGTGTGCCACACACCTGCACACATCCGAAAAATGAGTCCTTCTCCGGGTTGGTTGACTTGCTCAACCGGAAGAAATGCTTCCTTTTTCCCATTGTCACATTCTACGCTTAATCAGTTGCTCAGAACACTCCAAAAAGTAAGGCGGCTTAGCAAGGTATTGTTTGTTTTTACACTCGTAGCGTTTTACTTACCCTATATGTACATCAAACAAGCTGAAACTTGGTTCACACGCGCAGAGATGGCTTCCATCTCAATCATATTGCTTACTGGCTACTCTCGCACCCTTATTTATCATCCTTTTAAACCCTTAAATCCTGTCGCTCCTGTCTCTGTACATCCTTCTCGTCCGCAAAACTTCGCTATAACAAAACATTAACGCCAAAAACACTCTGCTATGCTAATTTTCCGATTCCCCTTTTGTGTTTTAGTTCGTCCGCCTGCACAATTCTGGCTGTTAATCACACAATAAAGATGTACGCCAAAAGCACAATTATAACAGAAAGAAAAATGCACCAATTTACCCGCGTTTTGTTTTAAGTAGTTGGTTTTGTATAAGTAGGAAATGAACACACGCACGTAGTAAATGGCCATTGTTAGAAAAAGAGGTCTTCTGAAATTGCTACTTTTAGTGTATGTTTGGTGTTTTCTATCTCTTTGTTACTGTTTGTAGTTTGTTTTATGTGTAAGGTTCCTTCCTTGAATCTCATTTATAATTCGCTTTCGTTTCCGTTAACATAAACAATCTCCAAAAACAGGAAAGCGAAACAAAAACAGAGACAAATGAGTACTATTATGAGTGTTTGGTTCAATTCAGGTTGAGTGACGAGTGGTTGTAGTGTGTGTTTTTGCTCCGGCTGTATTCTTCGGCTCCCCTTGTATATATGGCTATTTAATATAAAACCAACAATTTCGTACATTAATTATGAGCAATTTCGCATACAGCAGTTTGCCTTTTGTTGGCAAACCTTCACGTCCGATCTTACAACTATTATAACCGATGTGTTGCGGATGATGCATTCGTGTAGAAAACACAATATGCCTGCAGACAAGCTACACAATCTTACACTTGTTTGCTGTTTTGTTTTCGTTTTGTTTCGTTCCGTTGTCGGGGTTCGTTCTCTACTCACCGAAAACCGCACAGTTCGCTACACGATCACGAGGTAGATGAAGATGCTGCAAAGCGATCGTTCGTCCGGCAGAACTGTTTATCCGGTTCGTCGTGTGGCAGACAGAACTTTTGGTACCAAAAAATAGTGGCTCTATGTGGTTATTGCTTTGAAAGAAAAAAAAACTGTTCGTTGCAGAGATTCGATGGATAGTTTAGAACTGAGCAGTAGACATACGAACGGATTATGCGTATTTGTGTAGTGGAAATGGCCTTTAAAGTTATGGCTCTAAAAAAAGAGGATGACAACCCAGAAAACCCAGCGTAACGGAGACGAATTCGAAACAAACCGAGCAGCACACACGCACATCAGCAATGGTACAAAGTAATGCTCTACCGCTATGAGCATCAAGCCCATTACCGTCCAACAGCGGGGTTCGCAACAATCACGAGAGAACGGTTATATAACACTTAACAACAATGTTCGCATGCACACGCGACATGCATGCCTCTATATATTCCTAAAAGGTAGTTTTGTGTCAAGGAAGCGCCATACGTCACGTAGCAGCGTTACGTACGTGTCTGTTCTGTGTGACGAGTAGCAGACCTACAGGATCTCGACTAAGCTGCCCCCTGGCGCCGTCGTGCCACTCGAACCCTGCTGCTGCTGCTTAAGCGTTTGCACCTCTTTCTCCAGCTTCTCAACCCGAGACCGGTACTCCTCGTTCTGTTTCTGCGACAGCTCGAACTGTTTCCGTAGGTCCTCGATAAGCTTTTTCAGCTCGAGCAGCTGTCGTTCGAGCACCTCCACTACTAGATTGGCGGTCGTCCCGCTTGCAGTCTTAGAGACGGAGGGGATAGATTTGGTTGAGATGGAGCTGGGATTACCAAGCGATGCGACGCGATGAATCACCGCACCTACCCGAGGCGCCGATGACGATTCAACGGACACGACCGTATCCTGGGGCAGTTTGGTGGGAGGTAGTTTTGTGTCAAGGAAGCGCCATACGTCACGTAGCAGCGTTACGTACGTGTCTGTTCTGTGTGACGAGTAGCAGACCTACAGGATCTCGACTAAGCTGCCCCCTGGCGCCGTCGTGCCACTCGAACCCTGCTGCTGCTGCTTAAGCGTTTGCACCTCTTTCTCCAGCTTCTCAACCCGGGACCGGTACTCCTCGTTCTGTTTCTGTGACAGCTCGAACTGTTTCCGTAGGTCCTCGATAAGCTTTTTCAGCTCGAGCAGCTGTCGTTCGAGCACCTCCACTACTAGATTGGCGGTCGTCCCGCTTGCCGTCTTAGAGACGGAGGGGATGGATTTGGTTGAGATGGAGCTGGGATTACCTAGCGATGCGACGCGATGAATCACCGCACCTACTCGAGGCGCCGATGACGATTCAACGGACACGACCGTATCCTGGGGCAGTTTGGTTGGTAGTGCGGAAATGATCTCCATACCGGTTGCCGTCCGGATTCGTTTCACACCGTCGGCGGAGGTGATAATGTGCCGGTTGTGGCCACTGGACAGCCCGTTCGCTATGCCGACGGTACTGCCGCTGCTGCTGCTGCTGCTAACGCCCATTTTCGTCTGTACGGCATTCCCCACGACCGGAAACCGTTGGCCGGATTTTGTCATAACGATTTTGCTGATTGGCTTGGTGCCCATGCTACCACCGGACGATGGTATCACATGCGATCGACCACCGATAGGAACTCTACAAACCAGGGTGAAAAAAAAAAGAAAAATGAGCGATGCTTTCTCCGTGCTTTTCCAGCGTCGAAGTAAAGTATTTTAAAATGGGTTTGGCTTACCTCACAGAACTCGACGCAACCGCTTTCTTGTACTCGGACGAAGACACTCGCTTGACCCCACCGACCTCACCGCCACATATCTGCTTAAACTCTTCCGGCGATAGTATCTTGATCACCTTGTTCGTCTTTATCGTCGGCGTGGCGCCCGTCCCCGACTGGTGCACGTGATGGTGAAGGTGTGAATGGTGCAGGTGCGATGTGGCCGATTGCTTTTTGATGATTTTGATTGTCTTCGTTTTCGTGTGCGTGATGTTGGTGCCGTGGATGGACGTGGCTGGGTGAAACGTTTGCTTTTGTAAGTGTTGTTGTTGCTGTTGTTGTTGATGCTGCTGATGCTGTTGAGTGTGAAGATTTCGCGTCTCCTTCAGTGCGTACTTGCCCGCTTCGGAGAGCACGATTTTCCTGCCACTCTTGATGGCGGACGTAATCACGCTACCACCTTCGTCCGACGGCATAAAGGCGATTCCGTGCTCCTTGAGCATTTGCAGTGTGGACGAGTCGAGATTTTTCGGATCAGTCTCCGTACTTTGCTCCAGATTCGTTATGGCATCGGTCAGACTGTCCTCCTTCTCGATGAGATGGTCCGTATCGTTCAGGGAGTGCTCGACGCGGTGGTCGGAGTGATCCGACAGATTGGTGTTACTATCATTACTCAGTTCCATCGTAATGTTATCCTCTATCTCATCGTTTTCGTTGCCCATCGTGCTCTGGCCATCTAGGTGGCGTTCCTTGTGCTGTTGCAGTTCGTGCATAAGACTATCCGTTGCCTCTTTTACCTAAAATTCATTTGAAATATAACATTAATTTTCATTACGGATACACACTGTTGATGCTGTATCCGTACCCCCACTTGCTCATTGCTGGCGGCCCGTAACTCGTTGGCTAATTTCAGTATCCGCACCAGTTCCATCTGTTTTGTGGCTTTGGCGAGCAGTATCGGTGATTTGTCAAACTTGGAGAGCGCGTTAGGATCTGCACCGTGCTGTAGCAACATTTCTACCACCTTATCGTGTCGCTTTTCCACCGCCCAATGCAGAGGGGTCATTTTTAACTGCAAAAGAACAGTAAAAAATGGACATATTAATCGATGATTCAACCCTTCGACGGTAATGTCCTGTACGTACCAAATCCTTTGCATCGACTTCACATTTGTTGCTCAGCAACAGTTCCACGATCTCGATGTTACCATGGTAAGCGGCCATATGCAGAGGCGTTCTGTCAACCTTCGTTTTTGAATCCTTGCTTATGCCGGCCCGAAGCAGTGCTCTGCATGTTTCGATGTGGTTGAATCGTGACGCCAAATGAAGTGGTGTTGTGCCCAGCTGGTAAGTAATGAGAGTAGCATTAGGCAAAACGGTGAGTGTTCCGTGCTTAAACTAGAATGTCCTACCCAGTCAGCAGTAAACGGTGCACCACGGCCCATCAAATCGAGCACTTTCGGTGTGTTGCCAGTACGGGCCGCCTGCAGCAAAGCCTTCCCGAGGTCCGTTATCACCGATTGATATTTCTACAATGAAAATGCATTATATTAGAAACGTTTTCGTGCGTACGTAACACACGCGGGGATGTCCTTGCAATTCACTTACACCACTGCCGATGCTGCCCGTAAACTTCTCCATCGATTCTTCCGAATCATTGCTGGTTATCATATCCACGCCGAGATTGTCAAAAATCTTCTCCGTAAACATGATCGTTCGGGAGCTCTGCGGGAAAGCACCGTCTCGTACGTTCGCGAACCGCTTCCGCTGTCCGTGTTTACCCCCTTCGATGATGCGCTTAGTTCAGCAGCCGGAACAGAGTACGTCGAAAAGAAACTGAAGTAACCTGCAGAACATGCAAAGCAGACGGATGGAACGACGCATGAAACGCTAAGCTTTTCTTACCACCGCACAAAAGAACGCAACGGAAGCAGAAAAAGCTGAAAATCCAGTTTTCCAGCAGTGCCTTCCAACCCTCCCTGCTTGGAGTGCAACTACTGCTGCTGCTGCTGCTGCTGCTAGTATGCGCTAGCGAACCTTTCACTGAAAACTAGAGCACAGAATTCACTTCCGTGTTCCTTTTTCCACCCCATGAATGCATACGATTGGCCAACGGATTTGCCGGTGCACATCGGTACTTTACAGCACACACCATCCGCGTATCTGTTGCACAGCTGTGCCGATCGAAACGTGAAGGTATTTCATGCCCGAATTGGTTCCAGCGTCCACAATCGTCGGACGTGGAGCGGAAGTGAAAATGAATCGAAATTGCACACGGTAGCCGGGTTGCGGGAGAGCAAACTGCATCGGAATCAGATGGGCACGGGTTTCGACTGGCGGGAAAAACAATGTAAAGACAAAAAGAACGATTTGTTTACCACTAAGAAAAAGAATTTCCTCGGTCGGCACGGTTTTGGCGTACATTGAAGGTTCTATATTTTGTATTCAATATTTTGACAGCAAGTTGTTCGCGTTGGTGTTTGAAGTTTTTATTCGCGTGAATAGGGCGGCACAGTGGGTTGGCTTACCTGTTGATGTGGATTTGGCAGCTCTGGAAATAATAAAAGTAATAAACAAAGTTTAAATGCAATTGTTGAAGGAAAGTAGATAATTTGTTAATTAAAACTGCACCTTTTTAAGTAACATTTACAAAATTGATTCCTTCGAAGGAAATTTGATAAAAAAAATCTCAATTTCAGAAAGGCCTTTTGGCAATCTGCTTGTACGGATCACCCACTGTGCTGAGCAACCTGTCAGATGGCGTGTCGAGGTGGGCTGGAGAAGTTAAAAAATCGAAGAAATTGTGCCAACATGTCGAACCGGTCGGTCGTTGGAATTACGGGAGTTTTGCTGTTTGCCCTGTTTATCGGCACCCCCACGGTGGCGGTAGCGGAACCGGGCGAAACGTTGGTGCTGCTGGACAACCTGGCCATCCGGGAAACCCATTCCATCTTCTTTAAATCGCTTCAGGAACGTGGGTACAAGCTTACCTACAAGCTAGCCGATGACGCCGGGCTAGTTCTGTCGAAGTACGGCGAGTTTCTGTACCAGCATCTCATCCTGTTTGCACCATCCGTGGAGGAGTTTGGTGGGTCGCTGAGTGTAGAAGCAATCACGGAGTTTATCGACAATGGAGGAAATGTGCTGGTGGCCGGTAGCACCACGTCTGGCGATCCGCTGCGTGAGCTTGCCTCGGAGTGTGGGTTTGAGGTGGACGAAGAGAAGGCGGCTGTTATCGATCATCTGAACTATGACGTGTCCGATGCCGGGGATCATACTACGATCGTTGCTTCGCCTAATAATCTCATCGATTCGAGCATTATCGTTGGTAGCCGTTCGTCGGTTGCTCCGTTGCTTTACCGTGGAACCGGTCTGTTGGCCGATCGTGAAAATCCACTCGTACTACAGCTGCTGACAGCGGACAGTACCGCGTACAGTTATGTGCCGGACGCACCCATCAAAGAATACCCGCATGCGGTTGGCAAGGGAACACTTTTGATTGCGGCTCTACAGGCACGCAACAACGCTCGAGTCGTGTTTTCTGGCTCACTGTACTTCTTCTCGGACGAGGCCTTCCTGTCGCCGGTTCAACGTGCACAGGCCGGTGGTAAGCATTATGCCCGCTCTGGCAATCAGGAAGTCGCGATGGCCATTAGCAAGTGGGTATTTGGAGAGAATGGAGTGATTCGGGCCCGGTCGGTGAGCCATCACAAGGAAGGAGAATCGCAGCCACCGTCCTCGTACACCGTCACCGATCCGGTGGTTTACACGATCGAAATTGAAACGCGTGCTAGCGATGGCAAGTGGAAGGCATTTGAAGCGTCCGATGTGCAGCTGGAATTCGTACGCATTGATCCGTTCGTACGCACGACACTTGTACCGGTGGGAGGTGGCAAATATGAGGCTCGTTTCCGCATCCCGGACGTGTATGGAGTGTACCAGTTCAAGGTGAACTATGACCGTATCGGTTATACGCACCTGTACTCCACAACACAGGTGTCAGTGCGTCCGCTAACGCACACCCAGTACGAACGGTTCATCCCGAGCGCCTACCCGTACTATGCGAGCGCCTTCTCGATGGTGGTCGGCATGTTCCTGTTCTCGTTCCTGTTCCTACACTTCAAGGACGATGGAAGCAAACCGACTGCCCGGCCAGCGAACGAAAAGAAGGCACAATAAGTGCGTAGCTGCGTAAGAAGTGTAGCCAGTAGTTGTAATCCACACCACACACACATGATTCGAATTGAAGAATAAAATAAACGAACAAAATTCATCAAGAATAATACACTCAAAATTCGGCGACAACGTGAGTTTTTATTTTTCATTTTTCAACTTCATTTTAATTCCTTTATTTATATTCCATTCTGTTTTGCGCTTCGCTTTATTCGCTTTGCAATTTTAACTAATAATTTGTTCGTTTGTTTTTTTAGTGTGTGTGTTTCGTTTACATTGGATCATTGAAAATCAATTTTTATTTACCAAATTTGCCACCCCAACACGTAGTAGGCTATTTTGATCGTCGCATCTTGTTACTATGCACATAAAAGAAAGAAAAAAACACTAAAAGTCTTCGGTTTGTAAATGGGGGCTGTATACCTAGGATGCAACGTACTCGTGGATGCTGGATGCTATCTGTACTTCTACATTCTGAGATCGAAAGTATGAGCGGAATAATGTCCATATGGTTCAAAGGAGCAATCCCTTTGTTTCGAATTTGTTTTTCTTCCCCGTACGATACAACGATATGTTCCGTTTCGCGTAAGAGACAATACTAATTTGGACTTGATCTGCTTTCCGCGTGTTGCAGTTTCGGATCAGTGGCTGGATTAATAGAGAGCGAAGTGGGCATTTCTTCCAAAATGAACTATCCATCAAAAGTACTCCTCATCTAATGGTTTTAAGGACCTTGTGGTCCAAGGAGCCTAATCGTCTAACAAGAGACTTCTTGGAAGATGCTTCTTCGTTTAAGCATTCTTGTAGTGGAATAGACCTTGGCATTCAATGGATTTCAGCTACGAAGAGACGTTTTCAGTGGAAAATTAAGCCTCTTGGAGGCCTTAGGAGGAATGGAAGTAGGGGAGGGATGAGGTGACTGGGCGAGGGGCGCCTTTTGAGAGATCCAGCGGAGATGTAGCCTGTGCGTTTTTTTTACCCTTATTCTAGGCTCTTAATTCAAGGCCTCTTATAAAAGACCCCTTATACAAGGATCCTTATGCGAAACAACCGACGAGGCCTTAGTGCAAAAGGTTGCCTGAGCTTCAGTTACTAAACGACCTTGTAATGGAAGAGTCGAAGGGATTTCGTAGTCGAGTAAACCACGTCGTCCAAGAGACCTCCTAATAGAAGAGGCCTTGTCGTTGAAAGGAATTCGCTTATCAAGAGACCTCCTCGTCTAATGGAATCCATCGTCCAACGGAATTCCTCTAGCAAGACATCATTCACAGTCGAAGCGTGTTCGTTGTCTATGCTCCAGCCACCCAGAGATCTCGGAGATGGAAGGACCTCGTTCTACAATAGATAGCCGTAAAGAAAGAGGATTCGTTGTACAAGAATCCACGTATTGGGCTAGACATTTCTTCTGCCAATAGTAAACGAGATCTGAAAGGACTTCTCCGACTAGTCAAACGTGACTTGTTACCTAAGCTTCAAGAATCGAGGAAACTCGCAAACAAACAGAGCTTCAACTACCAAGAGACCTCGTAATGGTTTAAGGAACTTCGTGGTCCACTTGTCAGAGCCATATCTATCAATATATCCTGCTGTGGAAGAAGCCTCATCGTCATGCTCAGAATCATTCCCGCCACAGGCCTGCTCAAGCCTAGATTCACCACTACGATACTTCGGTTTGATTTTGTTTTGTGCAATACAGTAACTTTAATGTTTTATTCCTTTTATTTCCTTCTTTTTTATGTACAGGGAAACTGTGTTTTTGGTTATTAAAATACGACATTTGTATTCCTTATTTCGTTTCGTTTTTTGGTCACATTGCAACAAAAAAAGAGCAGAAACAGAATGAAAAGTTCGTGTTTTTAGTGTAGTTTATAGTTTTGTTTAGATCGTTTTCGGTTTTAGTATTCTCCACTCACTTTCATTCAGGATTTTCGCTTGTATTAAAAGTACACACACAAACAAACATTTGTCTCCTGTGTCGTCTTAATTGTAACTCCTTTCATCCTTATCGATCACCGATCACTATAAGTTAGCATTCTCTCCTATCCCCACTAAGAAAATAGCTTAATTGTATATGGGGCTTAATACTGTATCTATGCTTCAGTTTTAAACAACACACAACACGGTAAGCACATTCTTCCTCTAAGTCAGTTGGTTTGTCCACGCTAGGTAATACTCTTCCTGTGTTTCTCAGGCCAATACAAAGAACTGATACCCGAAGGGATGAGAATGGAAAAGTGTCTCCAATGGGACAGCAATTACAACATTCTCCCAATTGTTAAATTGTGTTCGACAACACGTCCTTCGAAAGGATCTCGCGTTTCAACACGTTAGTAAGTTAGTTTGTTAGTTCTTCTCCGTTGTTGTTTTTAAATAACCCTGTAATGTGTTGTATGTGAGCTTTGCCTTAAAGCATACATATTATGTATAACTAGTAGTAAGAGAGTTTTCTGTTTGCTTTTCTAATTTCGCTTCTTCGTTCGGTTCGGTTCGGCGCGGAGCTCTCGACGTAGTTGTGTGTTAAGTCTTGTTTTGCAGCGACCAACCTTTGTTCCACAAAATGGTTCGCTTTTTCTGTTCGAGAATGATGGAAGCGCCAAGAATGGTTGTGTACAAGATGGGGCAGGAACAAATGGCGAAAAATTAAGTTAAAGAAAGCAATATTTTCAATCAGAAACTAGATCACTTTTTGTGAACATAGTTCTCTTACATTGACTTCAGAGGCCTGCATGCTTGAGTGAAGTGTATTGCAGAAATATCTCCAATCCTCAGCCATTTGATGACGATCCTTTCTGGTATGCTACAACGTTTTGACAATCAATTTCCTCCAAAAGGTGGTCTACACACAGGAAACGAACGTCGTCCTCCGAAAATGCTAGTTTAAGCTTCCGCAAGCCTTGTCTTCTAAAGAAAATTCTCATGCAGTTTAGTTTGTTGCCAAAGAACAGGACTACGATCAGCCAAGAAAGCAGTTTTATCAAACGAGTCACTCGTAGCGATTCTTTCAGAAATGTTGGCTGACTTGGTAATGTAATAGACCTTGATCCACCACAACCTGACATTTCATTACTTAGGACCATCCTGGAGAGCCTTATTGTTCCGATAAACTGGTACCAAATAGTATCTGAGGATCTCCCCGAAAAAAAAGTACAGAGATGATTAAAATAAGTCATCAATCACTCAAGTTACTCAAACATTCAGGATTTCTAATTATCGCATTGTTCCCCCCACCGTAATCTTGTAAAAGTGGAAAAGAGAACACCCAAAAGAACGATTCGAAGTAGCTGAGACTGCACTGCAGAAGCTTGCGAGTAGATTCAAAGACTGAAACGTAACAGTAACGACTAAATGCTATGATTATACGAAGCAGTATTTC
The DNA here is from genome assembly GCA_002091835.1 of Anopheles maculatus. NCBI lineage: Eukaryota > Metazoa > Arthropoda > Insecta > Diptera > Culicidae > Anopheles > Anopheles maculatus. The sequence goes on from KZ061558.1 coordinate 294,798, forward strand.
CTAGTCTCTGCCAGCAGACTACACACATTTTACACGCAACGAAAACGAAAACTTCTACTAATTTCTTCCATAGTCTAGTCCGTTTCGGTTCCGGTACCGTGGGTTCAGTTCCTCTATATTGCAATACACCATATTATTGCCATCGTTTTACTACGTACACGCACAACTCCTAGAGCTGTAGTGTCCCTGCCAGCCAGTCGGTGTGCTTGCTTGCTGCTTGGTGAGCCCCCCTTAAAAGCTTGGCTTTCCCCTTTTATTTGCTTTCAATTCTGTTCTCAACGTCGTCATTGTTCGTACATTAAAACCATCGACAAATCATGCCCGTTTTGTTTAAGCGTGTGCGTGTCTGTTGATTATTATTAGCTTGTATTACTACTGTTCCCACCAGCGGGGATATTGGCTTTGATTGCTTGTTATCAGTTACTGTTAAGTTAGTGCACAAAATCTCGTGGAACAACAAACAGAATGAACCGGGTAACAGCGGGGCCCCATCATTAAGCGTAACTTACAAGATAACTAACTAACTGCTGATGAAACCTCGGCTGTAGTTGCTTAACTAACACAAGTATAATATAACTCTTCTAGCGCCCCTTCAGTGTATACCGATTTGCTAATAGATCGCGTGAGCACGCGATACTCACGATCGTTTTACACAATGTTAATAATTATTGTTTTTAGTAATAATTACAACCAACGCAAACAATTGACGACGACATTTTGAATGGTGTGGTGGTGGTTTTAGTAAAACAAACCAGCCCAGCTGTTTAGTGTATTAGTTGTTTCACTCTTTTGTTTTCTTCTTTCTTTAATATGTATATGTATATGTTTAAAACGAGTTTTTTTGATGCTCTCTCTCTACTCAATTGAACACTGTGATTCTTTTCTTTCTATTATGTTTTTTTTTAGTTTGTTTAAGATGCAGGAAAACTATTCCATTCATTTTCTACTTTTTCTTTTGCTCTTTCTCTCTCGCTCTCTTTCTTTGGCTCGATTGGCAGCAGTTGTGTTGTTGTGGGGGAAAAAAGGGGCTTGAAGGAGTGGTATCGTTTTTCTGTAAGTTGCATTACTTTTCACATTAACAGGGCTGTCAGCCGGAAAGGAAAATGCTTTAACGTTTTCGGAGCCATTTAATAACATTCTACTCATAGTAATATACGAACGTAAAACAATGCTATGCTGCTACTGTTAGCTCTGTGTGTTTTTGTGTCTGTGTGTGTCGGTGTTGTTGTAACAATTCTTTTTGTTGGACAAGTGGACAAGGATGGGAGGCATTGCACTAGAACAACAGCTCATCTTTGTCATCATCTGAAAGCAAGAAAAGAAATGAGCACAGGATGAGAAGGATGTGCCATCACTGTATGGAATACGGTGGAATGCAGGAAGTTTCAGAACATTCCACAATAGAAGAACAGCAACTACTACTTCTACGACACGTGCACATGGAGGCATTTGGTCGGGATGAAACCTACAACATAAAAATTGTGCTAAGATGAATCTGACTATAAACAAAAAAGGATAATTTAAAAAAATTCTGTTTATGTTTGGTAATTTCTGGAATTTTTAGCTGTTTTTTCATATAAAGTAGCAATTGGCAAAGTAGATTTAATGTAGATTATGTAAACAAGTATGAAAGGTTTAGAAAACTATCAGATACAAAAACAGAAATGATAATAAATCTTCGAGTTGTCCGCTAATGGTACATCCTTTAGATGTTTTATTTGTCAGATTTGCTCTTGGTGCTTGTAATACAATTTGGAGCAGCTAGTGGTCTTTAGATAGTCTATAGAAGTGCTTATTGTCGCTCCTAATTATTTGGTTCTGTATGCAGGACTGGCTATCTAGCTACGGGTCAAACGAAGTCAAGGGAAGTCAGTAATGTTCAAGCGTTCTTGATGTTGTAGAGCCAGAGAAAAAACTGTTGGCTTCTAAAGTAACTGATTCTGTATGTTTTGGACCATTTGATAAAAAATGCAGTTAATAGTAAAATTAAATCAATATTAAAAAACAATAATATTTGAACGTAATTCTGTCGGATAAAAAATCGAAAAACAATTAATTAAATTTAGGCCTGGAAACCAAATCAAAAACAGAAAAAGCTTTAAAAACAATGTTGAAAAATTTATTTTAAAGTAAATACGCATTTTGGAAAATAGAATATCGGTCATATTGACGAAATTAAAATTATTTCCTGATGACTCTAATCCCGGAAAAATAAAACAAAGGTATTACTCCTATATTTATTCTACCCACTGTATAGGAGTACCGAAGGGAAACCCGAAAATATCTGCTAAAAAAAGAAAAAATAAGAAACAAAATGACCTTACATCTGTGAAAGACAAAAAGACTCAATAATAAAAACAAAACAAACAAAAAACAGGCTCAATTCTAGTAAACATAATAAGGCTTTGTTTATTCTGCTTTTAGTTCTGTTTTTTTCTTTCTTTTCTCTTGCGGTAAGAAATCAAAGCTAATACATATAGATACATACACTGTTAACCTAACATAATCTTAAGGCGGGTAGGTTCGAGGGGGGAGTGGGGGAGGGGCTTAATAAGTAAAGAGAGGATTAAAAAACATAATGCCAAACAATAATTTAATACCGATCCGCTCCCCGTATACAGTAGTAGTAGCAGAAGTGCTAATTTTATACAAACTTAAGTCTCTTATATTAGATGAAAAACGGTTAAAAAGAAAGAGGAAAGAAGGAAATAAACGATCCTATTCCTTGTGCTGATCAGTTCCAGTGTTTTTCGCTATTTTCTTTTCCTTTTACACTCCTAACCTGTCTGTTTTGTCTGTACATAGGTAGTAGTATTATGCGGTGTACGCAACACGATATAGTAATACTATTTTATATTATATGTATAGGTGGTAATAAGGCTTACTACACAGATACAACTTACTACTACTAACTACTACTAACTACTGCCACACTGCACTAACATGTAATTCGCTTCGCTAGTGTTGTATGTTTCTCTGACTTTTGCTGACTTGGGCAAGGTAGTTTATAAGGGATTTGGCGTTACCACAAAACTGTGTCTGCCGATTTTCGCTGCTTCTCTTCATTCACGTTCGTTAAGCTTGCTTTAGGAGCCATAAAATTAGATTTAAATTAACAAAAAGCTACTAAAAAGCCACTTAAGAGCATACGAGAGAGTGAGATATAGAGTATGTGAGCGAGAGAGAGATAGAGAGTAATGTGAATGAAAATGCTGTTACTAAGAGAATGAAGAAGGCATAAGAGCACTCTCTTGCTGTACGATAAATGGCGCCACCATAAGATGATAACACTCGACTCGACAGATTGGTGGAGGTTGCAGTATGTTGAAGGAGAGAGAGAGAGATTACGCGCGGATTTTTGATAAAGATGGCAGGCGAACGAATGATTACACTATGAGCTGTGTGATAGATGGATGACTGATCACTGGAATTGGATCGATTTCGAGCATTCCGCACGCTACAGCTCAAACTACAGCAGAGTACTCTCGTACCCTCAGGATGAAGCGACCGTCGTAGTGGTAGTGGTTGTGGCGGTGATCGAGATGGGTTGAGATTGAGATGATGGTTCTACTACCACCACCGTCCCCTGTGACGACGACGTGGTGGTGGTGGATTGGTCTGCTTTGGAAGGTTTACCTTTGCCAGCTGGTCCGGACAGAGATGGCCCACTGCCGCCGGCCGTACCGAGCGTCGAGAGGGTTCGCTGTTGCTGGAACCCAGTCACCAGACTGCTTTGGGACGAACTATCCGAGTGGTTGTTGTTGTTGTTGCCGATGGAGGCAAGCGACATCGCCATCGGATGATGCGTTGGGCTTTGCGATGGTGTACTGTTGGTGCTTTTCGCTTTCCGGAACCAGTTGCCCAACTTGCGGCGTCCGAGCGAGTTGGAACCGTACTCGGAATTGGCTAGCACCTGTTGCTGCTGCTGATGTTGGTGCTGTTGCTGGAGGGATGCATCTTTGGGCATTTTTCGAGACTTTTTCGGCAGCGTATTTCCACTACCGACAGCGGATGCCACTAACGACGGTGGCATCATGGCCATGGCCGTCGCCGGGGTTGGCTTGCTGAGAGATTCTTTCGCGTACTGCGAACCGGTCGAGATGGACGAAATGCTGCTTGCTACCGATGGACGGAAAACACTTCCGGCACCATCCACCATATCGTACAGATTCTGATCTCCACCATTATCCGCCGGCTCCTTACTATCCATATCGACGTACGGGAAATATTCGCGATCGGAAAGATTATCATCGTCAAAGCAGGACGCTGCACCACCGTCCAGCTCGGACACGAACAAACTTTCCCCACAGAACTGTCGCTCGGACGAGAGCGTGTTGAGGAAGCGCAGCTTGCTGCTGCTGCTGCGGAAACAGAAATCGAACCACTTGTTCCGGGTGTCACAGTACAGGCGCAGGGCGTTCTTCAGCGTCACGCCAAACATTTTCCCATCCGGCAGGTTCAGGATGCGACAGTTGTCGAGAAAGATGCGACCCTTGTAGATGTAGTTGGTGCGCTTGAGCAGATCCTTCTTGCAGTAGATGAGCTGCCGATCGAACAGGAACAGTGTGTACGTATTGTTCCACAGGTTTGGCGACATCCGGATGGCGTCGGTTTGCAGAAACAGCCGGGTACTGTGCACGTTGATCGATGGACCTTGGAAGTTTTCGAACCGCGCCTGGATGCGGGACAGATACTCGCTGTGCCGTTTGCCTGTGGTCGTGGTTCGCGCGGTGTTTCGAGAAGAAAAGTGGGAAAAGCAAACATAAGAAATCGACAAACAAAACAAAGGCACAAACAAAAGCAACGAAGAGCTACGTGCAAAAAAGTGGAAGCGTGCCCAACTAGGATCTAAGTAGCTAATGGAAGCAATCTGTCTTTCTACTGCAAGCGAATAGTAACCATTGCTTTCTAATCGTTCGCTCGTAGGTTACCAAATTACATCGGTACTCAAAATGGTTAAACGTCCGCGACAAACGAATGATTCGGCAGCAGCTGACTCGGATAAGGAGGCTGGCCCATCATGGCGTTCACGCTCAACCGAAGAGGGCACGAAAAAAGTGAAGCTAGACAAGGACGTTACCGGGCCACGTCGAAACAATGAATACGTATCCAATACCAACGAGAAAAAGCCCCGTGTGTACATTCCGATCTCGACCCGGTACAAGCGAACGAAAACGTACACCATTACGACCATCAGTCGGTCGTCGGATGGAAAGAATGATAAAATTCAAAGCGAAATTGTAAAACAAACTGCATCCAGAATCTACCATCACTAAAAAAGCTCTACCGTGAACGCATGCAGCTGGTTGGATGTAAAATTCTAGTTCCAATATGTAGGCAAAGAACACTCACCTTCATTAACCATCTCCGTGACGCGCCGCATTGCCGACAGAGCTATCTCGAACACCTCCCGGCAGTCCATCGTTTCCAGCTCGGATTTGGTACACTTGCGTAGGTTAAGCGTCGGCAGCAGCTCCTTCCGGGTGAGCGAGTGTTTGACTAGTTCGCTGAGATGTAGCGGGTAACGACATATCCGTTGTATCGGTGCCAGCAGATGCGCCGACAGTGGTAACTCTGGTAAATTCTCCGCCATACGACAGCTGTCGGAGGAAAATTGGTTTCGATTAAACGTAACGATCGTTGAATAAACTGTAACGATCCAATACTTACTTTTCCAGTATTTGATTCGCTTCCTTATTGTTGGCATAGTTCTCCAGCTCCATTAGCGCACGGGGGTACGAGTTGCAGTAGGACGAGTACACCATAAACGCCGATTGCTGTAATGGAGAAAGCACGATGACATTTAGTTCCCGCAAAAGGCTATCAAACACGTTTACGATCGCGCCGCATATACACTTACATACTCCAGGAACACTTCACCGATCCGATTGTTTGGCACAGCGAGACGTAACGCGTCGAGAAAGGTCTGTTGGAATCGCCAGATCTTTTCCAGGTTGGAAAATATCAAATTTACACTTTCCACCGAAAAGATGTCTTCCCGTTCGCGCAACGATTTAATGAAGCTGGAGTGGAAAAATTGAAGAAAAAAAGGTGAATTAAAGCAACTTGTCTTAAGCGATCATCGGTGCGTCAATATTTACCCTAAACACAACGAATTGAGTAGTTTCACGTAGTTAATCTCCGTTTCGAGCAGCTCCTTGATGATGTTCTCCTTCGTTAGGTCCGGATGACTAGCGACACCTGCATCCTGTGGCGTCCCGGTGGAAGCTACCGACGACCCATCGCTCGCCACCGACAATCCACCCATCAGCCGGGTACTACTATCACAGTTACCACCTTCGATCAGCGTAGAGGCACTGCTGCCCGCATCGTCGTCCTCACAAGAGGCGCCATGATGTGGTTGCTGTTTGCTCGTCTCACTATTGCTAATGATGATGATCTGCTTCGGTTTGGCGTACGTTGGCACAATCTTCACAAAATCTTTCGGGAACCAACCACAATCGGACGGCTTTCGTTCACTATCGCCCGGCGGCGATACGGTGTTCGATACGATCGCGTCCGATTTTAGACGACCCCACCACCAGGGGCCAGCTTCCCGTTTCAACACCTCCACCAGAGCACCTTTTTCGAGACCAAGTTCCTGCGGACCACCGGGCCGGAATGAAAACAACACCTCGGCAAACACGGGCTCGACAAGCAGTTCGTCCTCTACCGCTACCGCTTCATCTTCGTCTGGGTGGGATGAGATGCTTTCGTTATCACTAATGTCCAGCTCGGTTGGTATCGTGGTGGAGGTGCGAGTGTGCGGTCTTCGCCGTCGACGCCTTCCGTCCACCTCACAGTCATCACCGGACGCAACGATACAGTCCAGCCCGGACGGTTGACTTAGGGATTTGCCGCTCAACCGTGATATGTTGGTGACGTTTTCTTTGTCCTTGCCCTTGAGCGATAGTTTGTGCTTTAGTATGGAGGAGCTGGTGTTGGCGGTGCTGGTGGACACTTTGGCTGAGTTGGCCCTCCGTACCGGTACACCGGCCGTATACTGTGTGTGTGGTGAGACATCCTGTAGGTAAAGCGAAAGATAAATATTTGAATGGCTTCATACCGAAGATCGCGATCTCTGGTGAACTTACCCCATTACGCACACCGTCCGGTACGCCTTCCGGGTGATGTTCGAGCGGGTGAAGCTGCTGCAGTAGTAGATGCTGATCGGCATCATTGTCCAGCTCGACCTGGATGCCCGAATCGCCGCTGTTACATTTGTCCCGCCGATGGGACTTGGTCTTGCGGCGCTCCTTGCTCGATCGCCAGATCAGTGGACCAAACCGGTGATGATGGTGCTGCTGTTGCTGCTGTTGCTGCTGCTTGTCATCCACACTCATCGCACCACCGTTGTGCTGCTGTTCGGTTGTGGCAAGGGTCACCGGTGCGGCAACCGTTTTCGAGGTTTTAAAGTGGGAAAACGTTTTGCGGAACTTTTGCAGCACGCTTTCGGAAGCTGGAAATAGTGGGAAGATTAAAATAATCGTTGGGGACATCCGAATGTCGAGTGGATAACATACCTTGCACTGGATGGTGGGTGGCGCTGCTGCTGGACACTTTGGTTTGGACAGTCTTCTGATGCGAGGATGATGATGATGATTGATGCACATTCGAGGTGGGACTGAGATGGGCATTGGCACCGCCTGCACTTAGCTGAGGATTCCTTGCATCCTGCTGGCTGTTTCTACTACCGGCCGGTGTCGCTTCAATCGGTGCTTCCGAAATCGATGGACTAGAGACGGCTCGTAACTGAAGGGGCTGTAAAGAAGATAGAAGAGAGCCAAAGACGGCGGAAATCAAAATCAGCTCACTTGCAAACAAAAAACACACAACGTAAGGCTGTGCTATGATTCACTGTGGCTTTCCAGGTGTGTTTGGGGTTTGTTTGATTGGCAATCGGTATAAGCAGCAGTAGCAGCAGCAGAGTACGATATCGGTGTCGGGACGACAAAAAATGTGCTACTTCATTTTATAGCACCCGGGGTTTGGGACGACGCAGAACGGAAGGAACGCGTGTGTGTGTGTGTGCGCGATAAGCCAAATGTACAGAATGACCGAGCCCAACCGAGCGCTGTTTTTGGGGTTGGGGAACACCCCCTGACGACCTTGTGCAATAAACAAACACTTCCTTTTGCTACGCTTATACGCCACACCATTTTCTTGTCATTCAATTTTGGGGGGGTGCGAGGTGTTTTTTGCAACATCCAGAATAAACTGACCACCACCACCGGGGAGAGGTGACAACAGTGATTTCTACGTGTAGGAAACTTTCCTATACCGGATGTTTGAGACGCGTACAACAGGAAGATTGAAGGACAATGGGATAACGTTTGCTAGGCGAGTGGCGAGAGCTATCAGGAGGGTGTTGTCAATCCACCACCAAATAGTCTCAAGAAGTCTGTTGATAAGCGCATCAAAAAGTTGAAAAGTTATTTGTGTACACACATGGAATGCAAGTAAATATGATCCCGCGACAAAACTGGGTATCGTGGCGTTACGGTTGTTTACGTACGCAGATCTATTTATATTCGCACTATCAGTCGGCACACGGAGACTTATGAATTGACAATGAGGATCATCATGATACAGCATGAATGCATGAAAAAATAGTTGCTCACATCAGCGACACATCACTCCAGAGCATCCTGGAAAGATGTTTACGATGCGTAGTTTACTTATCGTGTAACATGATCTTATCGGGGAAACAGTAGTAAGCAGCTGTTTTGCTATTAAATGTACAAGCCAAGCATACAACCCGATAGGATGATTTGTTCTTATCAACCCAAGTATCCATTCGTAAGTGCATTCGTTCCCGGGGGAGAAGCAAGAGTGTCGTCGAAACAGCGACATCAAAAGATGATAAAAAATATCGTCACACCTTTCACTGATTGTTTTTGCTATTCGACAATGTTTGATAACAAAACGGGAATGTCCCTGAAACAAGAAAATGCATTCCAAAATAGATAAACATGAATCATGTGAACAAGAGGACACAACACAAACAACAGAGATACGAAACACCGTTTTTGCGTTGCAGTACATCATAGTGGATTAACATAAATTGTTTTGCATAAACTGGACCACCATAAAGCAACATTTAACCTTAGCCTATATAAACACAGACACCAAACCCCAACCATCAATGACGAATGCCCAGGAAGAAAGCAAAACGACAACACTCATGTGCATGATCTGCCCAACGACAGTTCCGATTGACGAGACAAGGATTAGGGCTGTCTATCAGCCGTGATGATGGATAGATGAAACTCCTCCTCCAGACGAGGACACGGGGATGTGATTCTTCACCGTTCTAGAACGTCACATTCTTTCTTGTTTTGCTTTCTAGCCTACCGTCTGATTATGTTGCCACTGGCATTCGCCGTCCGCCATCGGAAAATCCTCATCGCCCTCATGTAACGCTGCGTAACGCTCCCGGACATCGGGTACCGGAGTGTGTAACCCTCGCCGATGGTACAGTGATCCTATGTCCAATCCATACCCAAGGTAGTAACCGTACGCCTGCAGTACACTGTACCCGAGCCGAAGCTTTTCCTTCTGCTGTGAGCTCTGGTGGTGGTGATGGTGATGGGCCACAACAACACCACCGCCGGCACTGCGCAATCGGCTTATGCTGTACGATTGTCGGTTTTTGAGTAACATTTTCACACGGCACCGTTGTCTTTTCTTGCGGTAGGTTGTTTCCATTTACGAGTAGTAGTAGTAATAGTGGATACACTTTCAATTTCCTAGTCACGTTTATATTTAGATTGCGCACACTACTGTTGTTGAGTTTTCGTGGGGGGTTTCACTTTACTTTGCTTTGATTGTTTCTTCTAGCACACACACTTTTTGTTTTGCTTTTTGCTAAAGAATAACGAAACAGAAGGAACTTTTATGAGTTGAGAATAACAGTGCACAAAAGACGCTTGGAAGTGACTATTTGCGAAGAGCCTCCAAAAGGTACTGGTCACTAAGCCGAGATATTTTCGCACATTACGCCGGTAACTTGTTAGTTCCTGTTTTTGATGCGGGTGTGATTGACGCTTACAGCGAAAGGTACACGACCAAGATGGAACTTTCCGCACCTTGATAACTGCGGCGGCACTGGTATACACTATTCCGGGGAATTGTTTCACCCAAGCGTGTGGTGGATTTGGGGTTTCTTTGAGCCCTTTTTTTGTTGCCCTTTCGAGTCGCATGTTGTGCCTTATCTGTCTTGTCTCCTGACACAACACACCCGGGCGTGCGCGCGCTAAGGAAGACACTCGGCGAAGGCTTTCGAACGGTGGATGATTGATTGCACAAGGGAGGATTACTTTTTTTGGCAAAAGAAAACGAGAAAACCGGGGAGTTCTGATACACCTTTGCTGAGCACTCTGTATCGCGTTGGAGATAGATAAGTGAGGTTGAGTTCGGGATCCTGGAATCTGTTTAGTTTACCATTTGCCGGGAACCGTTTACCAGGAACGGTTATCGCACTTTTTCGTGGAAATAGGAGCAGGTGAAGCCTTCACGAAGTTGTAATACTAAAACTCGAAGTAAAGTCCTTGTATCACAAAATCTTTAAGACCACTTTCGCTGTAAAATCTCTCTAGTGGAGGGGGCATATCTTTAGAGCTTTGGCACCTATCGTCTCTATCGTTCATCACTGGCCCAGTAATGTGGAGCCGACTACTATTCTTGCAAATCATGCACGATTACCGTACCCCGGCGATGATTTATGGCGCTCCTCAAAGCTCAAAGTCACGAGATCGATACAGAGGGACCTGTCTTGCTCTTGCCATCTTCCAGCGGTTTCCAAACAATGTTTAATTAGCGTCCGGCACACAGGGGCCATATTGAGAGGTACGTGGAATCGCTCGGCTATCCGGGGCAATCTATCGAACACTGATACTTGAGTGTCGAAATGGTTATAAATTACCACGAGGTAAAGTTAGTAGCTTGCGTTATCAGTTAATTGAACCTTTAAAAAAGCCGAACACACACACACACTGTACCCTCCAAAAAGGGGTGTCCACCATCCCCTTTTAATTGGAGTATACATCCCGGAATGGTGATGATACGGTGGGTCGGCTTCTCGAATTTTTGTTTTATTATTTTAGATCATCACACACGGTCGGCCGGTCCGCTGCACGAGACAAATGTCACGGCTAATCGATCGGATCGTGGTGTTCGATCGATCATGGGGAGCAACACACCGATTGGTTGCACGTGACAGTGGATTCGCACATTCGCGCCATGATGATGGTCATATTATTCAATCGGCAATTTCTTAAGTGACCGATATCTGTGCAGTTGCTTAGTGATATTTATATTTGGTACAGGTTTTATCATCAATGAAAGAGCACTCGGTGCGGGGGCATTGCACGCGGAAGAAACATGAACCATTCATGATGGTGATAAGTGTTGGATGCGTGATATGCTTGATTACCCTGTGGAACAACATATCGAATCGGTTTCCCTATGGATGTCCTATTGGAAGCTTTTGTTTTTGGGTTTCTTTTGGAGGAAGATTTTGCACAAAGAAAAGCAAATACGATTTGTTGTACACGCATTTAACCACTATGTCGCACTGTGCCTTTACGTCGCTTCATTTCACACCACACACTGTCTACACGTTCGATAAAGAACACAGTCGGGGAGGTCCAAGAGATGCCTGAACTTGACCTCAATTTATTTCGCAACCAACGGAAAAAAAACTCTTCGCTTTCTTCTTCAGCAGCGTGTTGTATCTCGCGCTAATTAAATGCGTCTCGAGTGGCCAACTGTTAGCTTCCAATGCTAATTCCTGGGCCGAGGAACAGCACACATGTATCTTCAACTGAAAAATTTCTCACCACACAAACACACACACACTACTTGACCACTCACTTCACAGCCAGCGCTTGTTGGTGATGATGAATGTTGAAAGCGCCATCCATAGCGCACGATAGATCTGGTAGAACCGCACTCGACGGTGGTCGCGATACGAAATGACTCGATTGAAAGCGTGCGAGAGACGGTTTGCCCATTGCGTAGCTTTATGGTTCGATCAGATACGGTTGCCTATCGTTCGTGAGGAGATAGGGATGTATCGGGGTATTGTAGGGACCGAAAAGGCGCACAATGGTGACGACGACAACGACGATTAGGCAGCTGTAGAGCTGGATGCTTCTGTCTCATGTCGGTGGTATTAACCGATCACTGATTAGTGGTACTGTCTACTGGAGATGGACTTGGTACGCAAGGTACGCTCTTATCATACCATATTGGCACTATCAATTTCAAGATCAAACTCCATGCTCCAAAAGGGTAATATTACCGGTAAAATCTGGCTTCGTTTAAATAGTATTGCTATTTAATTTCATTAGGTTGGTTTTACCACTTCCCCAAGCAAGGATGACACGGTCGCTGGGTAGTCAAAATTTTCCCCGAAGGCTTATTGAGATAAATATAAGACGATCTGGCAATATAGACGATCAAACGACAAGACACGGAACTCTATGGGAGCACCACAGAACGAGGAGTAATAAACTTTGTTTAGTATCGATGTCCAGTCTAAGCTAACCGTTGTCCTTCCCACAGGTTGATGCACTACACTTCAGAGAGTGTCTTTGCTCTAACTATTTACTATTTGCTAACCACGTGAAGCGTACAAAAGCAAACCGTGAAACAGTACTGTTGTGTACCACCACCTGATGATGATTTGCCACCTCGAGTCACGACGAATCACTCACAAATCCCGTACAACAGATTTTTACTGCACATTCTTAACCGGCTTATTCGATGCGATTTAATCGAGCCGATTTTTATCACCATCTGTGGTTACGGCGTCGTCGTCGTCGTCGTCGTCCATGTTTGCCTTTTGCTATCAATCTAAGCCGTGCCCTTACCTCGGAATGCCCTCCGATAAGCAAAGATGAAACGGTTTGTTACAAGCGTTTTGCAGTGTTAACAACCCGACGCATGCACGAGAGGGTAAGCTAGCTAAGAAGTGGAGGGAAAAACGCTTCCATTATCCTTTCTGATAGGTTATCTGTCTGTTAATTCCTTGTTTTGTGTGGTAACTGTGGCTCATTAATTACTGCTTCATTGTATCTCGACCACTAAAGAAGCGTCCGGCATTAAAGGCTTGCACCATACGGTAGTTGTAATAAGTCATAAAGAATAAAAATAAAGGGGAAAGTGTTGAAGCTACCAGATCAAAGAGACAAAGCGTTCAAGAGATTGATACGACGTTTCGTAATAGGAGATGAGTTCTTTGTTGGTAAACAATCACACAAACCTACGGCAACAATTAATTGATTTACTACTTCCGGATTCTATTACTCACAGGCACACGCGGCGGCTCGAGATATTGCACAAACAGTCATTTGCCTATGTCAACGATCCTGAAGTTACGCTCCCGATTAGTCACTAATGTCGTTGTTGTTGTTGTGCTTGGAAATGGGTATTACATATCTCACTGTAACGCACATGAAACGTAGAATTGGCTATCTACGCCTTTTTTTGCTGTACAACGCACATACGCAGGTATATTGCCCCGTTCGGCTAATCACGCTGATTGCACATGGTTTTGTTTGGCAAATCAGCGTACATACAGAAGGGGCTCCGGTGGTGGTGACGATCTCTGATTTGGGTGTAAATATTTGGGCGGCAGGTCGGTCATTATCACACCACATTCTGGCGCTCTTCTGGCTGGCACTCGAACCGGTCCGCCAATTTTGATTGTGATTGATGCATCGCAAATGCTTGTGGATGCATTCTTCGTTACCTTTTCGAATAAAATAAATAATAATCGGTAATAGCGGCAGGTGAATGTCTTGAGGCCACAAATCTTGAGTGGTGTTTAGCTTGTCAAAAGTGGAAAGATCGTCACGGATTTGAAGATCGATCGGTGAAGCAACTGGAAACGAAACGTTGTTGCCAGAGATGCAATTAGGTTAGGCCGATGTAGTGCATGTAAGATGTTGAAGATTATTATAATTTTCATTTGATTTAACAGGCCATTTAGCCTCCGTAATGTTTATGCAATAGTCGTTAATTTGGCATAGAGGAAGTGGAGTAATCCAAGGAAAAAGTGGTAATTGTATACGTCGATGAGTAATGACCATAACTTGTTTTAAATTTGAGTTGATTTGTTTTTGGAAATTTAACAATATACTTGGTGGGACTGTTAAGTTCTTGTCACGGTAGATAGATTCACATGACATGCAGTCGAAGCGTTCTGTGTGTATTGGACGGAACGATCAGGCATGAGGTAATAGAGCTGTCTACAGAAGTTTACAGAATCTTCTTGCCATCTACCTAATGGTTTACAAGACTTATTGATACATCGACGTTGAAAAGTTGAACCTCTCTTCAGAGGAACGGTCCAAACGAGATTCGGTTCTGCCCCGGACTGTCCTTAGGATATGTTTACGGATAATGTATTTTAATGCATAATAGGTTCTGAGATGATCCAAAAATCCTCTCGGGTTTTCAACAGATAATTCGAAAGAAGATTCTCCTAAGGGTATGGTCAAATGATGTTGCTGGCAACTTGGTTGCTACGTTACGTTAAGCGTGTATTCATGTCGCCAATTGTCCTTACATCTTTTGGCCTACATCTCTAAATAAAAAAAAATGGCTATCTTTATCTGTGATAGCTGGTTCGATTTACAAAAGATCATAATATACAATGCGAAGTGGGTCCCACCATATAAAAAATCGATGAATAGAAACAATAGATGCACTGCTTTAATGTCGTTGCATTTTTTAATAGACTTAATGTTTAAACGTGGTTGAATTAACAACAATTACTAATTATCCATCCATCGTAAAACGGAGTTAACTCATTAGCACACATAATATAACATGTAACAAATAGGTATAACACTGTTTTTTTCCAGACCTTGGTTCTCTGTCTGCATGATAAACATACATACATATTCATTTTACCATAACATTAACATGCGCTAATGACCATACAATAATACAAACGAGCTATTAACGTTAACATTACCGATCGCTAATTTTCACCCACTAATCCACACGCTAATTGAAAATCGATCGTAAAACTTGCAAGCAAGCAAGCAAGGATGTACCCAGATGTACGTACGGCAGCAATAAGGAAAAAAGGACCCGACCTCGACGCCAAATGTCGTACGTACAAATCAAATTAGAGTCAATTAAATACGGAAGAGGGGCGGTGGCCATCACCGGAACAACCATAATCCATCGGGCGGATAGAAGTAGCAGGAGGATACTACAATCGTAAACCCTTCCGTTTCGTACGAAATACGTACGAGGCCGGTTGACATCGAGCCTCACAGCAGCAGCAATGGTCTGCTTGTGTGTACGGGATGGATTTTCCAACGCTTCCGTTCGCAGTTCGTAGTTCGTTAGCGGAAAATTCAATTCCGACCATTTTTTTACACTTTTTACACACACACACCAAGCTTAGCTTGAACGTTACGTTACACTGTTGGAGCTGCTGAGGGAAAACCCCGAACCAATCCCTAATAGGGATTACGTTCCGTAAGAGTGAGCATCGGTTCTTTCGAGTGTTTATTCTTCCAATGAATAAATGCAAATTCTAACTACCACTTGTGGAGGAGGTAGAGTATTTTTTACGCCACAGAAAACTAGGTCACCAAGTGTCACAGGTTAATGAATTTCTAAAACATACGTTTTGTAATTGGATATCCTAATGAAGGATAGTCTCCTCTTCCAGCCTTCTGACACCCTTCGAAACGCTTGATATCCTTGTACTAACCACTACCAACTGTGGCACAATCCAAACGGTTCGATCGATATCAAAAGCTAACCAATTAAACAAAAGGCGTGCTGCATGTATTGTTAAGCAACACACACACACACAAAGTGCGGAAATTGTGTCATTTGTAATCGAACGCTAAAGCGAAACCTCATCTTCTCCCGTTGAGTTCGCGAGATGACAAATTTGTTGAAGCGTAAAACAAAAATTGAGAACAACAGTAAAGCATAAAAACACCCAAAAGAAACAGAAACGAACAAAAAAGCGTTAACCTTCGCTTTAATGTGACTTTCGCTTTCTTTTTCTTCGTCATCACTGTCTACCGTTTTACCAAACATCAACAAATGGCACGCTTTGGCGGGTGGTTAATGTGCGTAAAAATGTACCCCATAAGCTATCATCGTTTAGCTGTTGCGATGGGAAGACAAGAACGATTTGGCACACAGTCAAACACACCCGAGAAGAAAGGCGAAAGAAAGGTTGTGCCTTAAAAGCGCTTCAAAATGACGTTAATGCCGATGGGTGTTTGTGGAAAAAAACGCGCCTCACTTTTATGCAATAAATGATAACCGGATGATCAAACATACGATTTTCATATCTTTTATTATTTCAAAATAAAACGAATGGTGGGGTATGCCAGTGCGCAGGAACAGAGAAAACGACGCGCTGGGAAGGCGTAAGAAACAAAGGAAACAAAGGGTAGACGAATAAAGCAAAACAAACCATCGATTGTGTAATAATGACAATTTTCATTTCCAAACTTACACACGATGGTATATACAAATTGTGGGGCTTTTCCTTGTAGTACAATCATAACGCCCTGAGGATCTTCTTTTGCTAAGGTCATTATCGAGCGGAACAACCGCTTAATGTACGCTGCCAGTTGTTATGTCACGGTTCCGCTTGGAAGGTTTTTCGAACGTTCAAAACTTTACACACACAGAAGCTTTTGGCGGAGGAAAAACGAGGACACGTTTTCTGGTCATATGTGTTTTACGCGAGTTTTGTGCTGTTTTCGCTCTCTATCCAACAAGTTGTTCTAGGTGCCACGTGGCAGATGTGCAAAGTTTGAGAAGATCCTGACGATAACCAACAGCCAGTAATCTGAACCTTTTGAAACGCGACGGATATCTCGGTGGCAACCGTGGCCGTCCGAGTACCTGCTCCTTATGTTTTGAACTCTCAACACGAAAAGGAACGAGCGTTTGAGTCCTTTTCATCTTCGTTTCCTGTGCATGCTCCGTTCGGTGTGCAGGTTGTGGGATGGAAATTTTAGGGCAGTAGCAAAGCTCGAAGGCTTTAAGATATTAAGGGATACACAGACAGCAGCTGTCAAGTGTTAAGTTCCTTCTGCACGAAGGAGACTTCCACTCTGGATGATCTTTACAGCTGCTGCTGTTGTAGTTTTCATCGCATCAAAAGGGGCTATGCCTAGCGAGAAGTGCGTAGGAATCGAGGCGGATTGGAACCAGATGGCTTAGATGTGGCTTAGCGTTCTTCCATCTTGTTCGCTCACGAATATCGCACGACTGGGCACTCTCTCACGCAAGACTCATCTCCACACTGCTGCTCTACCTTGATCTAATGATGATTGAATGATCCATCTGTCTGGGTGCAGTTAGAATTTCACTGGCCAGGGCCACAGCTACATTGCCCCCTTTCGGATAAGCATCACCGAGGTCACCGATCTGCATGCTCTCGCTCGGGTTGGGAGGATGCCAATCACGCGCGGATTATGAATCACGGTAAAGCTATTTGCCTTTGCCAGCTCTGGTGGGAGCGCTTCCGTAGACATATTGCTGCTGCACGGTGGAAAAGCTCGATGCAAAAGAGTGACCGAGACGCAGTAACAGAGTGAGAGATCGAGGTGTATAAACACACCCACACACACGGATACACGCAACTGGGATTCGGAAAAAAAGGCATCGGCAGCGCAACAGGCGTAACACAGCCTCACGGTCATGGGCTATATGTACACGTTGTTGGGAGCTTTGTTTGGGCCATCGTTATTTCGGTTTTATCTTCAAATCCAATCGTAGCCGGTAATCGGTAGGATGCAACGCGGTGCGAAGTGGGTGGGCGAGAGGTCAGATTGTTGGAGGCAAAACCAGTGCGCTCGCCTTAGCTATTAGCCGGGGCACACGGATCGTGGATAGAAAGTAACAGCAGCTTGGCTTGCGTTTGAAGTTGGATCGGGTGAATGCAAAACAGAAACTGCACAGATAATGCGGGAGAAAATATGCTTACACTCACCTCTGCAAGTTCTTCTAAATGATCCAGACGCACGGGGGTGTTTTTTTTTTGGCTGGAGGGGGTACCAGTAATAGGTGCTGGTTGGATAATGGAGTTCAGCACATTCTGAAGAATTCTTCTTCGGTCATTAAAATCACTTTTTGTGTGAACGCTCCTCAAAGGACAAAAGCTTGTTTTTCTCGTTTTAAATTGGTAAACTTTCGAGCAGAATATAACACAAATCAGCTTCCTTTCGGCACTCAGAAAGATGGACTTAAATAACTGCAGTTCCGGTCTGCATGAATTAACACAAAGCCCACCCCTGAACACACTTTTACGCCACCGTAACGCCGTGAGGTTAGGTGAATTATGCTTATTGCTCTCACTTTGATAATCAATAGCCCCAAAACCGAACACCGGATGTGGATAAAGAAATGCACCGATTCACGATTTGTTTATCGATATGTATTCACCGCACTCGTAGGACCAGCCCTTATGTTTTGAACTCTCAACACGAAAAGGAACGAGCGTTTGAGTCCTTTTCATCTTCGTTTCCTGTGCATGCTCCGTTCGGTGTGCAGGTTGTGGGATGGAAATTTTAGGGCAGTAGCAAAGCTCGAAGGCTTTAAGATATTAAGGGATACACAGACAGCAGCTGTCAAGTGTTAAGTTCCTTCTGCACGAAGGAGACTTCCACTCTGGATGATCTTTACAGCTGCTGCTGTTGTAGTTTTCATCGCATCAAAAGAGGCTATGCCTAGCGAGAAGTGCGTAGGAATCGAGGTGGATTGGAACCAGATGGCTTAGATGTGGCTTAGCGTTCTTCCATCTTGTTCGCTCACGAATATCGCACGACTGGGCACTCTCTCACGCAAGACTCATCTCCACACTGCTGCTCTACCTTGATCTAATGATGATTGAATGATCCATCTGTCTGGGTGCAGTTAGAATTTCACTGGCCAGGGCCACAGCTACATTGCCCCCTTTCGGATAAGCATCACCGAGGTCACCGATCTGCATGCTCTCGCTCGGGTTGGGAGGATGCCAATCACGCGCGGATTATGAATCACGGTAAAGCTATTTGCCTTTGCCAGCTCTGGTGGGAGCGCTTCCGTAGACATATTGCTGCTGCACGGTGGAAAAGCTCGATGCAAAAGAGTGACCGAGACGCAGTAACAGAGTGAGAGATCGAGGTGTATAAACACACCCACACACACGGATACACGCAACTGGGATTCGGAAAAAAAGGCATCGGCAGCGCAACAGGCGTAACACAGCCTCACGGTCATGGGCTATATGTACACGTTGTTGGGAGCTTTGTTTGGGCCATCGTTATTTCGGTTTTATCTTCAAATCCAATCGTAGCCGGTAATCGGTAGGATGCAACGCGGTGCGAAGTGGGTGGGCGAGAGGTCAGATTGTTGGAGGCAAAACCAGTGCGCTCGCCTTAGCTATTAGCCGGGGCACACGGATCGTGGATAGAAAGTAACAGCAGCTTGGCTTGCGTTTGAAGTTGGATCGGGTGAATGCAAAACAGAAACTGCACAGATAATGCGGGAGAAAATATGCTTACACTCACCTCTGCAAGTTCTTCTAAATGATCCAGACGCACGGGGGTGTTTTTTTTTTGGCTGGAGGGTGTACCAGTAATAGGTGCTGGTTGGATAATGGAGTTCAGCACATTCTGAAGAATTCTTCTTCGGTCATTAAAATCACTTTTTGTGTGAACGCTCCTCAAAGGACAAAAGCTTGTTTTTCTCGTTTTAAATTGGTAAACTTTCGAGCAGAATATAACACAAATCAGCTTCCTTTCGGCACTCAGAAAGATGGACTTAAATAACTGCAGTTCCGGTCTGCATGAATTAACACAAAGCCCACCCCTGAACACACTTTTACGCCACCGTAACGCCGTGAGGTTAGGTGAATTATGCTTATTGCTCTCACTTTGATAATCAATAGCCCCAAAACCGAACACCGGATGTGGATAAAGAAATGCACCGATTCACGATTTGTTTATCGATATGTATTCACCGCACTCGTAGGACCAGCCCTTGTCTCCCTTTTCGGGGATTATTAACTCATCGTGGTGGACACGACGCGCTTTAACGGGGGGAAAAAAGGCACGTGTTACTGTATCTCGTGGGGATATGGTGATATGTGTAGACTGTGCGCGACAGACACGTACACGTACGACGGCAACGTTACGCGGCAACTCCGGACCACTCCGGAACCGGATCTGAGATCGAACGAAAGCACCACAGCGCACCGGACCCTGAACTATGCTGCTGAATATGCAACCGAAAGTGAGAGAGAGCGAGAGCCCGACCGTTCACACTGTGGCGAGCAAGTTCACACTGTGGCGTGGAGAGAAACTTCAGCCCAGCTTCTTCGGCGTCGAGGAAAGCTGGGCGGAAAAATGATTCTAAGCTGGGTTCGCGTGAGAGGAGAGGATATGGCCGGCTCGCAGCTCAGTTCAATACACCCGGAGCCCAGATCTCAGAACAACGAACTGACGACGGACTGCGTGCACATGCTCCTTACACCTCTCTTGTGCCAGACGCTAACAACCATACACCACCTACAATAACACGGACGGAACGGAGAGGAAAAAATGGAAACCAATGCACGTCGGTGAAACCACACGACACACGAGGAAAAGCGGAGAGAGAAGATTGCTCCGAAAAGTGGCAAGGATCGACGGTGGCCAACGGCAGAAGGAACAGAACAAAGCGTGAGCTGTGATGAGATGTGATGCGCTATTGTTTTGAAGGTTTTAGAGGGTGCGAAAGAGAGACAGAGCAAAGCGACCAGGCTATGCTGGTGGGCCTGGCGGACCTGGATGGTATGTACATGGTTCGTGAGCCATCTGTTTTATGTGGCCGAAGGATCCGAAGGTTTGTGTCCTGTGGTTGAACGGAACGCGTAACATTGGCGCTGGAAGGATGAAATTTGTCGATAGAAAACAACAAAGTAGCGACCACAAAGACGCCCCCCGCGTGTATGCTTTTGAGGATTATGTTTTTTTTAAGTCCTTAAAGTTAAAGATAGATTTCACAGAAGGGGTTTTCAAAATTCCATACTCCTGCTAAGTAGCACAAAAAAAAGGTTGCAAAATATTCTCCAGACAAGGGAAATCCATTATCCGATCCGTTGTCCAATGCCGTTGTCCTCATCATCGTAGATCGAAAATCCACCTTCACAAACAATTGCGCGCTCTTGCACGTCAACAGGGAAATTGTTGTTGACTGGGTGGGGGGGGTTGTGGAATTTCCTTGTTTTCCTCCCCCTTTACTAAGCAGCAAGAAGAGAGCTCCACTCGAGTGCCATGAGTGCTGTGTAACACTATAAAAAATGCATCGCTTTGCATTACAACATCGTCGAGTGCAGCAAGTGTGTTGTGCACATGACGCAGTTTTTTGATCGCAAAGCTCGTACGGTTGTTCGATGATATGCGCTGACTAACGAAGCACAACTGCACTTTGGTTGCTGTGGAGCCATTGTCAGTGATAACACCCGCCCGGACATAGGAACAGGACACGGATAGGCAAAACCAAACACGCTGAACGGGACGTTGTTGAGGAAAAAGTCGGGAACAAAGATAAAAAAGGATTCTTTCGTACACACTTGAAAGAAAAGTGAGTGATGTAACGCTGTGAGCATCGAACCGTGTAGAACAAAAACATCCGGAAAGCTTGGAAAGGGAGGAATACATATTTCACGCTATACACGTGACTTGATCCCAATTTTTTAAAACTCAAATACAAAAAGAATCAAAGATTCAACGAGCTTCTAAGAGGGCTGCCATTTGAACGAACATTTTTATCAATTATCCTGAATTCCCAAATCTGCTAAATTCGGCGCAAAATCGCCTACGGATGCTGCTGTTTCGCACTAACTTGGTGCCTCATTAGTGCTAATCATCGTACCCGGCCGTAAGCCACCGATGCCCATTTGGTTGGTTGCCCGTACTTACCGCGTTCGATGTTAAAATAGCCGATAGCTCCAAGTCATCCGTCGTTAGGTTGCTGTAAGCAAAATGAGAGCGAAGCAGAAGAAAAGGACATTAATTGTACTGCCAATTCGTTGGGTGTGTGTGTGCTGTGTGTAGTTCACCGCTAGGCAGCGAAGGAAATTGTGAGTTTCTTGATTAATTAGTTAACGTTTCGGCGAAAATGTAATGATGTAATTGAGTTGTTTTCCACCATACTTTTTTTTTGCACATTTATTACACTCGGTTGTGGAGAGATGGGTTTGCCTGTAGAGATCTCACCCGTAGGTCTGGGACGTCAAACATCATACCTATATCTTGGCTAAGCACCCAGGCAGGAGGTATAGTGACCTTCTCAGCAGGGTATCAAGCCGGCTATGACCACCCTATCATCTGATTGAGGCGGTGGTTTTCTTTCGAATGAATCCTTAGGAAGAATGTGACAGGAACGGGTCACCTGCACAAGCACAATGAAAATAAACATTTTACGTCCACCGAATGTCCACCAACTCCGGGAATGAATGGCGTCGATATCTCACTTCATAAATTAACTCTCATTCGAACGAAAGAGACGCACTATGGTTGGGATCGGCTAAGGATGGGTTTTGGTCACAATGTACGCTGATCCCTGATCGTAAAGAAGGCCATCAAGAATTTACCTGCACCATTTACGAAATCTCTTATATACCGATATTTGTTTCCTTTTATAACGCATGCCCACAACGCATGCTAACCTCGAAGGCACCCGTCCTGTACGTGGAAGGATTCGGTACCCACCAACCATGTCCAGGAAGGACTATAAACAAAAATCCGCTGTGGACATTAAAGATACCGACGCGCTTCACACGGATTGGGTGGCTTTTTATAGAGGGTATAAATCCATTACCAATGCCCCGGTACACCGCAAGTGGGCAAATAAAAGCGGAACTAGCTCTTAACAGGGATACAACACCACACACAACAGGTCGCCATGAGCAATTAGACCATTGACGGGAAACGGAGTTCTAATCATAATTTAACCATAGGTGCTTGCGTCTATCCCGGTGGTCTCTCAACAATTGGAAGCGAAGAGAGAAAATTATGGTTTCGACTTTGGGTTCAACAAATGATCCGTTCGGGACATGTAACATGAAACCCCGAGTACGGGAAACTCTCGGCCGATCAAAAACTACGCCCGTGTGAAGTTGGTGGGCGCCGGATTGTCGATTATGGTTGGTGCTTGTTAGAAATTAAGTAGAATCTGTTCACCCAAGGGACCACACAGGTACGATGCGCGCGTTTGAACCGGCCGACACTGTCATAAAGTTCGTAACACAGCTCCCTTGTTGCTTGCTTTGGTGCAGATAAGAATCCACCCATTCGTAACACGGGGCTGATTATTACGACACTTTTTTTTTCGACCCACAGCTTAACCCTTTGTGGGATAAATGACCAACACCAAACAACGAAAAAATAGAGCAAAAAAAAAAGTGCGTGAGGAGGAAACCGTTTCTCAACACCAGTGACACCTGACACAGCAGCCGGGACGACCACCATAACCGGTACCGGGATTTCTGGTGGGTCATGCTAATGACTCACAGCTGATCGTTTTAAACAAGCCGCACAATGAAACAACATTTCCCACGCCCAAGCCAAGCGCGCGTGCCTTACATCTTGTGGTGGAAAAACAAGCGAAACAAAAAAAAAACAGACGCGCTTAATACATCTTTTAAAATATCACAAAATCGTGTGTCGCGGAAAGGGTACCGGAGTACAAAAACACACAATAAATAAAGATTTGCCAAACGTCAACGAAACGTTGACGATGCTGGGTTGAGCGGTTAATTTCAGGCGTGGCTCCATGAGAACGCGTACAAAAGTCACGGGACGGCTAAACTGATGTCCCTGTGCTCTGTCTGTGAATGTGAAAGACGGACACATCATCAGTTGAGTGTATTAATAGAAGTAGTTTAAAATAAACTATAAACCCGCACGTGGGCCCATTCGTTTTGCAGGGATGGGATGGATGGTTTGATTGAGTAGCGAACTTCCGCGATTCACAGCAGCGGACGGCAAAAATGTGAGAAACAGGAAGCTGGATGCATGTATGCATTTTTATAGCCGTCACCTTCTTCATTAGCGTTGGAGGGTCTTGGTCCATTACATGTGGTGTGGTGAGTGTTTATTCAGCAGCAGTTTACGATGCTGTTAAATTGAAACCAAAAGTAGCAATGGAATGGAATGAAAGTGAGAAGTAGGTCCTGTGCACATCAATGAACGCAATTACGACATTTTGCTGTAAATCATCTGTAGTGATTGGAATTTAATCTATACCGACAGCCTTTAATTTTGTTTTAAAACAATTTTAAATTTATCTTTAACAGACATGAACAAATTGATATAACCGTAATAAAGCAAAAGATTTCATTTACAAAAAAATAGTAAAAAAATAATCGTAATCGTAAAATAATCGTATGCGATACGATACGAAAAATCGTATAATGCCTTTCTACATCGTTCTTTCATCGTCTAAAATCGTCTGATACAACTACGGACAAACCAGTCGACATCACATAACATGATTATCGGCTCTTACCCCATTCTTTTAGGGCATTCTTTTAATTGAAGAAAAAAATATGAAACAGCAGAACATAGAATAGAGTCGTCGTTCCTGTCATCCGATACCCTTGTAAGACCGTAAAATACACCAGGAGCTGATGAGGAACTGTTAAGCGCATGGAGAATTTTTCATTTTATATCCGGTGCCTAGAAGCCATGCATCGGTCTGAACTTTTAAAAAACTCCTGGACTAAATCGACAATGTCTTACAAAATCTCCAGACAAAGTCTAAACAATCACACAAACCAAATTCAAAAGTATTGCATTGACTCCATTCAAGTGCTTGATTCTCAGAATTCCCAGAGCTCAAATTTTCCACCTTTGCATGATACATTACATTAGAGCTGATCCAAGTATGTATGATAAGAAAAATCAATGATTATTAAGTATAATAGTAAAAAAAGGTTCAAACTGGACCGGAGAATCAGAAAGTACAAGAGTTGTCGAGCGAAATAGGATCAAATTGGGATCAATGATGAAAAAGCATCAACTAATGACAACACTGCAATATAGAATGCTTTTGCTATGCAACAACTGTGAAGCATTATTATCAGTCAACAACGTCCCTGCACGCATTAGCAACATATTTGTTCAAAATCATGAAAGACGAAGCTTCAAAGGTTTCTATATTTGTGAGAATAAATAACACATCGTGTACTACAGTTCTAAGTGCATGATGTTGTTTCATTTGCCATCATTCTGACATTTGGTTTGCCATTTCTCATCGCTCTAATAAACCTCCCAATAAAACCTCAATATGATCTTTTCGCCCACATTTGCTCGATTCACGTGCAAGTAAGTATGTTCCGCTGGTGTTGGTGGTAGGCAGCAAGAAATAATTCGTACCAAAAAGACGTCTGAACGTCTCCTTGGCTTCTTCATTCACAAGTTTGATGCGCGCGTTCAAACACGGTTCTACAAATAAACATGCCGCATTGGTTTGTATTTACTTTTCCAATTTGATCAAGACACGAAGCAACGCACACACACACGTGCGGTCAACGGGATCTGGTTTTCCGTTAGCGAAAGGATGGAACATTATTGGGTAGATACGAACACAAATTACCCGGGTACGGTAGGGTTGTTCTAAGGCACCCACCCAAGCACGCACACACGTGTTAGATTCAAAAATAGCGAATCATAAAAACCCTCGAACCGAATGCACATTAAGTCAGACAAAATACGGCGCAAATTGTACGATCGTGGTGTGGTGCTCATTGAACGAACCGATTGATTGGTGGTGGTTACGGAAGATAATATCAGCTCTGGATGGTTCTTTTCTGTTCAATTAGGTATGGTGCTCCCTTGTGAGCCGATCTTGCTCATAGAGCTGAAAAATTAGACCACTTCATAAAGGTCACTGAGGTAGTAACTATGGGTTTGCCAAAATTTGAATCAGTATACGCCTACTACATCGTGTACCTTCAAACGTTATGACGTACAAATGGAGCAGAAAGACTTCTGTCCTGTTGACGATAATCAATTTAAAAATAGAACCAATTGGACGATTTTTTCCCTAAAAAGCAGATATTTTGATACAGAAATCTTGCTCGTTTAAAGCCGGCATAACATTCACTGCATCGGTGTGCATCAGAAATCCATTAGCGAAGCACGCTCGACTCGCTCGGACGCAGAACAGCGCCAAAAAGCCAAGATAACCGGGTCTACAGCAGGGAGAATGGCTGCTACTGCTGTTCTGACTACTTTCTACAGGTTATCTGGCAAAGATCAAATTCTGTAAGGCCCCATGCCGCAAAAAAGGGCACAAAACCTTATGGGCTGGTACTGTGGGGTGTCTGTATAGATAGCGAAAAGCAGCATAGATAGTACCAACGAGAATACAAGCATAGAATTGCACGACCAGTTCGACCATTTGTTCTGGTACCCGGATCTAGGACCAGTCGTCGCTACCAGATGGGATTCGAGTAGCGAAAAAACGGATGCCTTATAGATAAGCATTAAAATACACGGCTTCTGGCTGTTCTGGGCAGCGGGAGTAAATGTAAACCCGGAACAGATGATCCGGTGTGCCGAGTGTGGGCCAAGTTTGATTAATCGAACACATTCAATTGTATCTTACAGTCAAATGGGAACCACAGAGAATATCGTTCAACGGTGCAAAGGTTCGACAGAGTACAGTCCGGTCGAAACAACAGATGCGATTGCTAGTACGTTCGTGTACGGAGATCTTTCTCTTTGCCGGATGGTTTTCATAACAACCTCATCTCCCACGCCATAAGGCGATGTGTTGTATTGGCGGCCACCGACCGAAAATTCGAAGTCAATGTAAACGATGCATGAAGCGCAAGAAAAATACGAAAATTGGATCAAATAGGAATCTTGTGGTCGCTGTTCTCTTCTGTCTTGGTGAGGTGTGTCTGGTGGTGGTGGGTGATGCAAAGACCCACCACATGGTGGTGTGTCGATCAATCTTACACTTTTTCCCGCCCCGGGTGTGTAAACCGACTGGCGGGAGATGGACCGTCGCATGGTACCATTTTTGCATAGGTTTGCTAAAAAAAACTTGGGAAGATTTTGGGGGAAACAAGCAGTACCAATGCTATTAGGGAAATGGTAAACGATGGTATAAGGTGCCGTTCTTCACGCAACAGTTACCAGAGAACGAGTTTTCCCAAGCGATGGAAATTGATCGTGAGTGTCGCCAATGTTGGGATGACATTGGAGGACTGAACCGTCCATCAATCACGCTTTATGGGGGATAGAGTGTAGTAAGTGTGATAGGAATTTAGCAAAAAAAACCAAATCAATATTTTATGTGTTTTGCATTAAATTAATCGTTTCCATATTTTTACTCTGTAGTGTTGATAGCTTTGAAAATTAATGATTTTTGGTGCGAAAAAGACAGTTATTTTTAGTATTATTGTAGCTCGAGGATAATCAATAAAAAATAATATCAATAAAAATAAATCAAAATAAAATAAGAAACAAACAAACAAAACAACTCCATTAGAGTCTCTGAACTACAATGTCACTATTAGAGAATGATAATCTATTGAAAATATTATTCAACAAAAAAGACAGAAGACAAAAAAGACACAAAGAAATGAATCAATTTAAGGTTTTTGCTTGATTATAAAAAACCTTCACTTTCATGATAGAAAAAAATGGGGAAAAAGATACAAAACATTACACCGAAATTTGTAACTTTTAATCAAATCATTTTTACGGTGCTTTGCTACGTACAATTTACCTAATTTGACAACCATCATTAAAATGGTTGTACCACCTTCACTAAATGAAGAAAAAAGGAGAAGGTTTTACAGCATTGCTTTGTCTCAACGGCCCGTAAAAAGAAACATTAAGTAAGCAAGGCGGTAGGAAGAAGACGAAACACTCGAAAGAGGGTAAAGAAGCAGTTGCAAACCTTAACGCATAAAATTAGTTCCAACTGCGCTGCGCCTCTGAAGGTACGTAACACGAGCACACACAAAAAATGGAGTGTAAAAGAAAAGCTTTGCACAAGCGAACGTGCAAGCAGCTTTCCTCGCTTTTTCCATCAAGGTTTGGGGTGACTTTAGGTCGAAATTGGGTAAGGTTAAAAGTAAACAAGAGTGCGATATGAATATCCACCGTATGACGGGTTCAATCGATCTTCTACCCCTGAAAAACTAAGGCAAGCGAAAACTTTTGCCCACAGTTAAGTCGGGTTTGGATAGGTCGGAAAAATGGGTTTTGGGTTTCTGGGGACTAAAAAACAACAGGACCAGCTACTTACTAGTGTGGTAAGTGATATAAGAAGTGAAGGAAGCAAAGTTTGCTGCACGCAGAAGAAACAAATAAATGGATCAAACAAGCTGACGGTGGGTCTCGCACGGTCACTACTTCACATTATGCTCGCCTTTCTATGCTACAGCGCCCCGTCATGCCGTCTTCTGTGACGTTGCATAAGCGCGAAAGAAAGCGTGCACACTTTACGGCAAGAGTTTATGGGGTTTCGTCGTTTCGTTTGCTGCTGTGGATTATTTCTTTTTATTTTCGGCACTGTTGTAATGATACGTAGCTCCACACAGAAACACACGCCTAAGCTACATGAACCTTATGGTGCATCGTGCCCAAACTACACGGGATGCTTTGCATTGCTCCGCATCGTTCGTTTGATCGTTTTTTTCTGTCTCTCTCGGTTTTTTTGTTTGTAACGCTTTTGCAGTCGGCTTTTCCTCACCGGATGCCGGATACATACCGTCCACCGTCCGACGGAATTCGGAATGTCTAGCGCAAAGGTTCACAAAACCTCAGGAAGAGACGACACAACATTGTCACGCAACCCATGTGCAGTGCCGCGCGCTGTTTGTTTATGTCTGTATATAGGGTGACCTGCCCCTGTCCACATTGAGTCCGCCGCTTGGACTCTGTTGTCTAATGTTTATGTTTATACCACGATGGATTTTTTTTGCTCTCTCTCTCTCTCTCTTGGTATGATGGTGGGACGCACGGAAACTTTACTGTGGGGCTATTGACTTTTTGGCGGTCTCTTTGGTTTCGGACTGTCCGCGACCTTGTGCGTTTTGTGCTTGGTTGGATGCGGCACCTGGCGCCATTCCGATGCGGCAGGTCCATCGATACGGTGGTAAGGAACTGATGTCTTGAGCAGCGCACACATAAGACAAAAAAAGCGAATATGATTTTTCAAATCATGCTCAAAAAAAATAGAAACGAAACCATTGATCCGTAGCTTTGCTGACGTGGCATGGAAATCGATTCCAATTCCACTACAATGTTTTCCAACGCGAATTAAGCGGTATCTGATTTTTTGTAAAATCGTTGAAGTTCAACGGCTTGCTGATCAAATTTTGAAGTTATTTCCGCATGTTTTTGAGGGGCATTGATTGATAGGCACCGGATTGTCGATATTTTAGTCGATAATGTATCGAATACCAGCCCTTAAAGACAACATTGTGACTTATTGTGATTTTTAATCTGAAATTCGGAAAACTTTGAGATAATTAGACAACTAAGTTCCTGGCATATATTGATGACATGTAAATTATTGATCTATAGCTCTAACATGCCATAGATACATAGATAAAGGTTTACAAATGGTGATTAATGTCTATGAGTACACCCAAAACTATGCCTAGCTTGGACAGTGGATGTCTCTAGAATTCAGAGACATGAACTCTATTTACAATTGATAAAGTTCTCTAAGCTGCCTTCGAGCAAAAGACGCAAATAATTCAGTTTTTGGACACCAATATACACAGAAAAACCTCTAAAATTACGAGAGGATAAGCAATGCACAACGTCTTCAATATTCTGCAACGAAATCGATGTACCAGACTCTGGTCAAGTAATTAAAAGGTGGTCCTTTAGAACACTTGGAGGATAGACTAAATGAGATGGAGTAATAGCTCCATCAATGATCAAATTAAAAAGAATTATATAATGATAGATTTGATAGGACTTAAACTGGTTCAAGTTCAATTACCCTTTGTCAAACACTTGACATTTGTTTTAGATAGCCACAAGTTGTATGTTGTCTTACAAGATGGAGATTATCAAACAAAAGAAAGCCATTGAAGTGTCCGATTAGAAAATATAATGCCAATGTTGACTTCATCTATTGATTTTTTAATTAGTTCTCTTCAGTAATTTCAAAAGCAATTAAAAGCAAATGAAAATAGTTGGCCAAAAGCAATGCCCTACCTAAGCTCTTATTAGCTTAGGTTGTCTATTCTTGTTCCCCAAAAACCTTGACCTGCTTTAATCTCTGCATCTGATACCACCACCGCAAACTATAGCAAAATTGGTGCAAAGTCCATCGTCGACCATGACCGTACGACCGATCTGTCAAGTGCCCTGGAGTGTTTTTTACCTGGTCGATTGATTCCCGAGTAACTAACCGAGTCGAGGAAGTCTGGCGAGGGGTCCTAGTGTTCTGGTAGTGGTTACGCATTGTAACCATAGCGGCAACATCGGAACGGTAACTCGTCCGGACAGATTGGTGGGATTTGTGGCGGCTGTAGCCACATAACAATAGCTTGTAAACTTTGCAACATTCAAGTGCCGGCTTGGACTTCAGGGCGGCGTTTATGTAGTACCTTAGAGGAACCGATCAGTCCACTTCAATTTTAATGGACCTGTCGTCAGACGTACGAAGTGTAAAAATGTACGATTGTCGTCTTACATAGACAAACACAGCGAAACAGATTGTGCTAACGTTTAAGAATTATACTACGAATTGGTAATTCCATCGAAAAGGGAATCGATCCGAGAGAAAGATTTGCTTCATCTTACGAGCACACATCATTTACTGGCATGAAATCGATAATTAAAGCCACATGTGCTGACCATATCACCCACTGTAGGGTTATCGTGCGTAATATGGTATGGGACGGTTGTTTACAGTGATCTTGATATCCGAACGTCCAGCATTCCGGGAGCGTTCACGATCGCGATGATGCGGCATTCGTTTGAACCGCTGAGAACGCCGGGATGGATGGAAAACTATTATTGCCGGTGGGGGATCACTTGATCGCACGCCGACTGTATGTGTGAGAGTGTGTGTGTTTTTTTATTAATCAGTTTTATTGATGAAGTTTGAAAATACATCTCGCGGCTAGAGAGGAAAAAAACGATTGAGTTTGAGGAATGTTTTAATCGCTCTTTCTGAATACTGCCAGCCAAGACTTGAGTATGAGATCAGAAAACTTCCAAGAGTTGTCTACGTCACCTGAAAACATGTGATGATAATGCGTTACTACTGCAAAGTAGTATCGTCTGTATAATTTGATTTTAAAGTTAACATCCATTACGGCGCCTTCCATGGTACCTCAATTGCATGCAATCGATCATGTTTGTTACTTAGTTGTAATCAAACGGTGTTTGTGTGGTACCCGATTAGATCATGGGGTGCGTGATGCAAACGGTGTTTCGTTGTACGGTTTCCTGTCCAGCCCAACCGCGAGCTAGAGCCACCATCCGTAACTTCTACGAATTCTTTCCATCCCGTGAATTATGTAGCTCCAGTGCGGGATATACGGATGCATCAAAAGCTGACCAATAGAAATAGGACCACTTACATCGCAACCACCTTCGGTCGCCCGAATCACGAGGAATCGTATTACAACACACGCTTTCACTGTCAAAAGTATGTCTCCCGCACCAAAACTTCCAAAGGCCCCTTTAAAATGTTTCTTCCTCACCCAACAATGCAGAATGAGGTAAAAGCGATCTGGCAGAGTAGTGTCGAATGGATGGTACCTTCGCAAGTGTTGCGGTTTCGCCATGTCCCACCATGATGCTGAACTATACAGGTGGGGATGCAAACTAGGTCCATCGTTGCACTGGGTCGGAGAATCGGGTCGCGAAACAAGTGATTACACAACCGTCAACCAAGGTAAACCATCCGGCCGACGAGAAGCGATCGACAGACCGCAAAATGGTGCTTCTCTCCCATTCAAAACAGCACCCAACAAACAAGAACGCCTGGAACCGAGCTGTCAAAAGCCGACGTTTTGCAGCTTCCCGGTGTCCCATCAATGGGCTCTTGTGCTCCCCTTGTTGAATTGGGTCCTTTTCGGATCGCTCTCGCCAGGTGTTTACGAGGTGGGACAGAAAGAAACGATGTACAAGTGCACCGAGAAGACATACGTACCGGAGTACGTACGTACGTAGTGACACCACAAATAAATTCAATTGAAAGTCAATTTATTCAAACCCAAATTGGCTGTCAACGAACGGTGGTTTGCATGTTTCAAAATTATTTCCATTTTCTTACCGATCGCGACGTTATTACTGTTTGTGGTAGGATGAAGCACGAAGCAAAAATCACGCCATAAGGCAAACGTAAAACAGAAAATGTCCACCTTTGTGGAGGCTTTGTGGGTTACAATCGGAAACCTCGGGAAGCTGTTTTTCCTTTCATTTTGTAACCACAATCGAACGCAATTCTGGTCGCAAAAAAGGAAAGAGAGCCAGCTACCCATGGGACTTATTTCCGATGACGCACAGCGACATAAATAAGACGACCGTCAGCATCCGGTGTCCCTATCGGATCCAACGGGCAGTTAGAAGACTTCACCGACCCGGAAGGTGTATATCTTCCTCCTAGGAAAGGATTTTATATAACACTCCGACACACATGTGCGATCGTTCGCTTTCGGTGGAGCGATCCATACACCCGCCAATGTTTGGATAAGCTCTAAAACCAACATCTACACGTTTTCCACCATTTTAGTACGTTCGATCGGTGGCGGTACCACTAATTACCCGGGCAAGAGAAACAGTAACACCAAACGGCTGCAAATGGTCGTGTGTTTATTAAAATTGCTTCCATTTACTTGAGCCAACAGCACCGCACCAAGCTACAACGTTTTGAACGTTGATAGAAATATTCAATAGCCCAGCCAGATGATGGTGATGATTGGAGCGAAAGTCGATTGAACGTTTTCGAACAGCGTCCCATTAGTGGCGATGGTGGTTGTGTGTTTTCCTTTTTGGAACAAATCCCACCGACCGGATGCAACGTCTTTGGCCGGTCTTTGCCGTAAATAAGACGACCGTCAGCATCCGGTGTCCCTACCGGATCCAACGGGCAGTTAGAAGACTTCACCGACCCGGAAGGTGTATATCTTCCTCCTAGGAAAGGATTTTATATAACACTCCGACACACATGTGCGATCGTTCGCTTTCGGTGGAGCGATCCATACACCCGCCAATGTTTGGATAAGCTCTAAAACCAACATCTACACGTTTTCCACCATTTTAGTACGTTCGATCGGTGGCGGTACCACTAATTACCCGGGCAAGAGAAACAGTAACACCAAACGGCTGCAAATGGTCGTGTGTTTATTAAAATTGCTTCCATTTACTTGAGCCAACAGCACCGCACCAAGCTACACAGTTTTGAACGTTGATAGAAATATTCAATAGCCCAGCCAGATGATGGTGATGATTGGAGCGAAAGTCGATTGAACGTTTTCGAACAGCGTCCCATTAGTGGCGATGGTGGTTGTGTGTTTTCCTTTTTGGAACAAATCCCACCGACCGGATGCAACGTCTTTGGCCGGTCTTTGCCGTCGCCGTCAAACCCGACTAGAACAAATATCGTCATCAGCACACGACCATGCAAGAACGATCGAGAGAAAACGCTACCACTACTGGGCAAAAACTGTCGAAACGCAGATTTTTGTTGACCCATGCGGAAAATTCAAGCGTCAGTGTGTGTGGGTTAAAAATTAATTGCACAGCTAGCGCAATAGTTCTACGATGAGAAGTGTGATAAAAATAGTTGCCCGCCAAAGGTTTTCCTCGCCGTTCCGATTTGCTGCAAATGGAAGCAACCACATGGAAAACCTCAAAAGAGTTCCCAGGATGTGTCCGCAGCGTAGGATTTGTTGTTTAAAGAAATAAATAAACTTCCTGCTTGGTAGAGCACTCGTCCGAGAATTGAAGTTAAAACAGAACTTCCACACGGGAAAAGGGACCTGTGTGTTGTCAAGTGGATCGGTCTCGACAATCTTCAGGAAGTCGGAAGAACCCTCGGGCTCCTAAAATCAATACTAATATCCGCATGTGTAGACAACACACTGGGACGAGCGTGCGTTACTGAAAAAGGATACGATTCCAAAGCTAGGTCTGCTACAGGTTTGGCCTGTTGGCCGTACACGAGCGTATCTTGCTTGATGTTTAAATAAATTATTCACAACCCACTCCCAGGATGGTACAAAGCAAAAGCGAGAACGAGAAGCAGAAAAAACAAACCAACTTACTAAAGCCAATCTTTTCACAGCCCATTCCGATCCTTCCGATCCTTCGTCGGACAAGTCTTGGAGCTTCAATTTTTTTTTTATTCCCGAGTGTGATTAGATACGTTCCAGCGTTTGAATGTGTTTCTTACTTTACGTGTGGTGTAGAGGTTTGTTTGTGTCTTCCGAACCAATGGGAAGCTTTACACGACCTTTTGCCACGAACCCGACCAGGCGCAGGCAGTACATTAGCTTTGCTCAGCATCCGGATAAGCGGTTAAAGGTGCCGGGTTTGAGCGTGTATAGGGTTCACAAGAAAACGTTTGTCGGGCGCTTCCGTTTCTTGCCTGCGCGCTGTAAGGTCAACGCAACGCTCTGTCGTCATACTGCTGTGTCAGGGTGCTACGGTACAAACTTTCTCAGACACCAGAACGAATCAGAAATCGTAATTGAAGCGAGAAGATGGAATGAAAAGAATAGAACTAGCTAGAGAAACTGTCCATAGAAGAACGCAAAAATGGAATAAAGAGTGCGAGCACCAAAACAGGAAGTCATTGATGGTGAGTTGGGGGATACATATACACTCGGTACCCGAAGCTCCAGAAGAATGTTCCTGTGGAAACGTAGCGCTTGGTTTGGTTCTAAATTATTCATTTTACGATTATGGGTTCGCACCAGTTCGACCCCACCAAAGCAAAGGAGGAGCAAATGAAGCGTACTGTGTGTCTGTGTTCCCTTGCTACGGTCAGTGAGGCACTGTGAGGTTAGAAACAATAACCTGGCACTTCTTTCCGTTGGGGCCGTTCTAGAAAGTGCTGATAATTATTTTCTTATGCTGTCAAGAAGTTGATCGTTAGTTTGGAAGATATGGAGGCAAACATTCGATGTGGCCTAGTTTTCGCAACAGTTTGCGAGATGCCTCAAGAAGAAGCTCTTGACACCAAGTTGTGCTACACGTGCAAGAAGAGGCCATTCAAGTGTCACTTTGCGTTTTTGGTTCGGCATCCCGATCCCGATAGCTCTCGTTGCAGCAATTGTATGATGCTTTTGATTTAAATTCTACGCAAAGGAAAGATGAATCTTTTTACCATCACACAGTTTCGCAAGCGTTTCATAATTAGACCCTTTCGAAGAAATGAAGAGCCTACCAGGAAGCCAGGTTCGGAGAGACGGCTTGGATGTGCCGGAGTTAAAACTGCTTGGCTGTATAATGTATATCGAAATCGACGAAACAAAAAAAAAAAAACGACAAGACAGCTTCCCCTTCGGCAATATGATCACTGGCACATGCAAGAGGCTTTGGATCATCCTCATCATCTACAGTTACGGTGCAAAAAAGCAGCTAAACAGAACAAAACGAGCATAATAGAAACAGATGATGATGGTGATGATGATGGGATGCTCATTTCGCGATGAGCAGTGCTCGGACGCGCACACTTGAGACACGGCACGGCAATTCGGTTTTCGTGCCGGTCGTTGGCGTCGCCACAAGCTGAAGATGCACTGAGCATGATTTTGAATTTTACGCATCCGTAGAATGGACAGCAAAAAAAGGAGCAGCAGATGACAGTTCTGAAGCAGCTTTGCAGAACTGGGAGAAAATTGATACTCGAAAGCATCAAGCAGCGGTAACGAGAGCGAAACACGCACAAGACAATGTGGTTTAGAATTTGGGTTCTCCAATTGGTAGTAAAGAAGGAA
Organism: Anopheles maculatus; assembly: GCA_002091835.1. Lineage (NCBI taxonomy): Eukaryota > Metazoa > Arthropoda > Insecta > Diptera > Culicidae > Anopheles > Anopheles maculatus. Next base: position 330,763 of record KZ061558.1, read on the forward strand.
CAACTGCACGGATGCCGTGTAGATTCAAATCATTTTGCGAAATTGAAACTTAAGACGACCGGTTGTTAAACACACCCGGGATGAGAAGCGTTTGCACCGCCGTGCAATTACAGCACGATGACACTCTGCTCCAGAAGCATTACAAAACATGAGGGAAACAATGGCTATCTGGCAGCAAAAAAAAAAAAAACAGAATCTTACAAGGCCACTACAATAATCAGGGCCCTATATCCCAAAATCTTATCCCGCTTGGATGTTCCAAGAATTCCAAGGGTTGTTTTACAATAATCGCTCAGGTAAGCTGCTGCCGGATGGTGCAAGTTCCCCGGGAAAGGTGAGCGATAGCTCTAATTAGAACGATAAATTACGAGTAGCGAAGGTTCGCAGGGACAAGTGATACGGGAACGAGACCGAAAGGTCCGAAAAACAGAAGCGCCGACGATTAATGGCACTCACCCCGTTGGTATGATTTCAAAGGAAGAAAAACATGCTCGCTGGATAATGATGAGAAAACGGTCACATGGGAGTTGTCATTGGATGTCTTTTCAAGCAAATGCTGAAGTCCCAAGCGTACTTGGACTGCAGCAGCGTAAAGCCGGCAAATTATTACACATCCAAACCAGCTGTAAAATGTATTAGTTCTCAAAATTAGTGCTGTATGTGTTGGGAAGGGCATCATAAATGGTTTAAACATAGAGACATAGATCAGTATTCGTTCGTTAAGCGTGGGAAAATCCGCACATTGTGGAGGTGGTGGCACAGTTTTGAGGGAAAACCCTCCAGTTTATTGGTACAGGACACTCTTCGGACTACCAACAGCAATGACCTTATAGGTTGGGAAACTCCCAAAAAACTGTTTTTGTGTGCCTCAAATAGAATTGCACCGGATGTATTCACACACACCAATTTAGGGGCTAAGGTAAAATATTCCTGACAACCGAGTCTTTTTGACTTACTGCATTCCATCACACCGGAACGAAATGGAGTATGGGATGGGTCAGAATGGGACGTAGAAACCGGGTTCTTCTTACTGGGTGAAGTGTGTTCAACTCATTCGTTGCTCATTTCCAGCAGGGAAGCACCACGAATCACCTGAGCGTGGGTTTTATGGTCGAAATGAGGCAGAAGTGACCTGTGACACGTTACGTTACTGCACGCAACCTTGAAACAAGTACGAGACAAGCATTTGCGCAGGTAGTACGACAACTGCAAGGTGCAATACACGCAGTAGTGCCAGTTTCATTAATATTTATGGCAAAAAACAGACACTACACTTCATCTTTCTCGAAATTTTATCGTTTTTTTATGAAGGTTGCAGTAACAAAACCATCGCCCCCCCCGTGTGTTGGATGCTTCATCTTAACATCCATTGTCTTTAATGATGGACTTGCTTGAACAAAAAGCGTTTTGTTCATCATTATGAAAACAAAAACCCTTCCCAACACAGACCGATACACAAAACTGGGACATCGCTCAGTCAAAAATCGCCAGAAAAAAGGGAAAACTCAACCGCGAGTTGGAGCTGCTTTCGAAGCTTACAAGCGAAAGGTGAATACAGTGAGCTGGCGCCGTGACGTTGATCTAATTACTCGTTGCAGGTACTGTGTTATTAAGTTTGAAGTTTGAGCTGTCTGCCGAACTTTGGCCCCTTTTTCGCGAAGGCAATGCGGAAAACCTCCTATACTATTTTGTCGGCAAAGTGTCGGCAAAGTCTTCTTCCAGTCTTCAAGAGGGAGTGTCACGCTAAAGTGACTTACTTACGGAGGTAAGCCGTAAGCCTTCACCAGCTGCCAGACGGTGGGGATGCATCATAACGCGAACTTGCCAAAATGACAGCTTCAAACTCAAGGCAGAAGAACTCAAGTAGCAATCAACCTCTTTCGGACGCTAATTCCTTCCTCTGCTTTTCGTGTCGTTTGGCAAGTTTTCTTGCGGTGTCGGCGAATGAGACGTCTCTCGCGCCAAATTGCATTTCATTACCCATCATCTACCTTTTACAGGATATGGTATGGAAAAAATAGAGCGCCAAAAGTTGGCGACGGATTAGAGAGAAAAAAATGGAACCTACAAGATAGGCGAGCGAAGACAACCGCACTCAACACGCACCACGGGGGCACCGTCTGAAGAGACACAAATCAAGCTTTTTATTATAAATTATCTAATATCTAATGACATAATACGATCCTCGGATTGGCGTTGACTGTATCCAGACAATATCTGTCTGGATATTCTATTAATGGTGGTTCTGTCGCCCAATAGCAGCCTTTTGGTGTGCAATCCGGAAAACATTAATCATGTTGGTAGGGTTTTTTATTTGACAAACACAAATAAAATAAACATACTCACAAGTCTCCAAAACCACTCGGTAGCCAATATCAAGGAGAATTCGAAAGCGAAACTAGGTTATCCAGCAGTAAGGTCGTTCCGTGTCGGTGGATTTTGTTGGTTGAGTGAACTGCGTTGCGTTCCAAGAAAGAGAACACACGGTCAAAACAGCAGCAAGACGATAGTACACCAAAAATTGACCATATCCTACCAGCGTGCAGTGTTGCTGCTGCTAGTTGCTGTGCGGCTGATACTGTTTAGGGCTACTGTGCTGCGATAAGGGCAGAAGTCCAATGCGTCCCGTTTCGTCCAAAAACCCAACATACGTTTCTGATAGTTGCTAAGGTCTTATTTCAGAGCCAAACAAATGTGTGTCGCATAAAGTGAAGAGTGGTCGGACAAGAAGATCGATAACTGATTAACCACTCTCGATACTTATCGTCGGACAGACACAGCAAACACTGCTTATCGAGAACTGTAAACATGCGTCAAGTTCTGGAAGGAACTAACAAGAATCAGAAAGCCCGAAAAACATCTCTTCGATGTAACATGCTGTCCAAGTACGTACGATAACATCAGTACTTAGTGTATGTTTATGATCAAACCATTATGATCGAGTAACACTGCCCCGTTAAGTTCAAGTGCACCGTAAAGTACGATTTTATGTCTTACTCGTTACACGGTGGACGATAAACACGGCAAGGTTTTGGAGTTGTGTGTTGTTTCCATCTCTCTGATCACCGGCCACCTCGAATCTTTACGATCGTAATGTCATTTGATCGTTTCCAGATGACTGCTGCTGTGGCTGCGAGGTAAAATATTGCAGCACCAGTTCCGGGTGCATTTCGTGCGCTGTTCAATTATGCCATCAATTCCGGTGCTAATGCGAGACAAAATATTTATATTTGTCGGATATTTGGATGGAACCGTTCCAAGAATCCTTGACAGTGGTAAAGTGATCGTGGACATAATTTACTGGACGCCGGTTGCCGGTGCTGCGGAGCGCCATGATAGAGTCATCAGATTTCCGCGCTCGTACGGTTCCCGTCATTTGACACCTTTCCGCGATGCCGGATGTTTCCGTGGCGCATACTAGGAAAATACACTCGAGAGCGGGCAACAAAACTTCATACGAAGATCACTATCAAGGGCACACCACACATTAGGGCTACCACGTAGCAGGGTTTGAAGGGCGTAAAGATCCCGTTGACTGATGCATTCTTTGACGGGGTTTCTCCGTTAAAAGATCGTACAGAGAAACATGTTGCTCTGTGGAAAAGGTTATTTAAAAATGTCTTGTTGAAAGATATGCTCCAGCATCGCAACATGTTCCCGCGTCTTCATTCAGCCCAACCGAAGGGCGAACATAACACTTCACTTATGCTACACAGAACGGAAGAAGATGCGAACATCTGTAGACTGCGGTATCTGTCTCTGTCTAAGGCAGAATTCTCTACAATAAAATTACATTTTTTTTCACCACCGCATTCCAACAAATGTGCTTTTTCTGTGTATTTCTCTCTACTTCGCTTAATTCCCCCCACATCAAACGAGGTGTCACTCGGTAAAATAGCGATGATGTTTAAAGTTCTACCGGTAATATCATCTTCAGTGCGGTCGTCGTCGTCGTCGTCGTCTGAGTTGACAGCGTGGTACAGGAAACGGCCATTTCTCTGCTTTCCCTCTCGGCAGCTGTCGCGCATACTGTCTGCCGGGGTGTTGTTTTTGTTTGTCTCGGCTGCAAACACACACACGTGCATCTCCGGATCGTCCAGACCGTGTGTGTGTGAACATGTCCCGGAGCATTAGTTTCTCACCCACAAGGAAGGGTCTTATTTCATTTCTCTTCTTCATGCTCCAAATGGTGGTTTGGTGGAACAAGAATTTTCTACACCAAGGAAAACCCACCGCACAACAAACACGTTGGGCGTGGAATGGAAAGTGTCCGTCATCCGTCACAGGGCGCGTTTGGTGGTACACGGCGTGTCAGTCGGAATGATTGTGTGTATGCTTTTTTTTATCCTTTAATATCATTAGATTACAAGCATTTGGGTGAGGATGGTTTAATCTTTTCCCTTGCATTAAGCAAAACGTGGGAATGACTTTTATTGCTTTATGAAAGGAAAAACCTCCGAGCACAGTTTAGGTGTGTTCTCCCGGGTGGATCTCACATTACAATATTTTATTTGTTTAGAAATACAACCTCATGGTTATGAATTTTGGGGCGATGGTTTTACAATCCCCTATCGGCTTCTGCACAGCTTTATTAGAACGATGCTGAAGGAATATAATTCCCCAGCAAACGATCATCACAAAATCATCATTGTAGCAACTGCATTTAATTGCCCCAAAAGCTGACGCGGAGGACCAAGGAGATCTGCCTCTTCTGTGAGCTGCTGTTTAAAGATTCATGTCTCGTTTGTACAATAAATGATGAAGCACGAAACAATAATCTCTTCCTATCCGTGAGCCAGATTGGAGAGATAAACCGTGCATGGGGAAAACGTGTGGGATTTGTCGGATTATTCCGAAGCACAAACTAACTCACAATTTCTGACTAGTGGCTCTCACAAACCGTCTGGTTTGTTTCTTCGCTACAGCTCGAAGTTGCACACAGTAGCACACAACCACACAAACCGGGGGACCAACTACATATGACCAACGAGACAAAAATGATGAATATTTAAACAGATTCACCAACCAACGTCCATACGATCCGCACCACCGGTAGATTTCTCCAAGAAGTCAACCGACGGTGGGACTCCAATTGTTACGATGGGTTTTCTCACGTGCCTGTTTGTAACTTCTGCTCACCGGCAGTGTGGGCGCCAGCCGCACAAGGGACGACCCAGATCCTAACGCTCAACAAGATCGAAATGAGATCGGACGTGTAATGGGTCGGGGCGTAGAAATGGGTTAATTTATTAGAAAACCCCCTTACTGGCGCCCGAAGGCACAATATGGTGAAGGAACAGTGTGTCCAAGAACTTTTCCATTCCCGGCGGCGACGAGAATGGTGCACCGAGCAGCAAAACACATCGAACTAAAGTTTAGTTGAGGAAAACTAATGAAAAGTGAAGTTGAAACTCGATCCCAGGCGGATAACCGTTAGGAAGGGAGAACGGTGATTGCCACCACCGGCTGGAAAGGTTTCCTGGTCCGAAGGGGTAGTTGTTGTCACTTCGTAGCGTCGTCCATTGCGCCCTGCAGCAATGTTGGCTTCAACTCGTTGCCATTTCCTCGTTGCTGCCGTAGTGTTAGGCTCAAGGAGGAAATGGTGGGTGGTTTTAAATTTCTTCCCCACACCGGCTTCTTACGCGGTAGAGGGTAGATGGAGCCGATCAGGCGTTAACGACCCTCGGGAAAGTTAATCGCGATGGTGACAGCCATCGTAACGAGAGTGTCATTGGGATTTGGTTCAACGGATTTGGAAATGAGAAAAAAACTTGCAGCCAACAAACGATTTAATTACTAGGAACAGTATTTCGGATGATATCCAACTAGACTGATAAAGTAGCTTTTGATAAGAACTAAAACCTTGAAAAATAAGGATTCTATTAGAACTGTAAGAAATAGACGAAAAATTGAGGATTAATCTTTCAGACTTTCTAGAATATCGCAGCTAAACAGTTCTGAATAAAACAAATTCTCTTGTTTAGATGATCGAGACTTGATTCAACCACAACTTGTACTTTTGTCACTCGGCTAATTCTATAAGAACCCTAAGAAATAGACGAAACCCATTAAATGAAATTCAAACAAGAAAGAGCAACCTTCTAGCATTTAAATATTCACCGAAACAAGCATTAAAATTCAACCAATTCAAGAAAACTTTGTCCCTCAAAACATGAATCACAGCGCGAAGCTCACCGACGTACCGTATAGCTCACGTCGTAAAGAGAACGAACCAAAAAGCGGAACAACGATGGAAAACAATCTTCAAAGCCGATAAAGATCAACCGGTTTCTTCCAGTTTTATGTGGCTTTCGATCCGATCTGTCGTCCGATCGGAATGCAGGCCCAGATCGGCGCAACGGGTGGATAAGTCACAGTCACTCCTCTGCCAGGGTTTCGGCGTCCCGTCCAATAATGATGCATTCTACCAGCGTATGCGCAATGTCGCCAGCGATCGCGCCGCTGTGTACCTGGACGCGTTGTGGACAATAAAATTGGAATCAGACGTACACGTGCACTTGGAAGGCGGAAAGCGAACGACGAATTGCCGAGAGAAGACAAGAAACAAACAAGCATTCTATGCTAAACGGGAATAAATCACACCATAAAAATGTGGGTCGTTAAGCTGGAACCGCTGGATGGATGTGACTGACCAGGCAAAGAACCATCTCATGAACCTGTGACCCCTTGCGTTCGGTTTGAGTGTTTATGGGTCTACGAAGAGACGATTAATTTTCCCACCAGACGCGTGAGTGAAGTGCATCTCGCTAGGCCAGCCATCCGCTTACCGACCGTCTGGACAAACGGGAGGATAACTAGACGAGGTAAAAGATCGATGAACAGTCACGTTTCTCTCACCTGTCCGTTGGTGGTGAACACAACCCAGAAATCAAAAAGGCTCGTGCAGCTTATGATGGAACAACCGGGAATGAACTGTCTTATGTACGTAGGCTGGCGTCAAAGGTACGCCCGGGACAGTAGATGCATTCCCATAGGCTCTTCGGGATGGCACCGCGGGATGAGTCACGGAACACAGAAATAGTTTCAACTTGCTACGCGAAGCAAAACAAGGAACTAGTTCGATGCTTGAGTGAGAGGTGCGGTGAAGCTGACATACCGCAAGGCTCCATTATCTCGGACAACAAACAACTATGGTTAGGAATTTCAAAGCTTGCTTTTTCTGTCCTCCAAATGTCCCTTACCACCAGGATAATTGTGTGAGAAGGCGAGAAAATGATGGACACACGTCGGGATGGCACAGAACCGGAAAAATAAGAAAAACCACATCACCAAACAAGAGGTCGTTGCCCTAGAAAAGCGTTCTGGAAAAGCAACGATAAAGAGCGACTCGCCAAATGGGAGGAAAATGATGGGACGACATCTTCATTGTTAATAAATTTGTTCGTCCACCCGAACGGCTCGTTACAGTCCGTTGTAGTGTCCTTCGTTTATATTCTCGTTCTGTTTTTCTTTTTCGCTGCTGATAGAAAATAGAAATTCTGTACTTCCCGTTCGTTCCGAACAGGCAGAACCTGTTTTGGGCTATTTTGCTATTTCTTTATGCTAGAGAAGAGCTCAGGAAGATACGTTGGTTAATAGCTCTACTAGCGAGAACGTGTGAGAGAGAGAGAGAGGGAGTGACAATGTGACAGCATACATAAGAACTTTGGAAAAGTAAGGATCGATGCTATAATGTGTTACTCTGCCTAGCGATTGCCGGTTCGTTCGTTAGTAAGAAGCGAGGTTCGGAGTAAAGAAAAGCTTGTCCGGGGCATCAAAACAAGAGTCCTTTCTGCTGGTCACTCTCACTCTAACCGGTGATGTGGCTTTTGATTGTGCATATTATTGAAATTAATGAGGTTTTTCATTCATTTCTGATGGGTCGCCAGCCCTCAAGAGGGACACGAAATGACACAATAAATGAATTTGATGAGAAAACTTTACCTTTTTGGACATACGGCTACGGCTATGGCCGCCTGACAATTTGTTCCAGAATATAAAGCACAACGTTGTGTGGTGTGTTCCTCACACCACAAAGTATATCTTTTCAAGAGCCCGCACGACACAAACAGATGATGATAACATAGCAGATAATGTGTCCTTTTTCTCTTAGTAAGGGACTAGTACGTGAGAAAAGCGAAGCGCTAATGTGAGGCAAATTTGTCGGGCCACTTCTCATACCGATTAAAACCGTAAAAATTCAATGAATTTCACCATTAACAAAATCACGGCAGCGAGAACGCTCTCATGGCGTTTAAATTCTTGGTGCATTAAATTAGCTTCACAATCCGTACACAATGATTCATCAGCAGCAGCCAACTACCATCGATGATGATGATTCCCACTGATTGCAAATGAGTGTCTATTGTTCTAAGGTGGTTTGATTTTTTCCCTCTCCGTTTCCTTAGGGCCGCTCCGATTAGGGCACGAGTTAGTAAAGACCCGGGGTTGTAGTAATAGAATAGTTCTGCTATTTCTCGCATGCACGCGAAATTGTCTTCGTCGATTATCTAATGCTCGCGATAAACCGTACCGGCGTCGATCGCAATAAACAGTTTCCTCTTGTGAAACACGATCGTGCTGCTGCTGGCGTGACTCAGCACTGCTCAAGAGGCGTCGTCACTTTTGATTGATGCAAATTTAACTTAACATCATCGTGTCTGAGCGCTTGCTGCGTGTACGCAAATGTGTCACCTCCTCTTTCGGGTTGGCAGAGAAGAAAGTACCACAAATCAAAGTGCAACAACAGGCCACAGCATTATTCACCGGTGGCTGGATTAACACAGCACAAAGAATGGCGCGATGCAACACGGGTTGCGGCAGCATACACACAAGCCAAAGCCGCAAATAAATCATGTCCTTTCGCCGGTGAAAGCTGACCATCGCACGATGCAAAGAAAGCGTAATGCGGTAGCATCGAAATCGGATACTGTTATACATATTAAAAAGCGCGATCAAAGTTCAAGTACCTTGCTGTGGTATACGGTCGCTGGTGAAAATAATTGTAAAGGAAGGGATTTTTTTAAGTTTAATCTCTGTTACAAGCTTTATCTTGTAAATGAATAATTATACTAGTTCTTCAAATGTCAAACAAATTTTTAAGACAAATGTGAACATCTGTTTTACTACTGCATATTCTTTAAAATTGAATTTAGGGTTGTTACTCAATTCTTCAAACTCTCGAATAGAACCCATATTCCTTCTGGTTCTATCTTAGTTGCGAAGCTTTTATGGATATTGTACGATATCAACAGATATACAGCAATACTGTCGCGGACAAAACAGTAAGACCATCTTCATATCCATTTTCAAAATTAAATGATACTGTTTTTGATATAAATAATAATTATTCTAAGACCTATTAGCAATATATAAACTCTACTTTGATGACTGATTTTAGTGTCTAACGATAGTTGGCTCCTAAATTTGATGATAGTTGGCTCCAATATTGTCATCAGAATGACAAAAACAGATTCATATTTAATTTCTTGGTTGATCCAATGATGTCCTCGTTTGTCCAAAAACATTAACTAAGAATTATGAGTTTTGTGAAGAGTATGGTAAGGCACAGTAGAAATTGCGCCGACAAAAGCATGCGACAGGCAAGGCAGCGGGAAGGAACAAGAAGGAATCACATAGAGCTCCAAGCTCTAGAACCCACTCGAGTCATGGACTACGATAAAGATCCTCGCCTGAATCTGGACATCGCATACGGATTATGAAACATTTGGGCAACGAATTGACCGATTACACCCGGGATATGGTGTCCGACAAAGACCCCAGCTATGAACGGACCCTCGAATTAGGATGACGGAATACTTCGCATCGTAACAACCGAGTACACCCAGAATAAGGTGCCCTTTCACGGTTTGGAGGAGGCAATGTCTTCCAGCCTATGTGAATTGTATTTATGTAATTTAGAATAAGTTCCTTATATGTAATTTAGAATAAGCAATACGGCCAGACCGTTGTACTCGAATAAAAAATAACTAGGAATTATGAAAAAAAACTTAGCAGATTTGTTGAATATGTAAGCGTCACCTGTCTTTTACTATAAACTCGAGAGGGCTTGGAGTGCCCTCTTTGGCTTCCATGCCTTAATGTTATCCGTAGCTAGATAATCAATCCTTCTTCTAGGTAAACAAGGTTTGATTGTGTCCTTCTATTGCCCATCACTGCATATTCCTTGCAGAACCTTTCTCTAATGTCCAATAGTTAGGTGACGTTATTTCGATTTCCGGACAGATTAGGTACGAGAATAATACTTGAATTAATCCGTACGCTTTCAGCATTCAAGCGGAAAAAATTATTCTGGCTTTATATTTATATTTACCAGTGTCATGACTGCTTTGAAGTTTAAGCAACTAAAATTAAAACAATCAACGCTTCCCGAAGCATATGAAAAAGTTCATGAGCCAATCCCATACTAAAACAGAATGAAGTATTATGTCGTTGCTGGTCTTGAATCATCACGTTTGCGTTGGACACGCATGGTTCAGATTCCGGTAGTGGAGAGCAATTTAAAACAAATGATCTACCGGGATGCTGCGATAAACGTAGCCGCCACCAGTAGGCAGACAGGATCTAAAGAGAATGATTCATCGCCACCAAATGGATGCAAAAAAACAAAAAACAAAACACAACTCTTCTGCTTCTACCGCCAATTGGTTGTTTACATGAAGGGAACATTAACGCAGATATGTGTCTCTACAGAAGTTCTACAGTGTGCGTTTTACTGTGAACAGCGCAACCATCTTGAAGTGCACACAATATGCACGGGTTTGTCGGTGGTGATAATAATGTTCTCTCGCCCAAGCAAATGTCTTATTGTCGTGGGGAGGAGGTACGCTTAGTCCTAAGTGTTACTTAGTTACACACTTCGAGCTTCGGCTTCAAACACTTCTTCTACGGGCTCTTCCTGTTGTTCTATGTTTGGACGGTTCCGCTCTCTCGCGAACGCAAAGCATGAACGGGAAAATTTATGTCACGCTCACTTAAGCCCAACCGTGCGGCTCCGGCGGATACGATAGTGGCGTTGACGGCGACGACAAAAAGAAGAAGGTTGCGCCTAGACACGAGAGATGGAAAAGCAAAAGGCAATACACCTCATGCTAGGGGTAGTGTGGTGAGAGAGGCCGCCGGTCATCTAGCATCTAGCAAGGAGCTAGATGAGGAACTACCGGACGAGCCACCGGTTTTGTGGACTGGCCCCGTAAATGGAGTGGCCGAGTCTTCATTAAGTGTACTGATTGTTTCAGATTGTTTCGAATACTGTACGGTCGGGTCGGTCGGTGGCATCGCACTGCCGTCTGGATTGTATACGCAATGCTATGCTTTTATGCTGTCCGATCATCCACCTGGCTGGGGAAACATTATCGAGAGTGTTATCGATCGATTCCAAAAATCCGGGATGGTTCGGAGCTCTGGATGGATGGATAACGTTGAATAATTTAAGAAGGTTTTAATGACGCTAGCGATTAAGTCTAGACAAAAGTGCTTTGATTGTAGCGAAGAATAGGACCAGATTTAAACCAGTTTACAATAAGCAGCCAAACGGTATCTAATTAAATCGGCTTTAAAATTACTGTTTGCATTCATTTTATGAACCAATATTGTGCTCTTAAGTAAAATAAATCGTTCTGTCATACACGTTAAGCAGTCGACCGTAATGCTGTCAGCTTATTACAATAAACAAAGATAATGATTGTTGCATGCAGCAATAAAACCCACTATCAACTAACCGTGCCCGGTTGAGGTACATCATTGTGGCTATTAGCAACAGTAAATATCATTTTACACGTACCGAAGGGACTTGTCATGAAAAAAAAAGTTCCACATTAACTTCTCGCGAGTATCACTGGTTCTTCGGTCCAATACCGGACGATTTAATGCGTCAGTGACACGTGATTTTTTAACATCGGTTTTTTTTTACACAACCATTAACGATCCCATGAGGAAGGAAAAATGCTTCTGTTACTCTTGGCACATAAACATTGAAATGAACAAAAAAAAATCTTCCCCCTATTAAAGACGAATTTACGTTGTTGCCCTCGACCGGGAACATAAAACAACATCCAATGCACCCTCCTAATGGGTCGACAATCGGGACTCCCGCTTCAGAGATTCACCGTTTCACCGGCGAAGACAACCAAACCCCGGAAGTACGGTTTGAGGCGCATCGTAATTGCATTTCGGTTGCTACACACACACACACACACACTTGTGCTCTTGGGTTCAGTTATGAGTCCCGGAATCGGTTCACGGATCTACACAAAAATGATCCAAACGCCCGCGCACCACGCGCCACAAATACTGCACCATAAATTATCGTCCGGTGGAAAATCGTTCGTCGTGTCGCTCCTATAAATGGTCCTAAAAATGTCAAGAACGAAAAATAAAAGGCCTCCAGTTCCGGTCAGTGCGCTAACGCATCTCGTCGCTCCTACGCTCCTAAGGTCTAAAAGGTAATTGGTAACGGCCGCTACTTACGCCTGCGTCTCATTGTCACAGTGCCAACTGTGTCTGCTCGTGTCCAACAGTGGTTGGTGCTGATTGGTGGTGGCCGTACTCGTTTCATTGACCACTGGCGGTTCCGGTTGCGGAGGATAGCAACCGTCGTCATCACCGTAAAGGTTTCGCAGGTTGATAATCGCCGCCGCATGCTCAATGACGATCGAAGTGTCACCGGTGGCGCTCGATGCAGGCGATAAGTTACGCAGCTGTTCACTCACAGCCTCCAGTGCAACCGGTTGACCTTCGGGGACGATGTCGGCGGCATCGTGCACGCGGTGGAGGCCGAGTTCCTCCGCAGCCGAGCTGATCTCCATCGCGATACTGGTGTCTATCGTTTGTAGCTTTCCCTCGCGATCATGGTTACCACCCGATAGTAGCACCCGTTCGCCCTGTTCACCATTATCCTCGTCGTACCGATACGGAGACGATTCGAGACCGTCCTTCTTGGGCTCTTTTTCACGCTGCTGCAACACGTGCCCATCGTCATCGGCGTCCGGTTGGGTTGGATCATGCACTCGATCGTACGATTCGAGCGGTTCCATCTCTTCGATCACTTCGTCGGTCGTTTTGCGCCGTCTCATCCTACTACTGCAGGCAGCATGTAGCAGCTGTTGATGCGATTCTTCTTCACTGGTAGCAGCAAGCCTTCTTGGGGACGAAACTACATCCGCCATGGCGCGCACCAACCGTGCGGCTCCGGCGGATACGATAGTGGCGTTGATGACGACGACAAAAAGAAGAAGGTTGCGCCTAGACACGAGAGATGGAAAAGCAAAAGGCAATACACCTCATGCTAGGGGTAGTGTGGTGAGAGAGGCCGCCGGTACAGCAAGGAGCTTGATGAGGAACTACCGGACGAGCCACCGGTTTTGTGGACCGGCTCCGTAAATGGAGTGGCCGAGTCTTCATTAAGTGTACTGATTGTTTCAGATTGTTTCGAATACTGTACGGTCGGGTCGGTCGGTGGCATCGCACTGCCGTCTGGATTGTATACGCAATGCTATGCTTTTATGCTGTCCGATCATCCACCTGGCTGGGGAAACATTATCGAGAGTGTTATCGATCGATTCCAAAAATTCGGGATGGTTCGGTGCTCTGGATGGATGGATAACGTTGAATAATTTAAGAAGGTTTTAATGACGCTAGCGATTAAGTCTAGACAAAAATGCCTTGATTGTAGTGAAGAATAGGACCAGATTTAAACCAGTTTACAATAAGCAGCCAAACGGTATCTAATTAAATCGGCTTTAAAATTACTGTTTGCATTCATTTTATGAACCAATATTGTGCTCTTAAGTAAAATAAATCGTTCTGTCATACACGTTAAGCAGTCGACCGTAATGCTGTCAGCTTATTACAATAAACAAAGATAATGATTGTTGCATGCAGCAATAAAACCCACTATCAACTAACCGTGCCCGGTTGAGGTACATCATTGTGGCTATTAGCACCAGTAAATATCATTTTACACGTACCGAAGGGACTTGTCATGAAAAAAAAAGTTCCACATTAACTTCTCGCGACTATCACTGGTCCAATACCGGACGATTTAATGCGTCAGTGACACGTGATTTTTTAACATCGGTATTTTTTTACACAACCATTAACGATCCCATGAGGAAGGAAAAATGCTTCTGCTACTCTTGGCACATAAACATTGAAATGAACAAAAAAAATCTTCCCCCTATTAAAGACGAATTTACGTTGTTGCCCTCGACCGGGAACATAAAACAACATCCAATGCACCCTCCTAATGGGTCGACAATCGGGACTCTCGCTTCAGAGATTCACCGTTTCACCGGCGAAGACAACCAAACCCCGGAAGTACGGTTTGAGGCGCATCGTAATTGCATTTCGGTTGCTACACACACACACACACACACTTGTGCTCTTGGGTTCAGTTATGAGTCCCGGAATCGGTTCACGGATCTACACAAAAATGATCCAAACGCCCGCGCACCACGCGCCACAAATACTGCACCATAAATTATCGTCCGGTGGAAAATCGTTCGTCGTGTCGCTCCTATAAATGGTCCTAAAAATGTCAAGAACGAAAAATAAAAGGCCTCCAGTTCCGGTCAGTGCGCTAACGCATCTCGTCGCTCCTACGCTCCTAAGGTCTAAAAGGTAATTGGTAACGGCCGCTACTTACGCCTGCGTCTCATTGTCACAGTGCCAACTGTGTCTGCTCGTGTCCAGCAGTGGTTGGTGCTGATTGGTGGTGGCCGAACTCGTTTCATTGACCACTGGCGGTTCCGGTTGCGGAGGATAGCAACCGTCGTCACCACCGTAAAGGTTTCGCAGGTTGATAATCGCCGCCGCATGCTCAATGACGATCGAAGTGTCACCGGTGGCGCTCGATGCAGGCGATAAGTTACGCAGCTGTTCACTCACAGCCTCCAGTGCAACCGGTTGACCTTCGGGGACGATGTCGGCGGCATCGTGCACGCGGTGGAGGCCGAGTTCCTCCGCAGCCGAGCTGATCTCCATCGCGATACTGGTGTCTATCGTTTGTAGCTTTCCCTCGCGATCATGGTTACCACCCGATAGTAGCACCCGTTCGCCCTGTTCACCATTATCCTCGTCGTACCGATACGGAGACGATTCGAGACCGTCCTTCTTGGGCTCTTTTTCACGCTGCTGCAACACGTGCCCATCGTCATCGGCGTCCGGTTGGGTTGGATCATGCACTCGATCGTACGATTCGAGCGGTTCCATCTCTTCGATCACTTCGTCGGTCGTTTTGCGCCGTCTCATCCTACTACTGCAGGCAGCATGTAGCAGCTGTTGATGCGATTCTTCTTCACTGGTAGCAGCAAGCCTTCTTGGGGACGAAACTACATCCGCCATGGCGCGCGCAAAACACACACACACACTGTGTATTGGCTAACGATAAACTCTTTTACTCAGCACGTCAGGGCGGAGGAAGAGGTAGCAGCCGATCATAATCAGACACCTCCTTTACGGGGCATTTCATCATTTCGAGATACACTATTTTATATAACACTCCCCCTTCCTTGGTTGGGTATCAATTATCATAAAGCGAACATTAAACAACCGATGGAGGAGATATTGAATGCTCACATTCACACTTCGGCTTTTAGCAATTACACACACACACACGCACGCGCGGTATGAGATACACTGTAACAGGACACTTGTGGCTTTCCGAAGTGTAAATGATATGATCTCTGTTTCGTTTGCGAACATTAACTGGGGGTTGAAACGCAAATAGATATGCGGCTGTTTAAATGATATTCATTCTTTTTAAAATATTAACTACAACGTAAGTTCGATCAGTTGAAGGATTGGCCTCATTAAACTCGTCTCTGGGTGGCACATTCAAAGCTACGCCGAATAATCGATAAGCGGTACCTTTCTCTTCACAAAAATAAACCTGGTGCAGTGATCCAGTTTCAATTACACACCATACAAACACGCATGTCACTCGATCGATTCGACAGGAAGCATTAATTATGCAAATCATGCTGCAGCATCAGCATAAATGAGAAAAGCTGTTTTACCGGTAGGTTGTTGTACATCGCGTGGGGGAATAAGTAATTAGCGCGGGGATAAAAATAATTAATAAAAATAATCTTTTTCCCCCCGAATATGTTTAAAATCAACGCTCAAAAAAGGAAACAGGGGGAAAATGTTTCGTTTAATTATAATAAATTTGTTTGTGTGTGTTCCCATTTTTTTTTTATTCGAAAGTCTATACACGGATGCACACGGTTCGATGATGCACTTGAACGCATTCGAAAAGCGAGTGAGGAAGCCCATCGAGACGTAACAAGTGTGCATTTGGGTGTGCAAAATGTAGTCTGACACACGGCGTCGCCCCCCCGTTTATGCTTGCGCAAAGGTGTAAATTATTTCTCCCGATCGGTGGAACGTTGGAAAAGGGTGCGGCGGCGAGGGTAGGGTGGGTTGTTTATTGATCACCTGCAAAGAATAAGTCGGCCATCGTTTTTCGCAACCAACCGCGTGCGCGTTCGGGTACGGTTAGCAGCAGATCAATCAGCCAAGGGACCCATCCGGACGACGGCCCTTTGTGGTGGTGGTTCATCAGGGTTGCGTGCTAGTTTGGTGTTTTTGTTTGTTGCGTGATTTGGGTCGACTGGCGACTGGCAAATCCATCCATCAACAGTCACGAATTCCCCCGGTGATGATGCATCGGATCGCTGTTCCCTGTCCAGACGCTCTAACAAAGAGAGGTAATTCAAAAAAAAAGCGTCGTATACGAGAGCCAGCACCAGTCAAGAATAGGAACGAAAAATGCATAAAGTTCAATGCCTTCGTTCGTGCCAGAAGTTGCGTTGCGTTGCGTTCTTATCCGGGCCTGTTTCTAACTTCTACCAAGCGCACCTGCATCAAAAGTTGGTGGACGGAAGGAACGAACCAGGTGAAAACTTAACAACCATTCTTAATCTCTTCATGCTGCTGGGCAGAAGCAGCATAAGAAGCAGCTAGTACAACAATAATAATCCACAAATATTATCCCTTCAAAGTACGCTCCGCTGTGGGACTGGGG
Organism: Anopheles maculatus; assembly: GCA_002091835.1. NCBI lineage: Eukaryota > Metazoa > Arthropoda > Insecta > Diptera > Culicidae > Anopheles > Anopheles maculatus. The sequence goes on from KZ061558.1 coordinate 347,810, forward strand.
AGCGTCATGTACCTCAGCTCTTGCTCCCCGAAAAAATGAAATGGAATGCGTAGAGACGCTTTCAAAGTTCAAGGTACATAGGTACATGGCGCGCAGAGCAGCGTATAGCTTTTCCGGGAAATTTTCGGAGGGAACAGTTACACGCATACGGGTCAGCAAACAATGGAGCTGCAACAACAACAACTACTACTACCGCCAATGGAGGATGCTTTGTGGTGGTCTGTTGGTTCTTCTGACAGCAAGCAGCAAGAGACGAACAGCTGCCTCAACCAATCGTTGGGTCACGTACATTCGCGCTTAGCGGTCTCGGAAAGCATTTGTTTGTTGTTGACTTCCAAACGAGAGATAGAGAGAGAAAAATATGTAACATTCGTTTACTTTTACAAATGATTGCGTTTGTCAAATACGTTCTTCTTTGCATACTAAAGGGTCTGCCAAACAAAATTTTTAACGTGTGCATAAGTAGACTAACTTTGGAGAGCGGTTAAAAATAAAACTATTACATATTGTTCAAACGATTAAACAAGTATTACATCTTTCTGAGTCACCCTTCGGGAGATTGCTGGGACCATAGCTATCGAGTCTCAAAAATGGATGCGCTTTCGCGGCCTTTGCTACAGGGTTATTGGATACGTTTGTTCTTAAAATTCTATTGGTCGTTAGCACCGACGTCGTGCGCGCCCACAATCGCCAACAGCAGCTCATTTTGAGTGATTTT
>KZ061558.1:349972-463203 GCA_002091835.1 Anopheles maculatus
GGGCAGAAGCAGCATAAGAAGCAGCTAGTACAACAATAATAATCCACAAATATTATCGCTTCAAAGTACGCTCCGCTGTGGGACTGGGGAGCGTCATGTACCTCAGCTCTTGCTCCCCGAAAAAACGAAATGGAATGCGTAGACGCTTTCAAAGTTCAAGGTACATAGGTACATGGCGCGCAGAGCAGCGTGTAGCTTTTCCGGGAAATTTTCGGAGGGAACAGTTACACGCATACGGGTCAGCAAACAATGGAGCTGCAACAACAACAACTACTACTACCGCCAATGGAGGATGCTTTGTGGTGGTCTGTTGGTTCTTCTGACAGCAAGCAGCAAGAGACGAACAGCTGCCTCAACCAATCGTTGGGTCACGTACATTCGCGCTTAGCGGTCTCGGGAAGCATTTGTTTGTTGTTGACTTCCAAACGAGAGATAGAGAGAGAAAAATATGTAACATTCGTTTACTTTTACAAATGATTGCGTTTGTCAAATACGTTCTTCTTTGCATACTAAAGGGTCTGCCAAACAAAATTTTTAACGTGTGCATAAGTAGACTAACTTTGGAGAGCGGTTAAAAATAAAACTATTACATATTGTTCAAACGATTAAACAAGTATTACATCTTTCTGAGTCACCCTTCGGGAGATTGCTGGGACCATAGCTATCGAGTCTCAAAAATGGATGCGCTTTCGCGGCCTTTGCTACAGGGTTATTGGATACGTTTGTTCTTAAAATTCTATTGGTCGTTAGCACCGACGTCGTGCGCGCCCACAATCGCCAACAGCAGCTCATTTTGAGTGATTTTCATATTGATAACTTTGTCTCGAATACGGATGGCGAGTGTTTTATAACAATGTCCATCTTGTCCAAGATATTCTGACTCTTGCATCAATGTTTCACAACGATAAACTACTAGGCGTTGATGCCTTAGATTTACCTACATTAACGACTTTTTTTAATATAGCTGCTCGTATTCAATTGATAATTTTGTGATATGTTATATGTACATAAAATACATGATACAAACATCGTCGTCATAGGGTATTTGGATGAAAAAATTGTGCAAATTTGTTGGCTTTAGAAACTCTTCTTTGACTTCATTTTATCCGGACTACGGATACAGGGATACGTTCTGTGTACATCTGACTGGTTATTTTTTTTTCGAATCCACAATTTACTGCTTCTTGATGAAGTAGGAATATTATGTTAACCGTTTCGCAAATATAATAAAATTATTTCACGAACAATACAATACAAACATCACCAGGTGGGTGTATGCAAACCCCTTATTTACTAATCTAACATCAATCGATTTCCATTTGTGATAAGCAATTTCAATTTATTCTTTTTCGCGTTGTGTACAAAATACATTTGATTGACGTTGTTTGCGTAAACGGTTCGTTAGCACAAGCTATGTAATTAACCAAACACGTGTCGAAGACGTTTTCTGATAGTGGCCCGTTTAGCGACCCAAACGTACAACCCAAATGTAACGTACAAGTGTCAAGAATTTATTACCAAATCAATCAACTTGTAGTATGCAGATCAATAGATGAATAAATTAACGATGAAGAAACAAAAAGTTGCGAATGTGTCTTTGGTTTGCTCCACAACAGCAAGATTATCTCCATGCGATCCTTCGTCGATGTGGTCGGGAGAAGTTTTGATCTTGGTTGCCTTGATTTTGCTTAAACCTTAACACCGGACCGGTTGGGAACACAAAATAACAACAGGTTCCCGGGGTTTTTGGTATTGCCGATTAGCCAATAAACAGTATGCACGCTCGGTGCTAATGGATGGCCCAAATTAACAGCTCAGCCAGCTCTCACCCTGCCGGTTTAAAATCTCTGCTTTCCTTGTGTTGTTTGCCCTTGAAGAAGTACTGGGTGATCACGCACACAGATGATTGTGTGTGAAAGTTGTTCCGAAACTCACGCAGTAAGCCATGGATTTTTGAACAAAAATCTTTCCTTCTTCAGAAAAGATTCCGTTTTGGGGGATTCTGAATAGCGGAAGGTAGTACAAAGCAACACCCTAATGCATTGAAATCTGACTTCCGTTCACATTTTTTCTTGTTCGTTTTTTAGGATCCTTCTACATCATTCTAGGTGCTCAAGCGGGCGGTGTAAACAGAGGACGAAAAGGATACCAATACACGTACACCAGGTAAAGGACATGCAACAGGCGCACACAGCAATCACTCACTTCCACGTGTATTCTGCGGGAAGAACATTTGTCTTCCCTTTTCATTTACAGCTAATTTATGCACAGCTGTTAGCTGCTCGTTCGCACACACGCACCCCAAGGCCATTTGCTAAAACCGCCAACTTTGAAAGAATAACCTTGTGGTCGACCAGTTAACGCAAGCCATACAAAAAAAAACCTTCAACTGATGAACTCTGGTTTTAGCGCGCGCGTACATTCTCCAGAAGGCAGGTGATTCCGTTCGTTTTCTTGCTGTTTTCTTCCAGCTTCGCATTCGATGTGTATGATCGTTATCTGCGGGGCGATGGATCATCGGACCTTTTGACTCGATCGAATTGATATTTTGATGCAGAAAATAGCTAATGAAATGCATTCAGTACACACACGCACGCACACACACATATACACGTACAAATGCACTAGCATTCACGCACGAAACGAAGCATTAATAATACGAACGAACGCCAGAATGCAACTGCACCGCATCACACTGACACACTGAGCAGCTGCTGCAGCTCTTCGTTCGATTGCACGCAGCAGAACGGAGCAGTCGGAAACGATTTTAATGCATTTAGCGCACTCTATTACACTTACACTGCACGACACATCGATGCTTCGGCCCGTATTCTAATGCACTTGCACCGTACCGTATCGATTAGCTAATGCAATTGCACGATTTTACGCTACGCTTTCCAGCTCCCAACATTCGCGTCCGATTCGTTTGTTTATCTTTTTCAAAATGCCCGTTGCTGACAGTTGCGATGGGTTGAGCGGAGCGAACGCCCGTTGTGCAGTTTGACCGAAATGCGGTGACAGCCGAGCCCATAATCTGTTGCTTGCGCTTCCGCTTTATTTTCCTTCGTACGGTCGACGCATTCACAATGGGCAACGATGGGAAGGCGAAGGTCGAAAAGCGTCGTGGTAGCGCCATCTATGTTTGAAACTGCAAACTATTGTGCGACAGTTTAAAATGACGGTTTGGAATTCGACGTTTTGTGTCGAAGACGTACAAATGGAATATTTTTTTCTATACTCCTTCTTTGAATAGACTTATTTCAAAGGAAATAATAGTAGAAATTTCTGGATGTTGTTTTATTATCTTATCATGTTTGTTCTTGATAAAATGTTTCGTACTATAGCATCAAAAGTATTTACGGCTTCATTCAAACTAATCCTAAGAATCATTCACTTTTAAATAAATTCTCTATTAAACGATAAATTCGATCTTCAATAACGGCACAACACAAACTCAATTTGCAGTCTTTTTATCTGGCACGGCATACTAAGTGAGACCAGCTCTTAAAACCAGTCAAGCGTAAATTGATCCTGCAGACACAAAAGGTGTCGTCTGCTGGTGGTCCGGTAAACGTAAAAAGCTTTTTCCCTTTAAAAGTAAGCAAAAAATGTGAACAAAAAAAAATCGGAAAAAGCAAGCTTTCTCTAATTCGCAATGATCCACACCTCGGTCCACGGTCCGATCCGGGTATTTGCAAACAGATTTACACCGGCACCGGCGTTCCTTGTGGCTGCGAGAGTGGTGATAGATATAGGCAGCTGTACGTGGTGGGTGTGTTTTGTAGAATTCTACGCGCTGGAAATGGTGCGAATTAATACTGGGATAAATCAACGAAACGAAACGATACCCTTGTCAATCGACCGGAAACATTCACCGGCATCGTCCGTCAACCCCGCGCGTTTGGCTCCAGTGTCCTTGGGAACGTTCCTTTTTTTTCTTCGTCCACAAGGGAATGTTTTGTTTCAGGCTTCCTGTTGTTGGTTGGTCTGTTCGTGATTCAAGGGGCGCGCACAGTGACAAAATAATACTCTTAAGAATTTACCATCATCACTGTTGGCGTCATCAAAAGCTCGGTACAAGAATCGTTGGGCACCCGGGTTGCAAAGGGTCGAATCTTTGTTGTGCCAACGCCCTTTTCTGGTAGCTAACAGAGGGTAGGGCATTTCGTGTTTTCCAAAGGGATCGGGAAGCATTTGTAAACGAATCTATTTTACTACGTGCTAAGCAATGTACATCATCGCCAAACCCTAACCAAAGAAGCTTTTGTTTCTTGTGGTACAAGGTTTTTGGAATATTTTTGATACGATAAAACTTCTACCGTACCGCCGCTAGAGATAGAGTGAGGGAGGGAAGTATACGGGGAAGGACACATGTAAGGATGATTTGGGTGGATGAATAAATTATTACGCCAATTCATGGGATGGTTCCCTCGGCAATCAGAGTTGATGTCTTAGTTGCTGAAGGTTCGAAAGTAATGTTTGAGATTTCCTTGTTTTAGTGTTGGGTATGTTTCTATGTTTGAAGTTCTTAGAAAATACCCCATAGAAAGTTTTATATTGATTATAACACATGGTTTTCCTGCAAGGAATCAACTGCAAACAAATGTAAATCTCAGAATTCTTGAAGTAAACTGTAATTTACGACAACATGCAATATTGTTTGAAACGTTTGTAGCATCCACGACAGGCTTAGAGGCTTTGTACTGTTAAATAAATGATGCCTAATAAAATGGCCATTACGCACGACTACTCGTCTGGTTTGTTGGAAGACAAATTTACCACATTTACCCATAATAAGGGTCACGGTGGTCCTGGAGCTCTATATACTACAATTCCAGGAACCACATTGCTGTAACTGGATTAGATATCAAAAGTAAACGGATTACGGTGCACACACATCAGAACCGCATCTTGTCCAGTAGTAATGTTGTTTTCTTTGCCGTAAAGTAAACTTTACTTAAGTGTGCCATCAAAGAGGTAAAATATTCTACACAAAACAAATAGAAAGCGGGAGTTACTCACCTGTAGCGCATGAAGGACTTCGGAAGTGAGCGACTCTTGAGTTTCATCTCAAACTTTCGCTTGATAGAACCGGCCGCTAACGATGTCGGCTGTCCCGCTCCCGTTCGTGGTTTGGTCGATTGAGGTCTTCATCGTTTTTGGGATGCAAATCACGATCAACCGAGTGGGGTTACGACCAGATGGTGCGCCAGACGACGATAAGGAAAAGAGCCATAGGGAAGAGATGGTACAGATTAAAAAATAAATCAAGTGATAATAATATTTGACTATAAATCATTAAACCGACCACGAAAATGATTGTTTTATTTTAAACAAAAGCAAATTAAATTTACATTGTTGTAACACTTTACACAAACACAACGCGAATGAATGATTGGTGTGAGCAAATACAATTGGAAATGGTTATCTCTCACTCGGTTGGATCAACCAACATCTCACCAAATCCTCCCTGTCTACTGCGGACGATGGAACGCAAGATAGATTATCTTTACCAAGAAACCCGTGGTGGTGGCGCTCAGGAATGAAAAGTTAAGCAAATTATGTTTATTTCTCTCATGAAACATTCCTCCCAAATAGCAACCATCCAAAAAAGGAAAGCTCAGGTGACAACGAATGGTGTAGACAGAACGGTTTCATCTTTGCTCGAGCGTTCAGTTTTGCGTCATTGCAGACCTTCGCGCGGTGGCTTTTGTCATTTACACTAGCCCGGTACGGGCAATAAAAAAAAAACAAGATCCTTCTCAAAAGAAAAACCCTCTCGAGTGAAATATTATTTTTGTTGCTCTGCTGCTCTGCTACCCCAACCAAAAGCTAAAGGGTACCGACGGGTTTCCCACGAGAATGGGCGGTAATGATAATATTTTCTCACCCGGTTCCATCATAACCCGCAGCATATTACACGTTATCGTTTGGTTAGGAATTCATATATGAAAATATTCATAAGAAAATTGATGCTTCCTTTTGTGAATGAACGAAACTACGAAACGGTTGCTTTTTCTACGTTGTATCAATACCACCTGCTGGTACGATTGCCTCCAAAGCTTGTACCGGATCTAAGGCGAGTGTGTTGAAGGGGACAATTTTCTGGGAAGGCACCGTTATGAATCGTTTTTCACCGAGATCTGCCCCTGTCAATGGATAGCGTACAGTTGATAAGGATATTACACCTGTGGCATTGATTTGGAAAAATAGACCCCGCTTTCGACGGGGTAAAGATGACAGAGAAATGAAATGGTTTCTCTCGCTTGAGTGAGGAAATGTATCGATCAACACCAGATTATTATCTGGGGTCTGGAATTTGGAGAATATTGAAATACCCGGTATTATAACTCGATTGGAAGAATGTTTCTACAGTGCGTAGGGAAAACATTTCGGCCATGATACGATTAATTATGCTGTGCTATTTATGTGGACAAATAGCAGAATATCATGCGAAGTTAGTTCTGCTTTCTAAAGGAATGTTTTAAATGTGGAATCATCAAGCATAAAATAGCAAGAATCAAAATGGGAATTAATTGAAATACTACAGTTCGATTTCAAACAAAACGGCTGTTCGTCAGCGTGTGCTGCTGATTGCCTACATTTAGGCGCACATGCTCGAAGCAGAAAAGCTCGGTTGCTATGGATGCCAAAATATTGTGCACTTGATTGACGATCGTCACCTTCTCAGCAGCATCATGATACGGTACAATAATGGGACAGCCGCTCATTCGCACTTGACGAATAATCAAACGATTTAATTGAAATTACTGATCGACCCGATTGCTTACCTTGCTCTGCCGTCGCGTGGATCGATGCCAGTGCCAGTGCAAGCTGTGCCGTGCTGATTGCCAACGGTCGTTTGCTGATGATGATGTCGCTGCTGTTTGCCGCTGCTGCTGCTGCTATTTATGAGGACAAATAGTAGAACACCATGTGAAGCTGTTGCTGCTTTCTAAAGGAAGGTTTTAAATGTGGAATCATCAAGCATAAAATTGCAAGAATCAAAAAGGGAATTAATTGAAATACTACAGTTCGATTTCAAACAAAACGGCTGTTCGTCAGCGTGTGTTGCTGATTGCCTACATTTAGGCGCACATGCTCGAAGCAGAAAAGCTCGGTTGCTATGGGTACCTTAAAAATTAAACAAAATGTGCGCTTGATTGACGATCGTCACCTTCTCAGCAGCATCATGATGCGGTACAATAATGGGACGTTCGCACTTGACGAATAATCAAACGATTTAATTGAAATTACTGATCGACCCGATTGCTTACCTTGCTCTGCCGTCGCGTGGATCGATGCCAGTGCCAGTGCAAGCTGTGCCGTGCTGATTGCCAACGGTCGTTTGCTGATGATGATGTCGCTGCTGTTTGCCGCTGCTGCTGCTGCTACTATTGCTACGGTGGTTTTTCCCATTCGCTGGTAACGCTCCCGGTGCCAGCACCGTTGGCGGTGTCATTGATGTGCCGTTATTACTTTTAACTGTCGACAGCGCAGTACCGGAACTGCCGCCACCTCCACCGACGTTTACGACGGTTTGCCCGATGGACGCTGAAACCTTCCCCTTGGACGTGGAGGCTCGGTCACGCGTAATAGGCATCTCGTGCTCACCGAGAAACGTTATCGAGTTTGCCTTTATGATCGTGCTGATGATGTTGCTGCTGTGGCTGCCGCCGGCACCGCTCTGCCCATAGTCGACCGATAGGCCGGTTTGTGGTCCGGTAGGTGCGTGAGCTGATTTTGCTGCCGGCCCCGGACCGGATGACATCCGGTAGGACATTGGTCCAGCACCATCATCGTCGTAGAATTCAAAGTTTTGCTGCTTGCGTAAAATGCGTTGCTGCTGGTGGTGTGGTTGATCCGACGGCTGCTGATGTGAATGTTGCTGCTGTTGGTAGTAGTGATGCTGCTGGCCAAAGCTACTAACACCACCGTAGCTGTTTGCCTTTACCGGCACCGGTACGGCACGCCCGGCTACGGACGCCCGGGATACCGTAGGTTCGCCACCTACCTTCGCCGGTGCCGTCGACGTGTTCGGCCACATGATGGCGGAACCGTTGCTGCTGCTAATGTGACTACCATTGCTACTATTGCTACTACTGTTTCCTCCACCACCACCGTCGCCCCGAGGCCCTCCCACACACGAGTCTTCCGCGGCACCGTTAATGAATATCACTTCGGCCGCCGGTACACGCTTCACCTTGCTGCGGCCCAAACAATTATCACTACCCGATTTGGACAAGTGTTGCGCATTCTGTTCCTTCGAATGTTCCTCGACCTGCAGCGCACTAGCAGTTGCACCCGCGGACGACACGCCACAGTGTGGCCAAAAGTCACAGGAGCTAGCGGTACAACTGAAAGTATATAAGAAAACATGCGTCATGGTGTACTACTACGGTATTGGGGTATTGGGCAGCCCGGCCATTGGGAGTTTTGTTGTTGTAGTTGATGGGAGTTTTTGGTGTTGCTTTGTCAGCTGGATTAATTGCGCCGCACGGTCGCTGGTTTAGATTTTAGGCGAGCTTTCGCTTTAGTAGTGTATTACTTGCTTTGACAGCTGGTTTGAGCAATTGAAGTTATATGCGTTTTGAGTTGCGTTAAGTTGTCTGCACCCACCGTATGCTTAAGTCTACGTTTTCGTTCACCACACTTCACCGAACCGGACCGTTTGTGCACATTCAGACTTGTAAGTGTTCGAAACTACTAGTACATCGAACGGGGTTAAAAAACTATACAATTAACAGTTTGCTTTAACGTGTAACGAGGGTTGTTTGTTAAAATATATCTCCTTTTATGTCGTTTTAGAAAGGTTTTTGTTTCCTGTTTTTTTTAAACACCTGTTTAACCCACCACCGGCTCAGCACAGCGAGCGGTTTATGTATACGCACTTAGTAGACTATGTTTACACGCTAGTTTAAGACCAAGAGTTCGTTTCTTTAACGCCGTTTGTTTGGTTTTTTTCGGTACCGTTTGATTGGGGTTTTAAATCGTTTAAGTATCGTAGTTTTAATTTTACAGCAACGTTTGCAAGCTGTGTTAAAGGTGTGTATATGTTTGTGTTTTTGTTGTAGAAAAAGTTTACTAATAATTCGTTTGCTAGACATTATCCTTAGGAAGATGTTTTGATTAGTAGTAGTAGTTGCAGTGGCACGTGTAGCATTCGCATCCTTCCTTGTAACGTTTAAGCGCGTGCGTTTGTTAATGTAATTTGATTTTAAAATCCGTTTTCCATTACTTCCAACTGACCTAAGCACACATACACACACACACATTTTCTAGGTAGAAATTTGTTTGTAATAGCTTCCCCGCTGTGTAAATACTTTTCGAACACCAGCAACGGGTTGCCAGCACCATTCGTTATTGACACTAGTCCCAAAAGGTGACGGAAGAGGCATTGTGTTTTTGTTTTTGTTTCTAGGTTAGCTAGTGGCATTAGGCATCAGCCACCGGTTGGCCACTTACGACTGTGTATGAGTGTGTACCCGTTTAGTAGTGGTGAAGAAGATTGCTTGCCGTGGGTGCGCTATTCGATGCTTCCGTTCCGTTCGATCGTCGAACGTAGCGAACGAAGCACAGCCGATTAAGTGTGTGCGACTACGTGTACGTGTCTATGTGTCTGTCAACTGGGTTGAGTGTGCATCTACTATTCGCGCGGTGCCATTCGCTGGGAACGGGCTAGTAAGCTACTGTCGTAAAGCGCCATCTGCGGTTAGTTTGTGCGGTTAGTTTAGTACCTGCCAGACGACGGTGTTCCGGCGATGGTCGGTGGTGGCATGGCGTTCCTGGCAGCCGATTCCCGATGCATTTGCACCTTGTTCTTGGTGGCGTACAGAAATTTCTTCACCAGCTCAGCTTCCTTAAAGGTCGCTATCGGTTGTACCGGTGGTCCCGGGTCTCCACCGTACTCCGGTGTCATTAGTCGATCGTCGTACTCGGAGTCGGGTGTCTGCTGACGCATCAGGTATAGGTCACTTGGTTTCTGATAGCCGGGAACGGGCGATCGTTCCCGCGAGACAGCCGAGCGTGTCTGCCGGTAGGCCGAACCCATCATAACGGGTGAGCGTGCCATGGTGACACGGTTCAGCTCGTACGGTAGCTCCGGTTCGTACAACCGATTCAGCCCACCGAACAGTGACGTCTGTGGTGAACGGTTGCGGGAGGTGGATGACTGGCTGGTTGCGTACTCGTTGCTGGAAGAGTTGGTCCCGGTCGAACCGAACACACGGTCGTGAGAGTAGGAACGCTTTTCGTTCGTCACGTACGTGCGCTTGTCGGACATCCGGTCGGCTAGCGGCATGCCCAGATTGTCGTCGAATGATTTACTCTTGTCAAACTCGTACTCGTACGGATGGGTTACGCCCGTTGCGCCCAACCCAAGCCCGTAGTTGTTGTTGTCGAAGGATTTACTCTTATCGACCACCTCCAGCGTATGGGAAGCGGTTTCTCGTCGCAAACGATCGAGCGTACTGTTTGGCGAGATGCGACTGTACATATGGGCACCACCCAGATTGAGACTGTCTTGACTGAGCAGCTGGGCGGTTGTCGGTGGTCCCTGCTTGCGGCCCATAACGTTCGGGGTTGCATAGGTAGGACGCTCCTTCGGCGGGACCGTACCCAACCGTACAACCACCTTGTGAGGCATTTGCTGCACTGGCATTTGCTGGCGACTGGGCGATCGTTCAGAGAGTTGGAGCGACCTGACGCGTTGAGAAGGAAACACAGTCCCGATTTGCAATAGAAAGAAACATATAAATTGAATAGAGGAAGAGAGAGAGAGAGAGAAAAAAAGGCAATTAGTGACGTTCGTCTGTTGGTAACGAGCCTGCTTCGAGCACTAACGGACGTGAAGGCACTGAGCTTTACGAACAAACTTGCTCTACAGTATCTCAACAGATCTAGAGAACACAGGCGCTAGCGCAGAGCTGAGTAGTATAAGTACTAAGGAAGAACGAAAGAAAAAGTCACAGCCAAGCGGCGGATGTGCGAATGGGAATAGGGTGTGTTACAAATGTGTTACTAAATGCCGAATATATTGATATTGTGCCCACATTGTCCCTCGATTATCTCGAAGCGTTTTCCAGTTGTTTTCGAAGCGTGAGCGTGTGCTGTTTTTTTGGTGTGAGAATGTGAGTATCTTCAACCGCGTTCTTGTCGAGTGTCGCACTAGCACTAGCGTGTCTGGGTGTAGATAAGTGAGCGGTGCTATAAATACATCGAAGGAGTGCGCCGTATTGCTTAAACGCTTCAGTTTCGATTCGTACAGAACAAGTGCATCATACATCCTTCACTTTGATTACCATTTACGATCGAACCAGTTGGTCCGATTCCATGACCAGTTTGAGGCTAGTGAAGTGATACCACCATCGTTTAGAGTTAGTTTGAAGCAAAAGGTACATTAGTTTCTTGGTGGCGGTTAGAAAAAGAAGATAAATCCATTAGCATTACGGGTATGGTTAATGTGAACGTGAGGAACAATACGGATGCCATAAGATTCCTCAACTTGTGGAACAAAAACGAGATGAAATGGTCAATGGATGAAGATTATGAAGAGATGTGGGATGTTCATTTCGATAAAGTACAGCACACAACAGTTGACTGCTTGTGAGCAGTGTACTGGGAAATTCTTGATCATAAAAGTCGCATGGCAGCTTTGTAGATATTATAGTACTAAGTATACCAGTCGAAGAATGACGACTTAGACGAGATTAACGCCACTGTTGTGAACCAATCAAAACGAGTTTTAAGTTAAACTATGTTGGATTGTGCCTGGATAGTGCAGTACAGTACGAAATCAACACGAATTATATTTTTTTAATGTGAAAAAGTTTTGTGAAAGATCTTTAGTGTGAGAGAGAGAGAGAGAGAGAGAGAGAGCGAAAGAGAGAGAGAGAGAGATACAGTGAAAACTAAACCAGAGTGAGCGAGTGTGGTGATGGCGGCGGTGATGATTGCAAGCACTAGAGCGATAACTACTGAGCGGCAACAGAAGAGTACTATGGAGTAGAAAATGAAGCCGCTACCACAACATGAAACCACCTGTCACCTACCTCGACCGGCGTATCTTATAATCTCCCCCGAGGATGCCCGTCGAAATCGGCTGAAGGCGCACGTTACCCCGGAGCTGATTGCGGCGATAGGTGGCGCTTGGACTGGTTGTCGGTACGTTCTCGTCCCGGCTATAGCTCGAGCTGGACGAGCTACGGCTGCTCGTTCGCATGTAGCCTTCATCGTACCGTAGCTGCTGTCGTTCGAGCGTGCTGCTACGTGAGCCCGAGCTTTGCCGTGATACGAGCGACGATTGGGAACTGTTGTTGCCCTGGTCACCAACGCCACCGCCTTTCCGTTTGCTGCGATCGTCCGGTGTCCGGGAACGTTTCTCCGGAGTCAGAGATCGTTGCTTCTTGAGGTTTCGTGCACTGCCATACTCGTCGTTGTTGTCGTATAGTCGTTCGGGTGTTAGGGATCGTTGGGATTTCAGTAGCCCGTGCGGTGATCCGGCCGATAGCAGAGCGCTCTGGCTTTGGCTAGGACTACCGCCGGTAAATGATGCGCGTCCCTTCATCTGGTTAATGTAAGAGGTGGATGATTTATAGCTAAGCGCCAGAGAGGAGGACTGATCCTCACTGATATCATCATCATCATCCACGTCGTCGTTAGAGTAATCTGGAAAGAAAGGGTCATGGTAAGAAGTAACGGGCATGTATCCTTCCCTCACGTAAAGATTCTCGATCACCTACCTGATCTAGCACCACTATCACAGGAATTGAGTCGTTGATTGCCCACCGAATCGGACCGGAACCCGTACGGTAGGCCCGGCGCAGAGTTCGCCTTGGTCGAGAACTGTGAGCGGCGGGAACGGTGACCAGCGCTAGCGCCACCTATCGAGCTGCCCGCATCCAGCGACTTGTTCTTGTCAAACTTCCGCAACGATTCACTGGAAGCGTACCCAAGTGTAGCTCGGTTCACCGTAAGACTATTCCCGGGAATAGCCTTCGGGAAGATGGGTGAGCTCAGCTTGGTCGGTTTCTCCTTTTTGGTGAGATAGTTCGGCGAGTTCCCGGTAAGGGTGGCGAACGTTGGCGAACGGGTGCGTCTTATTAGGGAGCTCTTGAGCGGCTGTTGTAGCTGCTGCTGCTGCTGCTGCTGCTGTAAGCTTCCCATCGAACCAGTTGGGTTAAAGTCGTACTCGAAGCTTTTCGAAAAGGCATCCGTACTGCTGCTACTGCCCGGTCCGGTAGATACACCACCGTATCCTCCCCGCTGCTCAACGTCCTCTTCCGGTGGCCGCCGGTTGCGTCGATCGTACTCAAAACTTCGGGAAAACACCATTCCCTTCGGATTGTGGTTTTCATTGTCCACGACGGAAAGAAATATTCTAGTGCCGGGTTTGATGTCCCCGAGACGAGTTTTATTGGACTGTTGTTGTTGCTGCTGCTGCTGCTGCTGATGCTGCTGCTGAGAGTCCTGAAATGCGGGCGAAAGGATTGGAGTCACAGGCGATGGACTTCCATCGGCTAGGTTGCGCTTTATCGACAGACAAGCCGGCCGGTTGCCTAACGAAGCGGTCGATGTAGTCCCAGACCCGGGATCTATCTTCAGTATCGTTACATTATCCTGCCGTTGCTGTTGGCCGGTTGGACGGCTAGCTCCCTTGCCACGTGATTCGTTGCGGTTTATCAAATCTTCCAGTTTGCTTGCACCGGTTCCGGGACGGGCCGTGTACCGGTTTTCATCGTACTCGATGTATTTGCGTGTTACTTTCGATCCAGCTCCTGCTGTTACTGTTGGCGGTCCAGCTGAAATCCCGGAACCGGCACCGGTACCGAGTATTCGCTCACTGCCAGCGTGTGGGTAAGCGGGACCGGGAGTTCCCCGGCCCGGTTGAATCGCTTGCTGTGCACCGGTTACCTGCACCCAGCCAGATTTGTTGAGAAAGATACCATTCTTTTTAACATTTTCACCGAACAGGTACGTCGGCTTGCCACCGTTCGCTGCCGTCCGGTAGTGCATACTGTCCAGTTCGCCCTGCTGCGTCTGTTCTGCGTCCGCGTCGTCACGGTTTCGTTGTTCGGTTTCTAGTGATGATAGTACGGTTCCGTCGTCCAGCAACCCGACCACACCATCCTCGGCATCCGTGGCCGTGAGGAAGCTGTCGGAGGATGTTGGATCCTGTCGGCTGCTCACCGGGAGCTCCGGCAGTGGGAAGTCACTGATGTCACATTCATCGTTGCCAATTAATTTCGCTCCATCATCATTCGGCCGTTCGGTTGTTTGCGGTGCGTTGACGTTCTCGCTGGACGCTCGGATGTCACTGGTTGGCAACACTTCCCCGTCCGGTGACTGTTCCGCTGATGCCGTTGACGGTGACTGGTCCTTTGATCTGTGCAAAGTAATGAAAGAGAAGTGGATTACAATGGATTGTCTGTAGGTGACTGTAGGCTAGGCGTACAGAAAGCAAGGTACAGCATTCATTAAATTTGGAGCTCGAGTGCACAGAGTGAGGGAAACAAATCCTTGGCGCGCTGTAAAATGTACCTTTGGCTTTGGATCCAAGAGTCGCAACCCGAGCTAATGTAGCTGCTTGCGCGCGAACGGTAGCGTAACCTTTTCATAAGGATTAATGCAATTTTAATTAAGACCATCATCCGAATGTATTACCAGCTTCCAAGTAAACTTTCAAGTGGCCCACATTCTCAAGCAACGGCGTTTTGGAGCGTTTTGTCTAGCGAAAGAAGCTTTAAGCGCCTGCAAGCTTTTGCCTGCCAGCGTGTCACGAATTGTCGATTGTTTTATATGGTGCTTTAGTTGGGCAAATGAACATAAATTGAAGCCCAGTCCCAGTTGTAATTTGGCTGCGGGAAATGAGGTTTCATTTAGCAAGTGGCATGAACAATGATGAAACGAGCAGCTGCATGGGTTCGTTTTTGTTTTGCCCGCCATTGTCATTATCACGGAACGATAGGAGCGTAATGGCGGTTCGGATTTTTTTTCTTCTTCCGGATCGTTCGCTTTTGGGGTGTGCGAGTTCTGGGAAGTCTTTTTACTGTCCCCCATCACAAGCACCGTCGGTTGGTTTTGTAAAATTAATGAAACTCATTCACGATGGTGGCAAAAGGCAAAACGCGTCCTGGCTTTGTTTTGGTATATTACCTTTCTGGAAGACTCTTTGCTTTCACCACTACAACCCAGCGGTAACAGCGAGCGTTTTCGTCCGTTTTCGAGTCCTTGGAAGTGTGTTGTCGCTGTCGTGAAAGGCATCGCCATTGGGTGCGAGAAAAAAACGGAACCCAGTCTACCGCTTTCCAGGGACTTGGTTGTGTGCCCGACAGAATAGACGGGCAAATATTTGCCAATCTTGATGTCTTTGCCCGTTTTGGGAAGGACGACCATGGTGGGAAAAAATGATCCGTCTTTTTTCCGACTGGCTGCAATTTTTTTGCTTTCCCACGGAGAGAGTGAAAAAAAAGGCGTCAGTAATTAGTTTTCCCGCGGAACGTCAAAAGCTTGTTTGTTTTGGTTGGTGGAGAGTTGACCAACATGATCATGATGGAGTTCTCGGGAGAATGTAAATGGTATAGCCGGAATATGCCAACAGAATGGGAACAAAATCTTCGCTTCCTAGCTGCATGAGTCCTTACAACATGCGAGTAAAGTAGCTTGATATGAAAAAAAAACAGCCATCGCATCGGTCTTATCTCGTTGCATCGGATCGGAGATAGTAGGATAATCTTTATTTCTTTGAAGACGCGTAACAGAGCTTAGACGAAACCATTCCACGAAACGATACCAGGTGTCCAGCGTGGTCATAATTTCTATCTGTTTGCACGAAGCGAAGCAAACAGAAACTTTTCTAATTACTCTTATCCCAAACCGATCGTCCAATGTCACGAGATATTCCATCATACTCACAGCGACGCCACTTTCGTCTCCAGCCGGACAAATCTTCAGGTGCAATTACTGCTAAGCTACCGCAGTTTTGACTGTTGAATGTTGATAATTTTTTTCATTCCATTTTGCGGAGAGAATTAAAAACACCAACCGGTGAAGATTTCCAGGCGCGACCACCAAGAACAGGAGAGCTAGAGAGATAACACCAGTTCCCAAATTCGCAGCCCATGACAAGCACATTTAGCCGTGTCATCATTTATCATTATTTTAAATAACTCTTTCATCAAAACCCCAAACCTCTGGCGTTGGTAGGTAGGTGACATTAGTGTCCAGGACACCGTCGGAACACTCCTACGCGTCCGGATTCCGACGAAGATTGATTTTGAAAGCATAATTAGGCCTACCGTAGTGTGGTTGGCAGTGCGAGAGGAAGCTTTCGGTCGCGGGTGTTTGATTAATGCTTTATGGACACGGTGTTTTTGTCACCGAAGATGGCGTACCGTGTAACCGAGTGAAGGTTGTTTAAATTGTGTGAAGGATGATACAGTGATAGGATCGGTGTTGCATTGGGAATAATTTTGGGCCATCTGTACGATTAGATGTACAGTGAGGATTCAAAGAACGATGTGGATTATGCTTGGCAATGTACTTTTAATCACTTATCCGAGCAAATGTTAGAGAATTGTAACGAAATGTCACTCGAAATGAGATAAAATGTGTAGGACTCCTGATCTAGATGTAAGAAAATAAATGAGAATAAAATAGAATTTGAGGAAATTTTGTTCTTATGTACGAGAGCAATAAAGCGAGAAATTTACTTTCCCAAAATAAATGTGCTCATCAAGAATCATAAGAAAAATCTCAATCTTCATACATTGAGCTTTCATCGAGCATTGAAAGTAGACCAATCATCATCGTCGGCATAAACTTTTCAAATTTACGTTCAAATGTTTCCAACATGACGTTTTCCCAACAACTTCTCCCTCAGCAGCATCTTCTGTCGCATAAGTTGAATGAAGCAATTCAATCGAACGTACAGAAGTCAGCAAAGCACATCGGAAAGTTTCGAAACATTCCGGATGTCGTGTACCATGGAAATTGCTCATCGAAGTCAGCAAGCAATGAACCATTCATTCGATTCGGACGAATCGTGCCATCTCAATGTGAGCAAAACCATTCTTTCCACTCATGTATATGCTTCATACATTATTGCATATGTTCGTCGTTCCGAGAACGAAGCTTAGCGTTTCGAAAAGCTCGTTCGTTTCATTAGAATTAATGGTTACTTCGGAAGATTATCCATCCACCTACAGCCGACCGTGTTCCACGAAACAAAGCCATATTCCGTTTCGCCATCTTTTTCGGCTAATCCATGCCGAGTGCAGCGAGTTTGTAAGCAGCTGACGCTGAATTGTGTCGAAGCCGATCGCAAAACCATCGCTCACCCGGCCCCATGAAATAGAGCACACACACACACTTACCGAGCCGGTGTTCCGTGCTCGTTAAAGTTAATTACTGAACCGGCTTTCCCACGCCCATTGCTGACGAGGTGGAGACGCGCTGGAAAGCGTTATTCGATTGCAATTGAGGCGTCTTCAGCTTGGGTACGGATGAAGCTTCCGCACCGACAGCATGGTCCACGTCACCACAGGCCTGTTGAAAAACCTCTCCCAAGCAAAGCGCTAACAACTGTGCCGAGGATAATAATATTGCAGCAGCAGCAGCAGCAGCAGTTCTTATCATCCATTACAGTGACCCTCGACGAGTTTCGTAATTTGTTCTGGGAAAGGAGTAAAAATGATCCCGAAAGCGTATTATAACCAAAGTACGCAAAGCACGGAACAGTGAGACAGTTCTTTTTTCGACCAATAAAAAATAAAACCAACTAGAAAGAAAAGCGTCGTCAGCGTCAGCCGCTCTCGTTAAACGTAGATAGGAAATGTGCGAAAAATTAACGTGGAATGGCTGATTGTAGAAAAATCAGACAAAATGAGAACATAATTACTAATCCCGCACTGCCTGATGGTGAGCTTTAGCCTAACGAGAAGGTTTCCGTTAGTCCCCTTCTGAGATCGGATGAGGTTGAAGAAGGGATAGAGAGTGGCCGAGCCCGGCACGAAAAGAAAAAAGTTTAAATATAGAAATTTTCTCCGACAGCGAGCATACGGCTGCTGTTCAGCATACTGTTGACTGACTTAATCTCGGATAATCTCAATTGGATGAAGGGAGGCGTATGTTTGTGATGGTTCAAGTGCTGAGGGATATAAAAAAATCTATTGATTTGGAAGCGAATATTTCAAACGCTGAAATTGGGTTGTAAAAAAAGATCTGGATAATTTAAACATTTGAATTGATCAGTATTTACGACATGATTTAACAGTATTTGAAAGCTGCAAAGCCTGCCGCGCCTGAAGAAGCTCAGACTATCTAGAGCATTTATAGTTCCAGTATCCATATAGGCATATGAGAAATGAAATTTGTACGAAAGTGACGAATCCCTCCTAGGCGTAGTCGAGAGAAAGATGCGAAAGAAAGATCTTTATAAAGGAAGGTCAATCAAGAGGCCGATACGAAGACTTGCTCGATTAGAGCAGCAAATTAGACTTGCCAGGCTTCGGTGGGCTAGTCATGTCATGAGAATGGCACTGAATGATCCATATGTAAAGCCTTTAAGTTAGATATGCTAAAAATTAGATCGAGTAATGGCATTGATACGCTTGCTGTAACGACCGGATTGGCAGACGACAGCGCTAGTCCAGGAACAGTGTCAAGGATTGTTGTAGCAGGGAAAAATACCGTGAGTAAGTATTCTTGATTGATTGATTGTCTCTACGTAACCGGGATAGAATATCCTGCTATGGTTAAATAGAAAGTTGATGACGCCAGAAATGGTAGGCCAAAGAAGCTTCTGCATTTCTCATTCGCCAAAACAGAAGTTGGATAATGATTTATGTTTGACATTTGACGTTTTGAAATGCGTGTGGGTGTGTATGTCGAACGAAGAAAGTTGCGCAAAAAACATCGTCAAATTTGAAAATAGACTTTTGTCTATGTTTGACAAGACTGAGAGCACAAAGTGTTTGGAAAAGATGTCACTATCAACTAGGAACTTTGCATAGCTCAGCCGCATTGTGCGAGAGATGCTTAGGAAGACACAACACCGCCATATTGTACCAGATAAGTAAATAAGTATTTAACGTACTCAAAATATCATTTTGATCAGCCAGTTCAATATTTACATTGGACCAAGTGTGTTGGTCTTATGGCAGACTAGACTGTGCAGTAAAAGTGATTTCTTCAAATAGAATATATTTTCATTTCCGCTTTCACAAATTTTTGAATAACCTAGCATTAAGAATAAGTTGTTAAAACATTGTTCCATCAGCTCGAGGGCAGATATTTCAGAATCTAACGAAAGCGCTGGACATGTCAATACTGAATGTGATTTCGAAAACTAGTAGATAAACAATACAGTAATTAGAGCTAAAATAAGATGCTAGTCGACAAATGCATAATATTTACTTGAAGATAAGTGCTATGTGCTTGAAGATGAGTCCTAAAATATTTCTACAATTATTTAGGTTCAAAAATCACATATGTATCAAGTCATTGTATGGTGCCCCAATCCCTAGGCATTGTATGAGAGATTTTGTACGAAAAGCCTAGCTGAAAGACTGCTTCGGTTATGCATGAGAAATTATTCAAGGATGTACGAAATCTTGAAGAGCGGCGTTCTGAACCCAGATCTCATGGAGGAAGGAGATGAAGCCAGAAATGGTTGGATGAGATTCGTCGTGGCATAACTAATGTACACGAATCGGACGACAGCGGGCGTAACTATTAAATAACTGAAAAGTCGTTTTCCAGACTATCGGATCGTGTCAGATCGGGCCGTGCCGGACTATCATGAAACGACTATATGGATATTGAATAAAGTATGTGTTGATTAAACGATAAGTTCTCTTAATTTGAACAAGTCCCGATGCTAAAACAAATTAGTTCCTAGAGATGTTACATTTCTTTGTTCTGCTCCATGACCAACATCCTTCGAAATGTTCAGTAAACTCTTCAATAAATATTTCATCAGGAAGCAATCTTCATATCGCTGCATGATGAATTTGTTTTTTCCTATTTATTGAACACCATGCAGCAAGTCTACCCATTCTCACTAGCCTATAGCATCGATCGGAGACAGTTGCTTATCACCAAGATCCCCAACGCATCGGTTTACCGCCAGCAAACTAGCCTGCTTTTCAAGACGAGCACAATCGATACGAAATAAATCGCCGCTCAGAAGACATTAATAGTGCGAAAAGCGTGCGATGCGTGGAAAAACGCTATACCACCAGAGGGCACCGTATCGGGCAAAGTTAATTTCGCACAGCATAATGGCGATTGGCATCGTGTCACGCGTTTTACGAGTGAAATAAAACTCCATCCCCACGCAGAGGTACCCAGGAGACCTTTCAGCGTACTGACGCCAGCAAGCGCGAAAAAAACATCTTGCCGTTTGTGGTTACGGTGCTGATGCCGCTCTGGTGAAAGATTGGAAAGACGCAGGCGAAAATAAAGAGATTGCAGCGAAAACTGCTGGTGGAAGAGCGAGACAGCGCTAGCGCGTAAGTTAAGGACAGACGGCAGCGTATACCACATCGGAAAAGGATCAGATTGAACGATGTAAGGACCCGGCGATGAATGCATGGGTTGGGGAAGAAGATGGAGGCTCTCTTTCCATTCTTGTGGGTCGCAGTTAAAAGGGCTTTCGTGGCATCGACTTCCATCAAATGGCATACATAATTTAACGGAAATGGTTCCTACCGATTTCCGGATGGCGCGTATCCTATTACAATGGATTATTTTACGAGCGTAAAGCATGGCACACACACAAAATACACCAGGAAAAATCTGTGGTTTGTGGTGGAAATTTTGTTGAAAAGATTTCGCGCACATACACTCTCTCTATGAAGTAGAAAGGCGGCAAGTAGTAGGTGCCTGTTAAATCATGTATTATGATGATATTTACGGTAGATAACAAACACATCGTTTATTATGGGTAAATCAAGAAGTTAAGAAGCTTTTTATTACTTGATTTGTGTCTCCTGCTAGGTATAAAAGCTTCCTCCAGTATCGATCAGGTCTGTTAAGCGATTGAGACCAAAAGTTTAAAGTGCAATTTAAAGTTTACCAAGCAGCGGATGTTGCTCGTGATGTTCGTTTAATGTTTTAAAGGCAGAACTGAGAAAGAAAGAAGAAAAAAAAAATACGTAGACATAATTGCCACGTGTTCTGGTTAATTAAAACCAAAAGCAGCATCTTAAGCCGGTGTCTTTACCCAAGGCCTACACTAACGACAGTTGAAGCAATTTCGGTTCGAACGTTAAGCGAAAAGTTCTTCCTTTGGTGGGCTGAAACCGGCCCGGAACGACACCCGTAAAAGATGCCACCCCAGCCACCACCCAGTTAGTGGGGTACAATTGTTATGAAATCATTAAAAGTTGTGCCCGGTTTTGCTGGTATTTCGGTTCGCAATTATGAAAATGATCGGTTCCAGATTTAGCTTTCCTTGGGAAGGGAAAGTTCTACTACTGCTAACCTCCTGCAAATGGGCTGTGGCATAGGGGGGGTGTTCGATATAGGTGAAAGGGTGGAAAATGCAATCAATATTTCGACACCCGACAGTAAAAGTTTTTAACCATGTGTACACCCACCAGGCTTTCTGCACACTGAACGCGTGTGAGTGAGGTGTCCTAAAATGGGGTGAAAAATAAAAGGGAAAATTAAGTTAACGCTCGTACTTGGTGTTGTAGATCGATACCCGGAGATGCCAACGATTGTGAGATGGTATGCCACAAAAGAGCGTTGAACAAAAGCGGAAGCATTCCGATACGAACCGTACGAACCGTTTGATCTTTGGTGCAACCTAGCGGAAGCGTATGTGGGTACTTACTTTAATGAATATGAAATTATTCCTGGCTTGTACAGCAAATGGCCTAGGACATTCTCCAAAGTTCTACGGCTTTTTCTATTCCTCCATTGGTCTACCACAATGGAAAAATTTTCCCTTGAAAATCCTATCCATTTTTTGTGCATGTATTGCATTGCATTCTATTTTTCGTGGAAAATATCCCAGCAACAGAGGCAGCGATCGAAACGATGTCCAATAGCCGGTATTTCGGTTCGTACTTGAACGCCTCACAATAGACGACCGTTTTTCACTCCATTTATCGAAACTCTCCTGTTTGCATCGAGATGGTTCGATTTCCCTGTTTTTTTCCCTCCATTCGAGATGATTTTCCATTTATCCCAGGTTTGCCGTACAGTACAAAAGCCTGAACTGCGCTCGGGATGGTTCAGTAAGATGGGCATTGGTGAATGGGAAGCTAAGATAATATTTTACAAAAGTGGTGAAGCAAACTTTCCTCACTTTTCTTTACCCGCTTTCCCAACAATTCCGCTCACTGAGAACTGTTTTCTTACGAGGCTTACAAAAGTGTTAGAGTGTGGCAAGGTAAATAATGACATTTGGTCCCGTCCTAGGCCAGCAACTGTAACTGTGTTCAAGCGAGATGGTTCAATAAAATGGATGGATTTGGTAGAGCGGTACAGCGATGGTCGTTTATCATAATACACTTATCGCTTTTGTTTTGATAATATAAAGTTTTGAAGTGAGTGATTGGGGTAGTAGGGGGGTAGGGTAGAGCACTCCGAGAGAATTTAAGAACGTGGCAATATAATGTTAAGTATTTACAACACTATTAAAATGATTTAAAACTTGGTTGATTATTGGATCGATAGTGGTTCCAATTTCTTATATTGCATTGTACTATCATTGGGCAAGAATTTAGGCCTTTAGATATGCTTGATGCTGGTTGTGAAAGATTAACTTATCAAATATTTAAACGAATATATGTAGCTAAAGCGTCATCAATCAGTCTAAATCCAGCGTTAGTGAAATGGAAAACCAATTGGCAGATTTCTTGGATTTTAAAAGAGCTTTTGAAACCATATTGATACATGATTAATTGATAAATTCAGCACAGTTGGTTCAAAAGCTACTCCGAAGATAGAACTCAGAGATCTCGTTGTGGGAACTGAATATCAGAATCATTACAAACACACACTAGCGGTGCCACTGGGAATTTTATTTCTATTGTACATCAAAGACTAGAAAAAGGCTTCGAATTTCTGTGATATTTAGCTTTTTGCTTATGTCATAGTGGTATTTTTCTCCAATAAATATATTGAAGAGGTAACAATGCAGCTAAAAAGAATCTCACTATACTCAATCGATGGTTAGAATACAAAGAAATTAAAGACTAGTAATTCCTCGAACCAATGCAATCTTAACATCACAGATTAAAATAGACGGTGATGTTATAGAGAGAATAACTAATTAAAACATCTGGGGCTCGAAATAGACTTATGGCAATGCACTAGGGTAGACATCCCAAAAATACTACACGTTGCCCAGAAGAATTGTTCAGGAAACTAAGTGCAGGGTCTGCCACTGTTGTGTGAGTTAAGACGTATGTAACAGTACAAAATTTAGTAGTTGTACTAAAAACTATACTAAATGCACCATATACAATTCGCTGATTCGTCCGGTGGTATTATTCGGGCACGAAACATGGGCACTGCACGAGAGCGATATTCAGTCGTTTGACGTTTTCGAACGCAGAATCCAGCGTTCAGTCCTTGCTGGTGTCTAGGCAGACTGACTCTGGAGGAGCAAAATGAATTGCAGCGTCTTCACGGAGTGTCGAGTACAATCCGGAATGCCTAAGATGAGATGAGTGCGCTGGCTAGGACATATCATCTGGATGCAGAACGAAAACCCGGGTAAGTTGGTGGTCTATAGAAATCCGGATGGACAACGGCGTCTAGTTTGATCAGGTGTCGCGAGATTTTTGTTCGAAAGACCAAAAATGAAAGGAATTTCTATGCATTGATAAAATGGATTTTTTGCTTGTGAAAAACGATTTAAAGTGTTTACTACCGTTTTGTTTAAATATGATCAAGTAATTAACTAAATACACAATGGATGCGGTAACAATAATTCTAGTAAGCCAGAAATGGCAGGCATGACCTAAGAGTTCTTAAACTAAACCGTAATAAGATCCGTACCAAAATTCAATTCAAATCAGGATATAGAAAAATTATAAACAAATAAAATTCGAGGGACAATTTTAACTGTCAAGCATGATTTTACATTCAGTTCCAAAATGTTCACTAACTTCTGCCACAGGTCTTATCTCGAACCGATATCAAGTTTCATAAATCCATTAGAAAGCTCTTTTATACTTCATCTCACACGCACAAGCACAGACAGCTTGACAGCATCGTCACTGTATTGGTGAATAGAGAGCGCTGCCTAACGAACACCAACCACCCGCCCACGTGGAGAAAATTTTAAGCCCGAACAAAAACACCCCACAAACAATGCCCAAATGTCGATGGAGGTGCCTGGTGGTTTGTACGGCAGGAATTTGTGAAGGATCGGATGCGGTGAATCGTTGGGTTCAATTTACCTGACCACATACACGCGTGTACAGCAGCCTTTTTCTCGAGAAAGTACTAATTCCGTTCGCTTGCAGTACGCTTGCACGAATGCTCGTCTCTTATACGGAAACCAGGAAACGAGAAGCCTACGCCACCGACCTAATCCACCTCTAATCGGATTGTGTTACCCGTTCGTTTGGTTTGCCAAGGTTCGTTCCGTTTAAATCCTTATCCGTTTGATCGCCTTAGGTGCAGGAACTAGAACTATCCTAATGATTCGGTTCCTCGAGTGGGTTGCACTGTTTGGAAGAATATATTCTTAGAATGATTTGTACGTACGTACGACACCCGAACGAGTCTCTGTGTCAATCATTCATCCCTTTCTCGTGCTACAAACGTGGATATACCGAATGCGATGCAATCAATTGACCACCTACAGGAAAAGGCTTTCTCAACGATTAATGGTTTCGCTATTGTTTCGCCGCAGCTAAGCTTCACCTCAACGGAAGCGAACCATTTGCGAAACAAAACGGCATTATTGAGAAGCTGCAAGATTTAATAAACTCCCGGCACCCAACTTCGCCGCACACAGCACTAATCGCATTTTACTGTTGATAATTAATGTACGCAAAGCGTGATAATTCTGTCGATAAATATTTACCGCCACTTCCGGCGAACCGAGCGCCGTTCCAAAAACGTTCGTTAATTGATTTCGATGCTCGCCCATAGGGAGCGTTGTGGTTGCTGTCTGGCAAAGAAAGAATAATGTAAGTGAGACTTCTGGTGAAGTTTATGTGCGTCATCAGTCTGGGCGTTTGTGGTAAATGTCGACAGACAGTGATGGTACGTGCGTACTGCCTAACGTCCCGGTGTGAAGTTAATCGTAGTAATGGCGCAGGAAAATGTGCGTCAAGGAAGTGGTGCTTTGAATGAAAAATTAAAAGATAGAAAGCTTTTCTCGATATTAGCTTCCTGTTTTTTACCTTCCTATGTGTATGGTACGAAATGCTCTAATCATCCTTGGCATCAAAACTGGCAACTGACTGATGCCAATTGATGCAAATTATTATGATTGATGAAGCTTAATTCGCAAATTGGTTATTGTTTGTTTCAGAACAATAGCCTTTTTCCTTGTACGGCCGCTGTGTGCTTTCTGATTTATTGTGAAAAGGGACGTTATAACGAAAATAAATTGTTGTTAGAGAAGACGTTAAAGTATGAAATATGCGAATAAACAGCGCCAAAAATGTTTTACTGTGTTTTTTGTGAGTTTGTCACACAACTGTTGTAATATAAGTTGAGATTTTATTATAATGTGATCTATACAGAATATGCAAAATGATTTGTCATAAAGAATTTTTTTGATTCTTTTATCAGATAAAAATTTATTCAGGGTATTTATGCTTTGATGTAAAAATCGACACTTGATTTGAAAAACGATAGCTTCGCACTAAGTATTGTCACTTAAGTATTAGCGATGATATTGTAATGACTCATGTGTATCAACAAACCACTGATATGTGTTGCGTTTCAACAATTGATGTGCCATAAAGCTTTGAACTAAATGCGGATACTAATGTAGCGCCTGCCATGTATGCAATATTTGAACGAATGTAGCACGAGCTTAATTTATTTATTTTTTTATTTTACATGTATACATTTGTTTGCTGCCGTGGCTGAACAATGTCTTAAGACTAAGGACGTAAACCGTTTAACATATGGGAATTTTAGAACGGAAGTGTGATGGGTAAGGATTCAAGGGTATGAGAGGTTCGAGGATGTTAGAAGAGCGGATCGGAAAGCGGTGATGGAGGAGTTGTAGTCGAATAGATCGGAGAAACTGTTGAAACAGCGCAGACAAACGAGGAAAGGGTCGTTGTGACCGAAGCATGTGCGTCGGGACACGACAGCCAGCAGAGCACGAGGGCGGAGGAGTCGGGTGGGGACGTATAGGCCTGTGCGGAGGAGAAGATCGGGACCATCGGTAACGTGCAGGAGCAGGCCAGCGATGAAGACGACACTAGCCACAGAACGCCGCTTCTCTAAGGACGCCAGCCCCAGGTGTTGGCAACGTGTTTCATAGGAAGGGAGAGCATGACTGGAGGAGCCAAGGAACCTGAGGATAGCTAGCCTGGTGAAGTAGCGCTGCACTTGTTCCAGCTTGGCGATCCAAAGTGAGGCCGAGGGTGCACCAGACGGTGCACCCGTACTCGAGGATGGATCTGACCAAGCTGCAGTAGAGCGACTTCATACACAGAGGGTCGGTTATGTCAGCGGAAAATTTGCGAATTAGACCCAGGGTCTTATACGCTTTAGTGAGGATGTGGCCGTAGTGTTCATGGAATGTCATTTTACTGTCGAGGATAACGCCAAGGTCATTAATAGCATAGGATCTATTGAGGGCTTGTGAGTTGATGGAGTATGGAGCCGAGATAGGATTGAGTGATCTAGAGAATCCTAAGTTGATGTATTGTTAAGGAGAGGGAAAGTAAAAATTTTAAGTATAGCATGTAGGATTAGGATTAGAGTTAGAGAATTTTGGCACCTTAGAGTATAAATTAAGGATAGAGTTTTAATCTAAAAATCTGTTCCGTGTTAAGAGGAAACGTAGATCGAATAAAAAAAAAACTTTTGGTGCTTTCAAAATCATTAAGCAATGTCCTACAAATATTTTATCGATAATATCTTTTTTAACACCGCTGTTGCAGACGTCCCTGTGAAGAACGTTTATCACTAAATATCTTGTTGGAGATAGGCTAAACATGGATGCAAGAGACTTCCATTTAATCTCAGGAGTTTTTTGTGAATCTTTTTTAGAGGAACTTATCCAATAATTTTTTATTAATGACGGAGTAATAACTGGTACGATTCTCAGTACCTGGAGGTAAAATTTAATGAAATGCGTCTTGTGTTTAAGATTGAAAACAAATATTAAAGCTATGGTAAGCTGTTAGTTGTCGTTTAAATTTCATTTCAAACGAAAGATAGACTCTTTCAAATATATCTTTCAATAAAAATTGGCGAAGATAGTTAGCTTTAAAGCTCCTGGATATTTCGTCAGTAGATCTTAACTAGTTTGCGTATTTTTAATATGATTATTTTATTGTGGATTTAGAAATATAGTTTCTTTTTTTAACTTTAATACAGCAACTAGAATGTTCTACTGTTGGCAATCGCAATCGCATTAGCTTGTTGTAAACACCCGCCAATAATGCATAGCTTTTATCGACCTGCACCTGCCTCAGCCATATCGAGAAATGGTCCCACTCGCTGACGTGGGTCATCATAATGTCCATCATAAAACTCGACCGCATTTAGATTGCATGTGCGCCCGACGGCTTATCACATAAGTGTGCATATTTATGGCCCGAATGTGCCGATACAAATGCGGCATACAAATTATTCTCTGCACGTCTACACCGCTCACGAGTGCCGTTGTCGTCGGCGTCAAATATAGAGATAAATTCGCGCCTTTGTCTATGTGGCGGATCGGCTGGCGATTGGCAAGATAATAAGCGAGTGGGTTGGCCGCTGGATTATATATTTAAAGCTTATAGTTACATAAAATATGTCCGATCGATCTTGCAGCCCAGCCCGTGGGCTTTTGTTCGAGTGTTTGAGCAGAGATTACGGAGATGTGATTTAAAAGACGCGATAAAATGCTTTATGCATTGTACGTTTAACAGAGTGTGGTATGTGTTTGGGAAGTTGTGTTTTTTTGTTGTAGAATTCCAAATTTTACGCTCACCGAAAAAAAATGGAAAAAAGTCCCCATTTGAATGTCATGAATAATAGAAAGACCTATTTTTTTTAATGACAGCGAGTGTGCAAAGAATTCGAAGAAATCTTTTAAAGGATAGGAGCACAGCAGAGTCCTGGAATGCATTGCATTACGGTAATTAAAAGCTTCTTTGTGTTTTGCGCTAAAGAATGGAAGTATAACACTGAGCAATGTCAACAGAATATGGATGAAGCACAATGGTCGGTGAATCAAGGAAATCAATTTGTTTGCAAAGTACTATCACTAGCTATCACTGGCGTTCCATGAATCATCAATGAGCAATGCAGGTGGTGACTAATTCGCTACCGACATGACCAAGACGAATGACACCAGACGCAATATTCAGGGGAAGCTTTAATGTGCTTTAAATTCAACCATCATTTTCCCTACGTTAAAACCTTTTCCACATCAAACGAGTTCGATGGGCAAAGAAAGCTAATAAATCTTCAAAGCGCAAACGCTTCCCTTCTTAACGCCTTCACGGTACAAATAGGAAGGCAAAAGTCCGGAACGATGAGGTCCATTAGTGGATTCAGTTGTTTGCGTTTGGTTCTGCTGGTAATACTTTGAAAGTAGAGCTTGCGGCCTATGAAAAGCAGAATTTTTAGTATTCCTTCCAAACGTACCATCCACTAAAGCTGCATTGCATCCGTTCGGCACTTAAATGCAGCTTCCACAAAATTGGTGGAAAAAACCCGGACCAGAAGCTGTTGGAGGTAGAATTTGTATTCCGATTCGGAAAACTGGTACGTTAGAGTACCACACAGCACTATCGCAAATAGGTACACAAACACACGCGACAGCTTCACAGATCCAACGTACAAACAAAACTGTGCTACGGCTGACTACTCGCTTATCATAGGTTGTGCCTCCGAAACACACACACTAACGCCGATCGATTTCTGCCGGAACATGTCGGTAAGTTCCGGTTGCCGGATGCAGACAGGCCGTGTTTCCGGTACGGATTGCACACCTGTGCAACTGTGCCACATCGCTGTGTGTGTGTGAGTGTGTGTTAGTGTACGATTGTACGGCTCGTTTGACAGTAAGGACTTCCGTTTCTGGCGGTGCACTCGTGCGCATACTGATAAGAATGGGAGCAAACCGTAGCACGGTGCAAGGAACGCGTGGAAAGAAGTGCAACAGAATTTCATAGTTTGATTATTCTATTATTGAAAATTGCATTCTCCACTCGTTACCCAATCTGGGCAGCATCCGTCCGTCCAACTGGTGAGGTTGCTGGCGAAAGAACGTGTGATGAATCAATTGCACTGCATCATTGATGCATTTGTGTCGAACGTCCCCGTTGTTTGCCACGTGGCATGAAGCATTGAAGTAGTGCGAAAATTGTATGCGGTAAGTGCTCTCAGTCAGGCTGCAGCTGCTAGGTTAAAAGGGGGAGGTTGTCAACGATCTAACAAACAGTTTGCTGATAACTGGTTTAGTTAAAGCCGCTGCTTGAAGATGCGCGGTGTGAATCATACAGATTGGGCAACCGTGAACGCTTGTGGATCAATTAGTGCGTGCTGGAATGAGTCACACATTTGCATAATTAAATGTTATCTTTTCAGTTTACCATTTAATTGCGCCAGAAGGGTGTGGTGTCGATATTTTAGTTGTAAAAGATATGCATATGGAGGTAATGTAACGTTTGCGAAAGATAAAGTAAAGTAATTTACCCGAAAGTCTTCAGAGCTCTCATTGAGTGTGTACCTTGTAATTAAATTGATAGAGTAATACAGGGATTACCGGGGTGGACCACTGGGTCCGTGGCGTAAGTTGTAAACACGAAGAAGCTAGTTTAAAATCTCATTTTGAACACTACTCACATCGCTCACTAGCAATAAGTAAAACAATCAAATCCAGAGAGCTAGAAGTGACGGACCAAGACCGTTCAACGTTTTGTAGTGCAAAAAAAAAAAAAGAATACATGAAAATGCAAGGTTTCCGAGTTGAGCAATAATACTCAAATCGTTTCTTGCCTCTGCTCGAGATGAAGTGTAGAATATACAGTTCTCATTATCTCGACTCTGCTAAAGATGTCGTTCGTACTTTCGACTGGTTCGCAGAATGACGTCCCAGCAGCTCGACTGTTTGTCGAAGAATTCTCCTTTATTCCATGTCTCTCCAACAATTTGTTACATAAATAAAAAAACAAATAGTACATAACATCCTGAAGTCATCGGACTTATTAAAACGAACTTGTTTCTTCTTCAATCTGGCACTAGATAGAGCCATATTGAAGTGGAAGCTTCCGGGTCTATCTACTATGTATAACCATTTCCTTCAGGGACCTATGTAGCAGAAGCTCACCAAAGGATTTAGCAGGCGGCACTGAACCTTGGGCTGGAACCAAGACTATTTAGTAATTGGAGAGGTACGGCTAACTAGTAAAGTAAGTAAGCAGACGTCTTCTTTTTCTTCACTGGCACTACGACCTCGGTAGGTCTTGGCCTGCTATGTCTAGCTTTCGATGACTTGTTTTTTACCCGAAGCTGAACAGTCAGTCCTGCGTACGGGCAGATGTCTGAGATCCTTAATACTTCGATATTTCATGCACCTTCTTATACAAAGCACCTAATGGTAGGTGTTTATTTATTTTTGTATAAATATCAGAAGTAACATTAACTAATTTTCAAGCTTAAACACACAATTTATATAGAAAACGAAAAATAAAACAGGAAACTAATGTGTCTAAATATTCCACTTTGATTGGAAAATATTGTAGATATGTGTTCAATGAATTCACTATAAAAATCGAAAATAATTAAGCTGTTTAATAATAAAAAGAATTAATAAAAACGTGTGATCGAAATCTCAATTAAAAATGAATCTATTATCATCGCACCACCGAAAAACACGTTCGACCAGACACCTAGAACTTTCTCACCACCCAATCGAGATTAAACGATCGGCACTCATACAGCGCTTCATCCGGTTTCCGGTGATCGTATAACTGCGCCACACTGCGTTGTGATTTGGTGCGATACCCACAATACAATCCCACAGCCAACGTATACGGTCGGGCGATGCTTACGCGCCCCAAAATGCTTACTCAGTCACATGCTTGCTGCCAATGACGCGCCCTATCGTTTCGACAATGAATAATGGTGATAGCATTACAGTGCAAAAAACCGTACGCCCCCGGGGAACAATGAGTTGACAGCTTTCCGCCGCGATGCTGGACAGACGAAAGCTTTCTGGTACTGATTGTCTGGACTAGCGTAAGCGTAGCATCTCAACCGGGTATCTTCATCGTGCTACAATCAGTGACTAGCCATGGTTAGCCGGCTTATCGATCCACCCCAAACAAACACCTTCTCGAAACGTGTTGGTTATCGATGAACCGGCTGCAACCGACCGACCCAATATTCCAGCAGCACTCGAGTGCGCGAAATCCTTTGCCGTTTGTGTCACCCCACGCGAGCGTGCATTACGGGATGGCTGGGAACGCTTTCTGGGGCTTACTTTATTGGGTCGTAAAGGGATGCCGATGGCCGTGGCGTGTTCACCCGCAGGCAGTGACTCAATCGGGGCGGGAGCATCTACTTGTCTCACGGGTATATCTTATCTCGCGCGGGCAGTATTAGTCGTGTGCCCGTCGCATACTTGGGGTTTCGATTGCCGGAAGGGTACCCAATTTCCTGTACAGCGAAATATGAGCAGCACATTCGCGCTCTTCGTCGCATATCTAGTCAGGCAGCTGCTACCCATACAGACGAACGGAGACAATTGATTATCGGTCAGCAGATAAGCTTGAATGGGGGTTTTTTTGTTCGATGTTGTTGTGGAACGGTGGGTTGTTATAAGAAAAAGCTTGCTTCAGTTGACTCTGTTAGTCATTGCGAGTCGAATATTTCCGGCAGGTGCATCTGACGAGTAGCTTGTATAATTTGTGCAGTGCGATTAGTGACAGTGGTTCAGTACTGGTGGATTAGAGTCTCTTTCAAAAAGGTTTGTATGTAAAACAGTTGAGTTAGGTCGATAAGACCGACGACTAAGTGGCGTATACAATAGAATTGCTTTAATATAGTGGTTTAGATATATGAACAAGAGTCATTTTTGTGTAACAGTTGTCTAGCTCCATAAGTGCTTCGTACCAACGTTTGGTCGGTGATAGTGTTAAACATATTGTATTACACGACGTGTGAAGTGTTTTAGACAAATAAAAAAAACTATTGAATAAGAGGTACTAGACTTCATAACATTTAGTGATTCATCAAACCGCCATTAAGTCACACTCCGCTGGGAAGTGTTGGGCACGTTTTTGTCGTAAACGAGAGTGAACGTGGTATTGAATTTGTAGAAAGGTGTAGTAATTATGGTGTTTCACATGAGAATTCATCAACTAGATTGAGCAAGTCGTCAAGTTAGTCATACAAATAATATTTATAGTACAAGAGTGTGGTTCGAGCCTACTAATTTCACGTTGGAATGTTACTATTTTTCGGAAAGACATATTCAAATGTGTAGAAAACTGTTCTGTATTAGGTATCTTTTATCGACGTTTTATCGAGCACTTAATTGATAACTGAGGAAAACATAAGGTTTGCTATCACGTCGAAGGTAGTAACATGTTTAAAACTACGTACTGATTCAATCCATCATCAATGAATGCGTAAAGTTATTGCACTTGAAAGTTTCCCTAGTCTCAAATTTCCCATTCAACAATCAGTACCATCAGTCACAAGACATAGCTCTCACCCATGGCCACGTGCATAGAGTGATAAGACATTTGCAATCGATTGTACAAGCCCATCCCTTAATTGCCATTTCTATCACAGTGGGTACAGTGTTCGCCCTATCTGGTGCGGTGCCTGATAGGACAAATGGCAACCAGCAACTGGCAGAAGTTTGTGCTTCTGCTGTGGAAGAACTGGATCCTCCAGAAGCGACACTACATACAGACGCTGTTCGAGATACTGATACCGGTGCTATGCTGCTCAATTCTGCTGCTCGTGCGTGCACTAGTCGATCCGGAATATGTCGACCGTAACTCGGTATTTAAACCCCTGGAAACGGATCGGTTAACGCACCTAGAAAAGCTGGCCCAGGAAAAACAGTTTGAGTTTAAGTTAGCCTACTCGCCACAGAACGTTGTGCTCGAACAGATCGTGCAGGAAGCGGTCCGTTCGTTGAACGCGAATGATCCTAAGGCACGGTTAACCTATGCCGCGTTTGCTGATGCCCGTGCGATGGAGAGTGTGCTAGCGGAATCGACTTTTCTGGCTGGTGTAGAGTTTGCCGATAGTTGGGCCGATTTGACGGCAGGGGCCAGCATGCCGGATAACTTAACGTTCGCTGTCCGATTCCCTTCTGAACTGCGCGATGATGAGTTCCAGTTTTCTAACTGGGTAACAAACTTGCTGGTGGTACCGTTCTCACCCAGACTGCGCAACCCAGAGCTGGATGACGGTGGCTCGCCGAGCTATTACAGCGAAGGATTTCTCGGGATACAGGGTGCAATCTCGAGAGCGCTACTAGCACGGCGTTTACCCGGCGTCGAGTTGCCACCGGTGCACGTGCAAAGATATCCGTACCCACCGTACTACGATGATGCGATTCTGGAGGCGTTGCAGCAGTTGCTGGCGCTGATCATCGTCATTTCGTTCTTCTACACCTGCATCAACACGGTCAAATATATTACGATCGAGAAGGAGAAGCAGCTGAAGGAAGCGATGAAGATTATGGGACTCTCGAACTGGTTGCACTGGTCGGCATGGTTCGTGAAGTGTCTCATCCTGCTGACGGTGTCGCTGTCACTCATCACGATTCTGCTCTGTGTACGTAGCCCACCACCGCTAGCTTTTAGTAGCTGTATCCTGAAGATTTGTTTGTATTACCCTACAGGTCCCCTTCAGTTCTGCGGCCATCTTCGAAAACTCCGACTGGACGTTGATCTGGTTCTTCTTTTTCATATACAGCATTACCACGATCTGTTTCTGCTTCATGATAAGCGTGTTCTTTAGCAAGGCCAACACAGCGGCCGGTATTGCCGGGTTGCTATGGTTCGTCTCACAGCTTCCGTTCAACGTTAGCCAGCAGAACTACGACGAGATGGGAACGGGTGCAAAGATAGCCATGTGTCTGCTGTCCAACTCGGGCATGTCATTGGCCATGTTTTTGACTGTGCGGCTAGAGGCAACAGCGGTTGGATTGCGGTGGTCAAATCTCTTCGAACCGGCCACCATCGACGATGGGTTCAATGTGGGTCTGGTGATCATCATGCTGCTGGTGGACGCCGTCATCTATCTAATGATCGCGCTCTACATCGAGCAGATAATGCCGGGCGAGTTTGGTGTAGCACGGCCATGGTATTTCCCCTTCACGAAGGAATTCTGGGTACGCAAACGTACCCCATCACGGGACACGTTGTTTAACCGCGAGCAACAGAATGCCGCTACCGAGTCGCGATACATCGAGCAGGATCCAGCTGGGTATGCCGGGGTGGAAATTAAACAACTACGCAAGGTGTACAAAGGCAACAAGGCGGCCGTCGATGGGTTGAATCTACGAATGTACGAGAATCAGATATCCGTACTGCTTGGACACAATGGTGCAGGCAAAACGACGACCATGTCCATGCTGACGGGCGTGTTTTCACCCACCTCCGGTACGGCTCTTATCAACGGGCACGACATTCGTACCGATATTGATGGTGTGCGTTCGTCGCTGGGACTCTGCCCGCAACACAATGTGCTGTTCGACGAGATGACGGTGGATGAGCATTTGAAGTTTTTCTCCCGACTGAAGGGTGTCCCAGCCGAGGGCGTCAGTGAGGAAATTGATCGATATCTGAAGCTGCTCGAGCTGGTGGATAAGCGTAACGCCCAGTCCCAAACACTGTCGGGTGGTATGAAGCGAAAGCTTGCCGTCGGTATGGCACTGTGCGGTGGTTCGAAGGTTGTGCTGCTCGATGAACCTACGTCCGGTATGGATCCGTCGGCTCGTCGCGCCTTGTGGAATCTGTTGCAGAAGGAGAAGCAAAATCGTACGATGCTTCTGTCCACACACTTCATGGACGAGGCGGATGTGCTGGGCGATCGGATAGCGATCATGGCGGAAGGTAAGCTGAAAGCGGTTGGATCACCCTTCTTCCTAAAGAAAACGTTTGGCGTCGGGTATCGATTGATCTGCGTGAAGGATGCACGCTGTGATAAGCAACGGTTGTTGGGCATATTGCGGAAGTACATCCCGGACGTGAAAATCGACACGGACATCGGTTCGGAGCTTTCGTTCGTGTTGAAGGAGGACTACATCGATGTGTTTCAGCGACTGCTGGAGGATATCGAACAGCAGATGACGAGCTGCGGTATTACGAGCTACGGTATCTCGCTCACCACGATGGAGGAAGTATTTTTGAAGTAAGAATCTTTGCGTTTGTGTGCGATAGAGAATTTGTTTGCTAATCATGGTCGATTTTTCGTTCTCAGGGCCGGCAGTGATAGCTTTGATGAAACAGGAACCCACCTAAACGGTGCCATTGTAGAGACAGGCAGTTCAGAGTGTAAGTGTACCGACTGGTTGTTGCTTGCGCCACACAGGTACTAAGCACCGTTCTTTCTCACCCTGCAGATGCATTAGATCGACTGCACCTGCTGACCGGTAAGGAGCTCCTGTTCAATCAAATACAAGCGCAACTGCTCAAGAAGTTCCTGTCGACCATACGCGCCTGGATCCAGCTGGTCATGATGTTTGTGATTCCGATATTCTTCGTCTGCATGACGTTCATCATCACGAGAAGCATTTCGGCTGGACAGGATCTGCCGGCTCTGGACATTACGATCGATTCCTATGAGAAGGCCATCACTGTGCTCGAGAGTACGAATGGTGATCCGCAAAGAGTGGAAGCCTTCCAGAACATGTTTGTGGACCGTGAGTTAGCCACCATCGGGGAGGACATGACGGAGTACATAGTGCGTAAGGTGAGTTTTATGAGCTGCAAAACTAGCCAGCATGCCGATATGTTTTTCAATGGAATTTTCTTGCGTTCCAGTCCAAAGAAGACATTGCCACGGTCAATACGAGATACTTCGTGGGTGCCACCATTGCCGATGGTTCATCGTACGTTGGTTGGTTTAACAACAAAGCCTTCCACACGGCACCGCTAGCCCTGAATCTAATCTACAACACCATCCTGCAGGCCCAATGTACCGAGTGCCGGTTGCATGTGGTGAACAAACCGCTTCCGTACCGGTTGGACACGCAGCTGAAGAAGCTCAACACGGGCTTGAACGCGGGCTTTCAGCTGGCGTTTAACACGGGCTTTGCGATGGCATTCGTGTCCGCATTGTACATCATGTTCTACATCAAGGAGCGCACGTCACGTGCGAAGCTGCTCCAGTTCGTCAGCGGTACCAATGTGACCCTGTTCTGGCTGCTAGCGTTCATGTGGGACTTCACGCTGTTCGTGTTGAACAGTTTAATTTACATCGCTACGGTGGCCATCTTCCAGGAGGAAGGATGGTCGTCGTTTGAGGAGCTGGGACGAGCGTTTCTGCTGCTGCTGTTCTTCGGCTTCGCAACCATTCCGGTGACATATCTGCTCTCCTTCCTGTTCAGCGTGTCGGCCACCGGGTTCGTGCGCATGATGTTCCTGAACGTGCTTTCGGGAGCGATATTTTTCACCGCGGTCAACATACTCAAGTTTGACGGTATTGATCTGAACGATGTGGCCGAGGGTCTCGAGTGGGTGTTTATGTTCTTCCCTAACTTTGTGCTCAGCCACGGGCTAAATAATCTCAATGCCGCTGCAAGTACCGAGAGCTTCTGCAAGCGGGCATGTGAACTGCTAGGCCCAGCATGTGTCATTAGTGATTTCTGTACGACACAACCCCGTTGCTGCGATCTGGAAGTGTTCTCCTTCGGCAAGGTCGGAATCTTGCGGAATTTGCTGTTCTGCTTGCTGATTGGGTGTGTGAGCTTCTCATTGCTGTTTATGCTGGAGTACGGTGTACTGCAACGATGGTTCCGCCGGAAATCGAAAGCCAACCCATCGGGATCCCTAACACAGGATCCTTCGAACTCGGAGGTGGATTCGGACGTGCTGGATGAAAAGCGTCGCATACAGAATCTTAACCGAACGGACATTGATCGACACAATCTGCTGTTGCGCGATGTAACGAAGTATTACGGCAATTTCCAAGCCGTAAACAACCTATCGATTGGCATCAATCATTCCGAGTGCTTCGGGCTGCTCGGCATCAACGGGGCCGGTAAGACAACGACCTTCAAGATGATGACCGGCGATGAGGAAATTTCATCCGGTGACGCATGGGTAAAGGGTATCAGCTTGCGTGCGGATATGAACCGGGCACATCGCCAGATCGGTTACTGTCCACAGTTTGATGCACTGCTCGAGGATCTGACGGGCCGGGAAACGTTGCGCATCTTTGCACTGCTCCGTGGAGTACGAAAGCAGGAGGTGAAAAATGTGTCCTACATCCTGTCGGAAGAGTTAAACTTCGCAAAACATCTCGACAAGCGCACGAAAGCGTACAGTGGCGGTAACAAGCGTAAGCTCAGTACGGCACTGGCACTGCTCGGCAATCCGTCGGTGGTGTACCTGGACGAACCGACCACGGGTATGGATCCGGGCGCAAAGCGACAGTTTTGGGACGTGATTTGCAAGGTGCGTAATACGGGCAAGTCGATCGTGCTAACGTCGCACAGTATGGAAGAATGTGAGGCCCTGTGCACCCGGCTCGCCATCATGGTGAACGGAGAGTTCAAGTGTCTCGGATCGACGCAACATCTGAAGAACAAGTTCTCCAAAGGATTCCTGCTTACGGTGAAGGTAGCGCGTGGATCTTCCGACGCTCAGCAAAAGCGTGTTGCCGGTGTGAAGGACTTTGTAATGAGTCGCTTCACTGGAGCCGTGTTAAAGTGAGTGTTTGCAGGGTTTTGTGGGGTTAACAAGTGCTTGGTCGTTAACGAATTCTAATGGTGTGCATTTTTCCTACGATCTTGCAGGGAAGAATACGAAGATTCACTAACGTTCCACATCCCGGTGTCGGACCTGAAATGGTCACAGATGTTCGGTTTGATGGAAAGCTCCAAGGAGACACTGGAAATAGAGGACTACGCACTGGGGCAAACATCGCTCGAGCAGGTGTTCCTGTTTTTCACCAAATATCAGCGAGTTACCGAGTGAAGAACGTTCGTTGGCTGTGGTTCATCTCTGTCTCTCATTGAGATGAGCAGCAACAGACAAAGCAACGGGTTTTGAATCGAGAAGTTTTCTAATTTATTTTTAGGGAGTTATGTTTGAACTCATTTTGTAAATGTTAAGTAACGCTGTAAATAGTAATAGTAATATAATAAAGACAACTATTTCAAACCAGAATCAATTTGATTGTATTCGAGCAATAGTAGCCATAGCCAAACACAAACATTGGATATAGTAGGCCGGTAGGTAGCCGGAGTTGTCAACCACGATCAAATTAGCTGTCACATTCATATAAATATCTAATGAATGTTTCAGTTCCCGTGTAACCTATTTGGCTTATTCTGAAGGGTAAGAGTATTAATCAAATTTGTTCTACTCACAAGTGTGCAATTTATCGAACACAATTTCAAGTGTTGTAGAGAGACGCTTTACCTGCAATGAGAAGAAGATGAGTTGCATCGATTAGTTAAACACGAATATGTATATGGAGGTTGGTAAAAATGTTTAAATTGATAAAATATTAAATAGCTTTCACTGTACTCTGAATGACATTATACAAAGAGTGTCTGCCTCTGTATGTAGCGTGCGTGATAAGAAATAAGCGTATCCAGTACTCAAGTAAGGTCCACACACATATCAACACGTTCTTCGACACTGTGTCTCATCCAAATGGCAATTAATGATTGTGTTTTGCCCTTTTCCCCACTCATAGCTAATGCCCTTGGCGTCGTCTGAATAATGCACACCTTTCTGACAAGTTACAAAGTGTCCCGCATGAATGAAAGCGGAGCAAACAAATTAATAATGTCTGCATCGTAAAACTTTGGCCCACCCGGCAGGTCAAAGTAAAAGAGGTCAGCATCGATTTCTATCGTAAAAATCAATTTTCCAGCCGTACCACCAGGTGTTGGTTGGCGTAAGGACATTCGGTTGGCGGTTTATATATTTACCCATACTATTCCGACAAGCAGCCGGTATCTAGCGTCGTGCTGGTGGTGGTGAAGTAGATGACGAGGGTGGTTTAGGTTTTATCAGCCACGAACTTCAACGCCAACACACACCGGTAAGGTCAAACGCAAACAAAAACACCTTCAGCGAGCGCGTCACGCGTGAGAAAACACGCGTTGCAGGGAAGCACCAATATAGAATAGTGCTTGGTAATGCTCGCATACATGGTCAGCGTGTGGTCATTAGTAACCCGCTCCGGTAGTGGTGTTGGTAGTGGCGATTTGTTGATAAACATTTGTACGGTGCCGTAAGTGTGGTTTGGCTCGTGGCCGCGGACACGAACCAAGACGAACGGACCGAGTGTGCCACCGAATTGATTCGGCACGGGATCAGTTCAGCGTGGACATGCGGCTCAAGCTGGTCGTTGTCGGTACGGTTATAGTGTGTTTCCGGAGGGAGACAGTAAGCCATTGTGGTGTGGTGTAAATCCATAATGAGTAGTAGCACATCACCAGTAAGAGCTAGTAATTCTTGATTAAGTCATTCGTCAGCACTGTGTTGTATTCCACAGGCAAGAATAAATTAAAACTGTAACAGTAGCAGTGTTGACGGTGAGTATATCGCAACGTGATTCGTGAC
This sequence comes from Anopheles maculatus, assembly GCA_002091835.1. Classification (NCBI taxonomy): domain Eukaryota; kingdom Metazoa; phylum Arthropoda; class Insecta; order Diptera; family Culicidae; genus Anopheles; species Anopheles maculatus. Next base: position 389,899 of record KZ061558.1, read on the forward strand.
GCACTCTCACGCACGCTACAGTCACAGTCCAATCGGTCCAGATTGCTCGTACAATCTGATAACTGGGCCCTGAATGGCTTGCGGCGGGGAGAACTTTCGCGACGTGTCGCGGGTTATATACTAGTGAAAAAAAGAGTGTCCGAACGCGATAAGGAAGCTATTTGTTTGACGCATAACCCTTGCCGAATTAATTACCCTTTGCTTTTACGAGGGTTCATACACATATGTTGTGCGTGATGCTGCAATGATAAGGGTGACTAAATCATGTTGGGCATGGTGTTGGGAGTGTATGATGATTCATTGTGGCGCGAATCGGAATCGGGGACTATATTGTGATGGGTAAACGTGACGTGTGTATAAGCCGTTAAATTGACAAACATTGTGCTTGTACAATGAACTGCAAAAACGAGTGCCAAAAAAGGCCTTTTTGTGTTAAAAATCTCTCCGACATAAAATGGATAGGTCATTGACTTTATTGTGCGTGTCCGATCGTGTTTTTTATTCTAAGTTTGTTTTCCATCAACTGATCTAGAACATAGAGTCGGAAATCCCAAAAAAAAAAATCTACGATACTCCTCACCTGTCTCACTTAAAAGTGCTCTAGCAAGTGTGAATCACTTTGCGCTACGCACGTTATCATCATTGTAAATGTTTATCTACCAAACACTTTTGTAGATAAACATTCATCAAAAGCCAATTACTTCCCGAACGAACGTGTGCGTGTTTCTTGGCCCAACAGTGCCAAAGCATGATAAGATGAAACTGTGCTAGCGATAGATAAGTACCATTGATCGCAATTTATCAAACCGTTAAAAACATCGCCAATTGTGTGGTTAGGTGTCCACTCCACAGCTGGAATGTTTCACAGCTGCATGTGAGACAGACTAAGTACAACATATCCCACCTTCACGTTCTAGAGCTCTCTGTCCGTAAATCACCTGCACCATGGCATCTACCTCACGCTGGAGCAAGTTTGTGCTGCTCCTGTGGAAGAACTGGATCATACAGAAACGTCACTACATACAGACGGTGTTCGAGATCCTGATACCGGTGTTTTGCTGTGCGATGTTAATAGTCGTCCGCGGGCTGGTCGATCCGGATCAGGTGCTGAAGCCAACGATCTTTGACCGTTTACCAATCGGATCACTGAGTGAGCTTGAAGGTGGTAAGTATCTCCGGTTTTCGGTATGATTCGTGAGCTAATTTGTCCTCTTCCGTGTAGCTTTTCCACCCATAACGTTCAGCTTGGGTTACTCGCCACAAAATCAGGTACTGGAGAAGTTGCTACAGGACGCACTGGATGAGGAGATTAGAGGCCGAACTGTGCGATTGGTTGCGTTGGAAAATGCGCGCGAACTGGAGAGCCTTCTGATGCAGAGCAACTACATCGGAGGGATCGAGTTCCCAGACAGCTATGCAGTGAGTCTTTATATCCGGTATCGTTAAGAATCGTTAACCGTCTAACAAATCGTGTTACTTCTTTACCATCCCTAGAATAGTACCGAGCTGCCACAAAAGCTACGATACGCCGTTCGTCTACCGGGTGAGCTACGTTTCACCGGTTGGACGTTCGGTAATTGGCGCACCAACTTTATGGTCGTACCGTTCGTGCAAGGGTTGCGAAACGCCAACCAATCGGACGGTGGCAGCCCAAACTATTGGCGTGAAGGATTCCTCGCGCTACAGGCTGCCATTTCACGCACGTTCATACGGCGTCAGAATGCCCAGTACGCACTGCCGGATGTGTCACTGCAGGTGAGTGAGTCATCGTCTGCGAAGGGTGATCGCCCCCTTAGCAATGGGTTGTAAAACGGTGTAACTTGCTTTCTCCACAGCGATTTCCTTATCCACCGTACTACGAAGATTTAGTGCTGGTAGCAATGGAACGATTGCTGCCGATGATTATACTGATATCGTTTTTCTACACCTGCATCAACACGGTGAAGTTTATCACGATCGAGAAGGAAAAGCAGCTGAAGGAGGCGATGAAAATCATGGGCCTGCCGAACTGGTTGCACTGGACGGCTTGGTTCGTACGGTGTCTCATTCTGCTGCTGATTACAATCTCGCTGCTTGTGTTCCTTATCAGTGTAAGGATGAGCAATCCTTTCGTTTAGAGTGTGGGAAAACTAATCTCCCCTTCCATCGACAGGCAAATCTAGGCACCGATTTATCCGTAATCGAGTACGCCGACTGGACGGTACTGTGGTTCTTCTTCCTGACCTTCATTTTGGTGACGATCTGTTTCTGTTTCATGATGAGCGTCTTCTTCAACAAAGGTAAGCGCTGGTGGAATGCGTGCTAAAGGGTGCCGGTGCAAATGCATGGAATCGAAAGCATGTTAAGACTGATGATTAATTATCTTTTGTTAGCGAACACTGCCGCTGGTATTGCAGGACTAATGTGGTTCCTGTTTGCCATTCCGTTCAACATTGCCGTGCAGAACTACGACGAGATGGCGATGGGTACGAAGATGGCGTCCAGCTTACTCTCCAACACGGCCATGTCGTTCGGTATCATGAACATCATACGGCTCGAGGCGAACCAGGTCGGGTTGCAGTGGAGCAACCTATTCTCGTCCCCGACGATGGGAGACGATTTTAGTGTGGGGTTGGTGATGGTAATGTTCCTGGTGGATGCGCTGCTCTACCTTGCCATCGCGCTGTACTTCGAGCAGGTAATGCCGGGCGAGTTCGGTGTAGCTAAACCGTGGAATTTCCTTTTCACGCGTGATTTCTGGAAGCGTAATCGCATCGAGGATGGACCGGGAATGCGACAAAAGATGGAAAGTTCGGCGTACTTCGAGCAGGAACCGAACATCGACCGTGCCGGCGTACGAATCGTGAATCTGCGCAAGGTGTACGGCAAGAAGGTGGCCGTCGAAGGGCTAAATTTGAACATGTTTGATGGACAGATAACGGTCCTGCTCGGGCACAATGGGGCCGGCAAAACGACGACCATGTCCATGCTGACGGGAATGTTTTCACCCACCTCCGGTACGGCACTGGTGAACGGGTACGACATACGGAAGGACATCGAAGGTGTACGCTTTTCGTTGGGGCTCTGTCCCCAGCACAATGTGCTGTTCAACGAGTTGACCGTGGCAGAACACTTGAAGTTTTTCGCCCAGCTGAAGGGTGTACCGGGGGATAAGACGGCGAGCGAAATTGAGAAGTATGTCACCCTGCTCGAGCTGACCGACAAGCGGAACGCCCAGTCACACACGCTGTCCGGTGGCATGAAACGGAAGCTGGGCGTTGGGATAGCGCTGTGCGGTGGGTCACGGGTCGTGCTGCTCGATGAGCCCACGTCCGGGATGGATCCGTCGGCTCGGCGCGCTCTGTGGGATTTGATTCAGAAGGAAAAGGTCGGCCGTACCGTTATCCTTTCGACGCACTTCATGGACGAGGCGGATGTGCTGGGCGATCGGATAGCGATTATGGCGGAGGGAAAGCTACGAGCGATTGGATCACCGTTTTTCCTGAAGAAAAGTTTAGGTGCCGGTTATCGGTTGATTTGTGTGAAGGAGGCACACTGTGACAAGCAACGGGTGTTGGCCATACTGCGGAAATACATCCCGGAGGTGCGCATCGAAACGGACATCGGAACAGAGCTGTCGTTTGTGTTGCGTGAGGATTATCTGAAGGTGTTTAAGCCGATGCTGGAGGAGCTCGAGGATAAGATGGCTGGCTGTGGGATATCGAGCTATGGCATATCGCTTACCACGATGGAAGAGGTGTTTTTACGGTAAGGAAAAGAACAACGTGGGTGTGTGTGGACGAGTCGAGGTAATTAATCGGTATGATTGAACTGTCTTTCCTAGTGCCGGAAGCGATTCACACAACACGGACCATTTGACGACAAACGATGCCAATGGATCTATAGATATGAGCGAAAATAGTGATATCTGTAAGACAAACACCTTTCAAGCGTTTTTGATTCCAATATTCAATTAATCCTTATCCCTTTTCCAGACTCACTCGAAGGACTTAGGCTCCTGGATGGTTCTAAACGGCTGTTCCAGCAGATTTATGCGCAGTTTTACAAAAAATTCCTCACAACAATCCGAAGTTGGATCACACTTACGCTGCAGATGCTGATTCCCATACTGTTTGTACTGCTATCCTATCTGATCTATTTGAACGCCAATGCCGGACGAGATCTTCCTGAGTTGAAGATCAATTTCGATGGATATACTGGTTCTCTGACGGTGCTAGAAACCGCTGAGGGTCAAGAGTCGGTTACTGCAGCCTTTCGGGAGCGGTTCCGCCGAGAACCGCCGGTGCATGAGTTGGTCGTGACAGAGGAAGACATGAGCACTTACATTCTAAACAAGGTAAAGAAGTCTGTTCATCTCAAAGTTGGACAACTAGAACTCATTTTGCAACTTGCGTTTTTCAGTCATCGCAGGATATCGCAACATTCAACACCCGGTATTGGGTTGGAGCCTCCCTCAGCAGTACGGTTTGTACCGCGTGGTTCAACAACAAAGCGTACCACAGTGCACCGCTGGCAGTGAATCTTATCTACAACGCAATTCTGCAATCATTCTGTCCGGAGTGTGAGCTACAGGTCAGCAACAAACCTTTGCCGTACCGTTTGGACACACAGCTGCAGCGCCTAGAAACGGGAGCGAATGCAGGTTTCCAGCTAGCTTTCAACACCGGATTCGCGATGGCATTCGTGTCCGCCCTGTTCATCCTGTTCTACATCAAGGAGCGCACCACACGCGCCAAACTGTTACAGTTCGTAAGTGGTGTAAACGTGACACTCTTCTGGATCATCTCCTACCTGTGGGACTATTTTGTGTTTGTGCTGTCGGCTTTGTGCTACATCGTCACGCTGGCCATCATACAGCAGGATGGTTGGAGTACGTTCGATCAGCTCGGGCGAGTGTTTTTGGTGCTGCTGTTTTACGCCTTCTCGAGCCTGCCGGTAACATACCTGTTCGCGTACATGTTCCACGTGCCAGCCACCGGGTTCGTGAAGATGATGCTGTTGAATGTGCTGTCCGGGACAATCTTCTTTACCGCCGTCTCGTTGCTCCGGTTCGACGGAATCGACTTGCAAGATGTGGCTGATGTGCTGGAATGGATTTTCCTGTTCTTCCCGAGCTTCTCACTGACGCAGAGCATGAACGCGCTGAACATGGTGGGCGGTCGGGAAGCGCTGTGTCAGCGGGCCTGTGAGCAGATTACGATCTGCACGGAGGAACTGAAGTGTTTGCTGGTGCCGCAGTGCTGTGGTATGAGTGCGTTCACGTTCGATCAGCAGACGGGCATCAATCGCAATCTACTGTTTTTCACCGGCATCGGTGTGGTGTCGTTCGCGATCATCCTGCTCGTGGACTACCGTGTGGTGAAAAAGATTTTCTCCCGCAAGCCGAAAACAGTCGACATGTCCGGTGATCAGGGTGAAATTGATTCGGATGTGTTGGACGAAAAGCGTCGCGTAGCTGCCTGCAGTGATGTGGAGTTATCGTCGTACAATCTGGTGCTGAAGGAGCTATCGAAGAGTTACGGCAAGTTTGTGGCAGTGAACAAGCTATCGGTCGGTGTGCGGCACTCGGAATGTTTCGGACTGCTCGGCATCAATGGGGCCGGAAAAACGTCCACCTTCAAGATGATGACCGGTGACGAGAACATAACGGACGGTAATGCTTGGGTGAATGGTATCAATTTGCGTACGGATATGAACCGAGTGCACAAACACATCGGCTACTGTCCACAGTTTGATGCACTGCTGGAGGATCTGACCGGCCGGGAAACGTTGCACATCTTCGCCCTGATGCGTGGAGTACGGCGAAGAGAGATTAATGGTGTGTCGCTAACGCTGGCAGAAGAGTTGAACTTTACGAAGCATCTCGATAAGCTCACGAAAGCGTACAGTGGCGGTAACAAGCGGAAGCTCAGTACGGCACTGGCACTGCTTGGCAATCCGTCGGTGGTGTACCTGGACGAACCGACCACGGGTATGGATCCGGGCGCAAAGCGACAGTTTTGGAACGTGATTTGCAAGATTCGCAATTCGGGCAAGTCGATCGTGCTAACGTCGCACAGTATGGAAGAATGTGAGGCCCTGTGCACCCGGCTCGCCATCATGGTGAACGGAGAGTTCAAGTGTCTCGGATCGACGCAACATCTGAAGAACAAGTTCTCCGAAGGATTTCTGCTTACCGTCAAAACAAAACGGTCCGAGCCGGATGCTGCCGAGAGGGTTAAATCGTTCGTCACCAGTCAATTTGTGGGTGCCGTGTTAAAGTAAGTTTCATTAGCTTGGGTGTTGATGGGGAAGCGATGTTATAATAATTTTATATTTGGTTGTGTCTTTGCAGGGAAGAGTACCTGGACTCGCTGACGTTCCACATCGCACGCACCGACCAACGGTGGTCGGCCATGTTTGGTTTGATGGAAACATCAAAGGATCGGCTCGGCATCGAGGATTACGCTCTCGGGCAAACAACGCTCGAGCAGGTGTTTCTGTTTTTCACCAAATATCAAAGAATCGTAGACTAATAGAGCAAATGACCTGCAGCGCTATCGCATGCAACATTCGGCAGGCGCAACAATCGAGTTGACATGCCATTTACGAGCAACCAAATTGTGATCAAACAACGTATTAATTGTAACCAGTGGTGGTGTGGTGTTTGGTTTTAAGTACTGTTTGCAAGGCAAAGTATTGATTAAGTAAGAGACCTGCGGATGTTGTTTTTTTAGTGGAAATATATAAACAGACGTTTATTGTCGTTAAACTAATGCAATGTTTTGTTCTGCGCGATAATGAGCGGGGTGTGTGCGGTCACAACAGAAGAATATTTGTTTGCAAATCTTTAAAACTAATTGATTTTACGCATCGAACGACAACGAACCATTTGTAACATAATATGGTAACGACGCCAGTTGCACAAGTCATGCTTCACAATTTATCCTTTATCCAGGCCTGAAGAAAAACATCCCACACATGGCTCATGGTCGATCTCCTGCGTTCGACAAGATGACAGGACATGAATTTCTAGCATGTGTCGGATTGCTTTCATCAATCATCTGTGACCGTGGAAAACCCGCTTCCCACTGCCGTGCTGCTCGAATGTCGCGCACAGTACGGCTAACGCGACATAATGCCGAGCGCTAACAAGGTTACGGCCGAGTAGCAACAGCAACATCAGCATTACCGGAGAATGTGATTAATTTCGAAACAAAAGCATGCTGCATGAACGGCAAATGAAATTAATCAATTTTGACAACACTCCGAGCGGAAGCAGCGTGTCCCGCCGCCCTTTCATCCAACACCAGTATTACCTCAGATCCCTCGAAGGATGCGGTGCAGTCGGTGATTCTGTGGAACCAGAATTCGAAGGTAAAATTAAAACAAATCCAACGCGTACGTTGGAATGGTGCAGGAAAAACGGGAATGGAAATAAATAAATTTTCCTTCCGGCACATCGATTGATCCACGGACCGCGAACGTTCGCCGGTCGCCGGTCCCTTTCTTCGCACAGTTCTACAGGTGGCTTTCACGCGAATATAGCGATCCTTTCCGCTTTCTGCGGAAAACTGGGTGGAAATTTGTAATGCTAAAACAAAAAACAAAACGATGCACATACACACAGACACAGCAAATGTTTTTTTTTTCTGTGACGATGATGGTAAGAGCGCAACACCGCGAATCAATATTGAATTTCTGTCAATGTCAATGGCAGACGCGCCGGTATGGCACGGGTACGGGTAACGATTATGCTTGGTGCTTGGGCATTGGTTCGGCGGTGCTTGTTCGAGTAATCGATTTTAAAACAATCAAATAATCGTTCATATTCCATCATCCGCAATGGACAGGGCTAGAGCGGTTGGTTTGACGCAAGTGAAGACGTCACGGCAAAGACGGCAAGTGACGGCGTTGGTGTTTTCTGTAAATTGGTGTTTGATAAGATTTTCTTTTGTGATTTTTGTATGTTACAGAATGTAATAAGAGACATTAGGAACAATGTATTGCTTAAATCGGATGTACTGTTTTGAATTGAAGTCAATGCTAAATGGTTTAAATAAATGAAGCCGAGCCGAGATACGATTCATAGTCATCGTTGTATAAGAATAAATGGTGATGGTAATTGCTTTAATTAGCAAATATTTAACCGCTTGATTTATTGGTAGGACTTCAAGGATATCACCTTTTAAGTTGTTTCAAATACTGGAAGACAACAGTGGTTTAAGGATCACTAAATCGCCACAAATTTAATAAACATCAGAGAAGTTAACCAACCGGAAGAAATTCTATTTACTAGCGATTGCTTATTCAGTAAACTAAAGCAGCAAAAAGGAAGAATTGTTAAATGCATTTTTGAATTAATTTTAAGCAATTTTTTCCTTAGATTTAAGTGGCAGACAATTAAAACCTGGATTGTTTTTATTTTTAAAATTGGCGCGACAATTAAAGCTGAAACTGAGTATAACATTTTTAAGTCCTGGGAGTTGCGGACTTTGTCTGAGTTTTGCGGATATAACGAAGGCACACTGTAGTAAGATTTAGATGATATCCTCAATATAAAGCATTAGAACGGCTTAATCAACCTGTCCCATAAAGTATTTTCAGGTCGTCATAGAACTCGGATAGTGGATAAGACTTGGTAGGTTGAAATGAAGATGGAGTAAAGGCGTTGATGCATCCCAACTGATACTCAATGTTCAACGAAGCTGTCTTAACAAACCAGTCACGTTATAGAGATGAGCCATAAAGTCTTTTTAAGCTGTCTATACGCAATTGTCTCCAAGTGTAATAATGCGTAATTAGAAAACCTTGGATTAATTATCAGTAAACGATGGCTGTTGACTGTCAACGGTTAACAGGACAATAATGAAGCCAAGTCGCTGCAGAGATTTTAAAGTTATACAATTACGCAAAATATTTATATAATTTTAGCAAAAATGCTAGAAATCATAATCACACAACTTTAATTCTGTGTATTGTTCATCTGACGCAAGTATTTCCTACACCACTGAAATGGCTACTTTACAGTGCTGACGTGACTGCACCGGGTCAAATCACGCCAACGATTCCAGCGGCCAACGCCAAAGAGAAATGACCGAAAGTGGTTTGACACAGACAATGCAGACAGACCGTGGTTTGCGAAGGTGTTTGTGCTGTATTTGTCGCCAGGCCAGATCCACTTGCCCGATTTGGTTCGAGGCCGATGGTGCCACCCTTCATGTAGCTTGACGTTGCTCGAGCACCATTGTATCGGATCGGAGCGGATTGGCATTTTTGAGTGGGCATGCGTTCAGGTGCTTCAACTCGAACAACGGTGCGCCACCAAAAACCAACCCCAGCACAGATCAAAGATCGTCCGGGGTTGAACGATTTCCGGGAAGTTTGCGCGGGTGATTTGGGGCTGAGTTGCGTGGGTGACCTAACAGTGTGACTGCGACTGCTTGCGGTTGGTAATGAGTTTTTTGGCATACTTTTGTTTGACCGTTTGATGTTAAGTCGCATACGGCTAAGGAACGTGATCAGAAGCTTGGATGACGGAAGATGGTTCTACTTTACTACTGCTTTTTGAGAAAGAAAGAAGAAGGCATGGTTGACCAGGTTGTTCTGATTTTTTGGAAAGAGTCGTAGGTAGGTGTTTAGCTTGTGAAATGAGATTTCTTCAAAAATAGCGAACTAAGTCGTAAATGGTTAGTTGAAAGCCTGTTTTTAGGAGTTCCGTTATGTTTGAGAACGAATCTGAAGCTGGTTTTGATGGAGTTACTGTAAATGGGTCGATTAATGATCTTGGTCCTAGGAGAAATTTGGATCAATTATTTGCTCCAATAAGAGATGTCCTAAAGCTTTCTTAAAAAATGTATAATTTAGCAAATAAATCGGGTTTTAGAAACCGCATTAGTCTTATAAATGATCATAAACATGTTTAAAACGTTATTCCAAAGGCCGATTATCGTGATGTTTATTTTTTTAAGGTGCATAGCAGATACTAACCAGCGTAGTAAAACTGTTATGCCCAGCTTAGGTACCCAGTGGCTTAATGAGCGAAGGTCATCTCCACTGCACGCTGGCAACTCAAAATTCCAGTGGCACACCTTAAATATAGATAGCAAACTCCGTATGACCCCCGTGATGGCACTATCGATTTTGAAATCAAACCCACGAAAACTTCACCCAGAGAGCAGTTTAAAGCATTCGAATGGGGGAAAAAATACATCACCATCAAACCATTTACCAAACCATTTTTGGCTATGGCCAGTTCACCTCCTTCCATTCTCCTGCCTCGCTCCACGTCTACGAAACGAGACAAGGAAGGCCTTTACGATTTAGATTCACATCGATGAGGGACAGCCTCCGGTACGAGCGAAAACGGTGCACTTTATCGTATTGTGCTGCTGATGGCGAACGAAAGCCTTCCGCTGGGTTGAGAAATTGAAGTCCGATCGATTTCCATCGCTTTCAAGGACGAGGACGATTGGTACCGTAATGGACACGCAGGCACGAGTTTTGACGGTGGGCCAAATGTTGGTGGGTTTTCGGTCTAGGAGCAATCGAAGCACACTTTTCGCATTTAGCAAGCGAGTAGCCAATTTGACCGCTAATCGTATGCACATCGTGTGTTGTGGCTGTGTGCTTCAGAACATTTCAGTTGAAGAAACTTGCCCTATAAAGGTCGGTCGAGCAGCTCAGTTTCCAATGAATGATAATTAGAAATCGGATCGTCAAATCGTTTAGCACCATTCAGCTAACGCTGCTGCATCATACCACCCTGACATGTCGATTGGTGTTTAGGGAATTGGTTGTCCGGTTGGATAAAACTTTTACATCAAAGGGAAGTGCATGGGTGTCGGGCAGTTGGCCTGCCAAAACCTCTAATTAGCTCGGGCGATGCAAATACTCGAAATGAGGCACATACCATATTTAGCGAACAGTTAAACGGCGGCACAGAAACCGCAATTAAATTACTGCCACAGCCGATAGTTGGGGCTTTCTTCTACGGATTCGGATCGAATTATCGTCTGTCGGTTGTTCGATAAGTACCCACTGGAATAAGTGGTTGATTGGTACCGGGAGTGGTGCATTTTCAGTGGGTTGCACTTGCACCGGTAAGCTATTGCAGCGTGTGGTAGGATAATTTGCATGTAATTGAGCTGAATCAAAAACCTGACGTTTCTGTTTTGTTTGAAGTTTTGAAGAGTTGCAAAACGCCAGTGAGTAGACCAAGGGTTCGAACGCTTTGTATGTGAAGGATTCTGTTTACTTTATCGCTTTTATCGACCTTTTGTGATAAACGCTTGAAGAGTGGTGCATCATCCACTCAGGGTCAGAACGATGATCCTGTGCGTTAATGATGTTTTGTATTGCTTAGTTCTAGTATTGAAATGAGGGTGCTTCTACAAAAAATAGGAGTGAAATTATGGTTATGTTCCAATGAATGAATTATAAAGAGTAGGAAATTTCATTAGTTCAAATTAAATAATTTTGTAAAATTGTATAAGCAAATTTAATTTAGTTTGTGAAATATAGAAAACTAAAGAACGTTCCAGGAATTTTGAAGGCTTTTACTTATAAATTCTTGTATCAAATCGCATTGAGTCAGATCTGCGAATGTGTAAAGCAATAAGAGATGTGTAAAATCAAGTCAAGATGGCAGGCCAAGTCATCCCGAAGCTACAGAGTCCTCGAATTATAGCAAATCAAACTCTGTTCTATCAGAGGATGAAACGAATGAAGTCTAATTACTCAAAGTCTCTACAGACTAGCCGATCTAACCCACCAGATTCATTGTTGATAAAGCGTCAATATGCTGTCTCTCGTCAAGCAAATAGATGTAAAGATAGAGCAAGTAAGCAAATGTAAAGTAAATTCAGTGAAGTCGGACTGTCTTTAAATCAGTCGAAAACATAGCAATCGTGTCGGAAAAAATCCTCCGATCTTGAAGAGTTGAGTCCGAGGTAGCCTTCGGTCTTCGGACAAAAATACTTTCAATAATAAATGAATTAAAGAATTATTCTTCGGATTTCTGTAGTTGATTATTTTGTGACTATTACAGCTTTTAATCGTATGAGTCGAATAGTTTTCGTTATACTCGGTTGAGTTCTACAGGAATTTAAACACTTTTTTTAAATAGATCTTTTGGAATAGTTAGTGTGACGATCCTGATAGGATTTGGTACAATTTCTGTTGCCTTAATACCACGTAAATAAGATTATTTTTGAAACAAATTTTTGGTTATATTTTAGGCTGATTGTGATTGTAATGTGATTGCTTGTCATGAGTGTGATGAGTACGATCTAAGAAAGATTGTTCCTGATGTAGGAAATGTATGAAATCTTCTTTCTTATACATTTTTAACATTAGTAAAATATCAGCGATTGTCAAATAATGTAGAATTGGAATGGGAAGTCATCCCAATAATTGATAAATCATATGAAAATGTTTTCGTAGAACTAAAAACAACATATAATGGCGAGAACGCGTCTCCAGCGAAAATGGTCATTAAGCGGTGGCTAGACTAAAGTTGAGGCAAGCGCGATCTATTTTTTTTTATGAGCGAACTGTCAAATGTCGCGCTCCTGACTTCGCGCCTCGATCCTGCATTGCAGGAAAAATGAAGCGTTCGCGCATTGATCGCGCTTGCCTCAACTTTAGTCTAGCCACCGCTTTAGACTCAGAACTCGAACATTAATCTAAAAACATTATCCCACCTTTGTGCCATAAGCAACAAGCACCATTAGCTCCATAATTATTCCAGTTTAAAGACATATTCCATATCTGCACACCAGACCAGACGTGTACTGTGCATGTTTCGGGCAGCACAACATACAGACTAGCCCTTCTAAGAACAATGCAAGCATCAGCCATACTCTAATGTTGTGTAGTAATTTTTTTTTCTCTAGAATTTCATATAACATGCTACCAAAGGGTTGTCTCGTGTAACAGGGAGTCCTTTTAAAATGGCACAAATCTGGTTACAGGAACGTGGCGTGGGTTATGCAAAATGCTATACGACCAGAAGAATGAAAAAGCTGTACAACGTTTCTATGAAAAAGACAAAAAAGCGACACAGAACATCAGATTCTATTCTAATATTTGCTTGTTTTTTTTGTGTTATGAAAGTTTATTTTCAGCACACAAGGGGAGAAAACTTTCCAACCATCCCTGAACTACACACGCGAAACCAAATACCAATGGAGTGATTTTATTAAATTTATTTACTCCCCAGTTGTTCGGTGGAGTTGTGTAGCACCGCTTGGTGTGCATGATTGATAAACAATTCGATCTGAAGGGTACACACACACACACACACACGCATAAACACACGCCCACATTCAAATAATATCGGGCTAAAGCATTAAAAATTAACCTAACAAATTCCGTGCAGCACAATCGAACCGAGCTTGTTTTGTGTGCACACTTTGCAAAATGGCGGCGATGGTGGTGGTCGGTGGTTGAAAGCAATTTACTTTCAATTTATTTCACCACACTGAAACATGTGCGTGATTGGTGCTTGTGTGTACAATCCGGCATGTGGGATTGTTCGTTTGATTTTTAATACTTTTATTGTTGCAACCGGAACGCGCGTATCCGAAGAAAACGAGTTCCATTTGTGAATATCACATGGTTGCTTTTTTTTCCTTTTATTTGGGGAAAAAAAACCACATTTCACAATGGGAAAGGTGAAACAACAAAAAGTTATTTGCGTAAGAAAAAGCCGACGAAAAGCGAAGTTGAGTGGGAAAAAGTGGGCATACATGTGCGTGCGTGTGGTACTCGAGGCAAGGTTGCCGGATGGAAAATCTTTCCGTAGCAGCCAAATGTTTGCTAAATCTTCTTTGCGTTTACCCGTGTGTGCCGCCGGTGTAGTAGTAGTTTGTGGTGTGCTGAGGTTTTTGCGGTTGCCAGAACATTGTCATCGATCCGTGGTAAACGTAAAGCTTGGTCCAAGTGTTTTTTTACCACCTTCCGTGTGCGTGTGCTTTGGTGTGGGCTCGATTGCGTATTATTTATGGAAATTTATGGCAAGATGGTCATGGTAACCTTGATCACCTGGAATGCCACCGCCGGATGGTTGAGGGGTGCGTGTGATGGTGCAGGGAAAAACTTGAAACGCCTCGATGGCAGTGAAAACACCCGCGCAATTGCCAAGCCGTCTGGCCACGAGTTCACCCCGGGCCGTGCGTAAATCTCGTGAACAAGCTAGCAAGCTTGCCGGTGAAGGCAACGAGAAAGCCGCGACGTCGTTTGACAGATGGTGGGGCGGTTTTGGGTCGGTGAGCGATTTTCGAAAATGTTTCACTTGTTGGTGGATGGTTCTAGGAGCGAAACAAGAAATTATCCATTTAGCACAAGCGAAAAAAAACCGTCATAACGCCATACGGAAATCGGAAAGCTTTCTACTAACAGACATTGTGTTGATGAGCTTCGTGTTAATGGAAAGAAGAGAAAAAAAACACCCCAGTGAAGAACGAACGAATCATACGCATGGGAAAATGTGTTAACTGCAGCATAAATCATGTGGACCACTTGGTCATATTTTCGTTACCGCCCTAAATCGTTTGTCCCAGATACCGTACCCAGATTATCTCATCTCCGAGACACGATTGAGCCGTCAACGGGGGGCTAGGCACATTTTTTTTGTTTGGTTCAACGTTGGTTGGTCTTTCATGCAATTAAAAGCTCCACATACGAATGATGGAACAAGAAGGAACAAGGTGTAGTAACGAGTGAGGACTGGCGAGGCCACAAATGTGAGACTGTGCGAGATGCGAGCAACGAACGTTCGATTGAGAAATTTGTTTTCTTTTTTTGTAAATAGCAGCGAACGCTTCATCAATGATATATGAGCGGTAATGATTGGGTTTAAAAATGTTCTGTTATTAGTGCATAGTTACCCAAATGATACGCTTACGACAAGTTTCAGTGTCTTCGTGTTCTCGCTGCAAGATGATCAAGAAATGCTATATTTTATAAGATAGTTCATCTGTACTTGAGATGCATGTTTTTAAATACAGTTCATTGCTGTACTCAATTACTTGCCTAACTGTACGAAACCCCTTTTTTAATTTAAGTTTTTACATGAATAAATAAAGAACTTTAGGAAAATGATCGGCTGTTGGTTGTAGAAATTAAGACATGCAACCACTAGTTGCCGATCCTGAAGATTTTTTTTTTCGTTTATTTATATTGGCTTTGGGTAAGTTTTGAAGAATGCATACAACAAAGAGACTAAACCTATTGTACAATTGATCTATTTAGCTAAACTAAACCTTGGGTTGGAAGTAAACGAGGTAAAATACAAAAAGATGATGGCGGACACCGATTTACCTAAGAATGATGTACGGATAGAAGTCGTCAAAAACCTCAATTATCTGCGCGGGGTGTGTTCTTACTACCAACCAGCCAGATGACTCTCTGGGACGAAGTTGGGACTATATAGAACCTTTATTATTTCAGTATTCACATACGTCTCTGAGACATAGATTCTATTGAAAACTGACGAAAGATGCTTAGAGGGATTTTTGGCAACGTATGTGTGGAAGAACTATAAAGAAGTCACTACAATGACGAGCTCTACGAGATTCTGTAGGGGTAGTCTTGTCACGAGACATTAGACAACCTTTAATTGGATAGAGGAGGCTTTGGTAGGCAGAGACTTATTCTAAGAAAGAAGAAGAAAATAAAATAAAGTGAATGATACGTAAGTAAGTAAGTACATAAAACAGAAAGTTCATCTAATAAACATACCAATGCAAAATAAAATTTTATCAAGTCTGACAAGTAGTTTAAAAACAATTATAGAGCAGATCACTCCTTAAGAAGTTGTAAAAGATCATTTTTGCGGGTTAGTCTATGGGCAGGGTGACCTGGTGGTAGATGCGTTAGCAGCGCCGGTCTTCACACGGCAAGACCGAGATTCAAGTCCCCATAGTGAGGACTGACTATTCAACTATGCGGTAACAATAAGACTAGTAAGCCAAAAATGGCAGGCATGACCTAAGAGATCGTTAGGCCAAGAAAGAAGAGTCTATGGGCAGAGTGGTTGGATGCCAGGGGCTTCGTCATTGAATTCATTCGTCATAAAGGTGGACTTATGGCAGAGTCATTTTCACCAAGCAATCTTCCTTTTTACCCAGATTTGGAAACATTCTTTGGTTATTTAGAGTTGAAATGTAATCAGGATTCCGATTCAAAATTATCAAGGAAAGAACTCTTTAGCCATTTGTACACAAGGAGTAATCTTCGCTGAACAGGTCATTTATATACGAAAACAACATTGTAGAAGATCCTTCTATGAGATGTTATTAGCCTCAGCAGCTCATATTTTGCCAGTTATGTGATCTCGTCTAGTTCAGCGCTGCTTCCAACTGATAACATCTTTCACATGCTTTACGCTCCGCTTCTTCTAAATCGATGTATTTATGCATTGCAACGACAACGCAACACACACACATCATTCGATCGTTGGATGCGCACCGCGTTATTCAATCCATCTAAATGCACGGGAGCATGCGCAATTACATGGGTATTGCATAAAATTTGACAGCAATTATTCGTGGTACTGATTTAGACCATATCAATTTCATAACTTCCAGTCGGTATTAGGAGCATTAGATCGTGAGAGGGAGAGAGAGTTGGTACAACGTACTGCCACTATCAAATCACGATGCATCACGCGTGGAAAAGTAGCGCCACCGTTTCTACCAACAACAACCCGCAATGCAATTGGAGCCCAGTACGAGCGCTTGCAACCCATCTGTCAGTCAAATCTGGCGCATGGCGCGCTATCGAACGGCACCGGATTACGGATGGCGGACGGCACCCAAACATGGTTCCAATTTCTTACCCTTTCTACAGCCCAGCACGCACAGCAGCACCCTGCCGACGGCCACCAGGTGGTGTCGGTTGCGCAATCGAACCGTTTCATTGAACCGGCTTGCTTCGCGTCTGTCGGCCACCCTCCGGCTGGTGGCCCTTCGCTTTGTTTTAATATTACCGCCAAGAGCAGCAACTCCGGCAGCCGTCCGGTGATCGAGTTCGAGAGAGTCAGAGATGCGATTGCTGCGATAGGTGGTAAGCTCGAAACACGCACACACGAACCGACGAATCTGGCCGTCAGTTTTGGAAAACCAGTATCGGATGGCAGAAGGTACTTTGCGTCCCAAAAATGGTTTGGCCAACCGTGTCGGTGAACCAGTTGGGGCCACCAGTTTTTTTGGTAACGTGAACCGCGTTTGCTGGAACACACTCGAGGTGGGATTTCTGTGTCGCCGGTGACCACTTTTGCGAAGATTCGAATGTCGGATTTGTGCTTAAATCGTTGTGGGAGGACGTTTGATTGTTTGGTTGTATGCTGTTTTAGCATTGGCCGGGTGAATAACCTTCCCGGGGAGTTGTGAAGCAAATAAAAATATGCAGATTGAATGAGCGGTTCTTTTGCACCAGGAAACCTAGCAATAGACCAGCGCGTAAGAACACATGCGAAACATTAGTTGATAATTTATTCTAAAAGCCTTACCCAAACGGTCTTATAAACGGTTTGCTTTCTTTTCCTTCGTGAGTCATTTGAGGGAGGCGAAACAACTGCTGCCAAGCTAATGGTGTCCATTTCTTAAACAATGCTGCCTTGATCGAGATGGTGGCGAGATGGTCCTAATTGTCGCCTGGGTGTGTTCTTTCTTGGAATAAAAGGGCTTGATTTGTAGCGATGTTTAGACGAGCGAATTAAATACTTATGACCTTTACCAGGAGCCGCCTGAATGTGTAGTAAAGTAAAGCCCTAATGTGGCTTTGATCCCGACAGACGCTGGTGCCAGCTAAGCGCAACACCAAGGATATGAGTTGCCGAACATCCCTAGGCGTTAATTACGTTAATTTCGTTAGAGAATTCCTGTTAACTCGTCTGCTGAAGCGTTCGCCCACATGCCTCCGACGGTGGTTGGCCGA
Organism: Anopheles maculatus; assembly: GCA_002091835.1. Taxonomy (NCBI): domain Eukaryota; kingdom Metazoa; phylum Arthropoda; class Insecta; order Diptera; family Culicidae; genus Anopheles; species Anopheles maculatus. The sequence continues at coordinate 407,821 of KZ061558.1, forward strand.
AACCGGTACTGGTAGACTGTCGCATGCAGACTTCCTTTTGGGAAGACGCGGCTGGGGATGAGACAACTCCTCTAGCGTGGCATGTACAGCATCACCATCATCATCAAATGTTGTTTATATGTGCGTGGGTGCTTATGTATGTGTGTGTGTGGAGGTGGTTTGTAAACAAGGCATAGAGTGTAATAAATTTTACCATCCAAAGATAATTTAACTGCCACACACATACACACACGAGCAAGTCAACATACAGCCCTAGCTGCTGATGTGCGTGTATTTGAGGTTGGACACGCTTTACGCCAATTTTCTTTCTGCATAGATCACTTGCCTCATCGATCTTCGGATAAAACAGCACACACACACACAGCTGAACGCGTACGGACGTGATGAAGTACTCTCGGTTATGGGATTCTATCTAAGCAAACGAGGTGAAAATTATCAATTAATTTCTTCTTCGGGTGGTGTGGGATGGATGAAATGTCATTGCATCCTTGGATGAAAAGTTTCGTTATCGCAACCCGTGGTACATACACGTGCTTAGAACGCCCATAAGCACTGTATGTATATGTGTCAGGGCGAAAAACATCATCAACAATTTAATCAAGTTAAAGTTTCTAATTTTCGTGGCAATTTGTTGAGGTGATTGTTTTGCAGGATGGCGCACATGAGGTTCGCAACGGAAGGACTGCTGCATGTGTGAACGTTGTTGAATGTTACGAGCAGCACGGGTCTAGATGTATTTGGAAAACTTTTTGGCAGACTGATGATCGAAGGTTGGTCGCCGAAAGGGAAATGTCTGTCTCGTGTATGGTGCATGAGAGTAGATGGGTAAGTTGGTGCAACATGGAACAAGACTTAACAAGTTTTGAACGAACTCTGTCGTGAAGGATGCATTTTTGGAAGCGCATCGTTGTTGTGTATTGTGGGATATAAAGAATTGTGCAGGAAATATCTGTATCAGCGCTAGAAGATATCTAGTTAATATCTTGTTTTGTTAAAACGATTTTATTTATTCAAAACTTTGGTAGAAGTTAGGACTATCTATTGTTATGTACATCGAATTACTAAAGCCCGATAGAAACATCACAAAAGAACAAAATTTAAAGACGCGTATAACGAGTCAAGAAAGATATGCAAAAGCCTCTGTCACAAGTCGGTTCTGCAGCGATCACTTCCTGGACTCAAGTTTTAGCGACTTTTGTCGCAGAATAAAAGTTTCCATGCATATCAACAACGAACACAAAAAAAAAAACGCTACACTTCAACTTCTCTAAAACCTTCAAGTGGCAAAGTATTTTCAAAATTTTGAAGAGAGTACTAGCCAACAAAAAAAGGCAGAATGCTTCCTGTCATTTTATCGACACGGAAAAGCTCTTCATTCATCGAGCGATTCTTTTCAAACAAGTTTCGCTAAAGAGCTCGGCTCGCTCATACATGCACCGTGCAAGTGCAAGGTGGAATGGGGGGGAAAAAAGGGTTTTTGCTTTCGTATAAAAGGAAGCTCAAAAAAAAATGGGAAAACTCTAGCACGGTAGCGTTTTCAACGGTGAAGTGGCTTCGGTTCCAGCTTGTTTACGGTGAATGATGCCGTTGTTCGGTACTTCTACCCCCGAGCCCCGATGATGCAAAGCTGAAGTGATGTGAAGGGTATTTTAACATTGCAGATTCTTTACGGTTGAATATTTTCGGGAGCGAATGCAAGCACCATGAATGGAAATGTGTGCAAAATGAAGGTGGATAGAAATTGATATTGGTAAACATTACTATCAAACTAGCAGGTTTTGGGTGCAGTTTCGATCGTGAGTGAGTATTTATGGAAAAGTGACAACAAGGGAAGGGAATGTAGTTTATATTTTTTGTGTGTGAAAAAGTAACTCATATGATGAATGTGGAATCCCAGGTATCAAATGGACTCTTCAACCTGTTCGTCAAGTATTTTTCATGTGTGAGGATACTTTTATACAAATTTACACCTGGTTGCATGTCGCAATCGATCGTATTAGTATATACATTGTATTCTGTAGAGATTTCCTTTCGTATATTGGTAATGAATTCCACTGCCGATGAGTTTCTTAACATGGGTTTGAATATTCCATTTAAGCACTGTTAGTGTTTCACGAATCGATGAGTGACCGTGGATAACTTATGTTATGATATTACTGTTCCTTATGTAGTCAGTGCTGCTGGATATATATGCCTGATATTAGAGTATCCACCTCCTAGAACAGGAGAAGCTAACCTGTCTCTCAATTGTAATTTCTAGTGATTATTACGAGAGTGTCATGTTATCCTGTCTTCCTTATCTCACCTAATATCAATTAAAAATCTTGGAGCTTTGCTACACAGCTTAAAGCTTTTTAAATCTTGGCCTTTTTGGTACATCTACTGTGTATCGGTTGTCTGTACACGGTACTGTATTAACGGTAACTTTTGAAAACTCGTCCTAGTTTACGATCAACTACTATGTTTTTGAAAACAATCACTAGCTTAGCACAATCAAAAATCATCATTAGCAGTACATACACCATTATTGTTCCTTCGGAAACTTAACTCCTGAAACCATGATCCGAGTTCAATACTGATGGACCTTCTCTCCTAATTTGAGGTATTTACTCATTCTGCACATCACTTTTCACTTGTTAGCTCCTTTGGTGTTATCGCAGATAGAAACGCACACGGCACGCACCTGCTCCATCGTTATGGCGTCCCATATCTCGGATATTGGTCTATAGTGTTTGTTTTTTACGAAATGTCCGGATTTATTCACAGTGTTGTTTACAGTATTTTGCACCCACTTTACACACGCACACACACACGCTGATACTCGCAGGATGCAGGTGGCGAATGTCGATGTCCAGGTTTCACTCCGCTTCTCCTTCTTTACTGCTCTTCGTCGTCACACTCAGGTTTAACCCCAGGTAGGCTTTTAACCATATTCAGAAAAGCCTTGAAAAAGGCTAGTTTTTTATGTGGCTGGTCGTGATGTGGATGAGCTGCTTCCTGTTGGTTGTCTCGTGATGTTGGCTGTTGCTCTCTCGGATGTTTGTCGCTGAATATCCTCTTTTACCCAGGATTTGCTCCTTTTATATCCAAATCCTGGGAATTCCAGTGTCAAGAACTGCTACGCGCACAGCAGTCGGTGTTTTCGTCATTCTATGGTGATTCGCTGATCAAGCTATTTCTTAACAGTGTTCATTTAAAGCTTGAGAAGTTCATGGTATTCGGGGTTCGGGGAACTGCGATATCTCAAGTCAAAGGCAGGGTCGATAACCATCAGTGGGAACTTTCGAAGTCTGGAAATGGCCCCCAAATCATTAGTCATGCGCCTATTTAGAACTGCGAGATGTATATGTGGGACGAAGTGATGCTCAGTTGACCCTGTGCGGCTGTTTCAGAAATAAAGAGTCATCGGAAAACACAAACTTCTAACCTATGTGGTGCGAAAGTATAAGTTTAAATCTGCCCAGTCTCTGAACTAAACTAATAAGAAATGGCAGCAAGTTGACACCATGCGCGTCGGTTATCGTATGTATGAGGCTGTATCTGATACTAATAGCAAAGAAACATTGCATATGAAACGCACCTACACACTCATGAAAAGTGTGTACTACCTTCACAAGATTCTCTTGAATTTTAATAAATTCATTAAGCTTTTCAATTGCGGAATAAATTTCGAAATACACATTATCAACTCAGCTTCCTCATACGTTATCAAACGTTAGCACACATTGTAAATATTGACACGTAACTAACTCCATTTTTCAACCACATCCCGGCCCCAGCTTATACATAATTAAAGCCAATGGTTACCATAAACAATAAATATTGCAACCCGATAATCTCATTACACGTGCGGCGGAACAAGTGTATGTGCCTGTGTTTCTGTTTGCATAAAAATTGCAGCAAAAATTACCTTGCAGGAAACCAACACCAGACAAGCTGGGGATGTGTGCCGCGGGATCGAATGATGCTTTAATTACGCCAGCATAAATCATGCTGCGGTATGCAATTAGCTGCACATCGCGGTGCGGTTACGAGCGCATCGTACCGGTGTCACTGTCATCCGGGAATCTGCTAATCAAATGCAACCGACAATCGTGCCCGGTACGATCTGTCAGCTGTGTCAGCTGCCATTGCACTTGCCTAGCAAAATCTCCGGCGAGCATCAATCACCATACGTGCATACGATCACAGTGCTTCTGGATAGCGACATAGTCACAACATGGTTGTAGAGTGGATCACGTTACACGCTACCTTTACCGCGTGGCAGTGGCCGAGGGAAGTGAAGAGAAACATCTTGTGAACCAGATTGTATGGGCTGTGTATGCCAGATAATCTAAGCTCGGCTGCTGTAAGATGACATGACGGTGGTGCCGTGACCAGGATAAATTGGTCCGGTTCCGCGCACTGTCACATAACGCCCGGTTTGTAAGTGTGGTCAGGAAGCGAGCGCACACTTGTTTCAGTTGGGCCCTGACCGGAGGTGAAGCATGAATTCCGCCCTGAATTTCTTCCTCCTTGCAGTTGATTTAGCTTTTATGAAAGTGAAACTGTTGATTAATTGTGAGATGCAGTTGGGGCGCGCGTTGTGACATGGCGAGCTTTTAGCGACGCTAAGCAGCGTTGTGGCAAGTCTTCGCCCGAAAGCTAGCAAGTTATTTGAGTGGTAGTGCGGATTTATGAGCGTTAAACATTGACAGCATAACCGACACCTGCTGTGTTACGCCGGCCGTGGATGCCGGTCGTGCCGGACACACTGGGCGCTGCAAACGGATGATCAAAGGTTACGTGCAGTGAAAGGGAACGCCGAAAGAATGGCACAGCTGGTGGCGATCTGTTTTATTTTGAGGAGTTAGTAAAGTAAGCTAGTGGGCTGGTGGAGGATTAGATAACTTAGAGGTGTTTTATGTTTATGGAAAGAAATGCATAAAGAAAGCTGTGTGATGTTCCATAAAAACAGCACTTCTAGAGCGTCAATTAAAGAATGAAGTGATGAAGTTAAGAGCTTATTTAGTGTAACTGATAACGATTATTTCTCACTCTCCTGGTAGTACATTAAGCAGACGAAGGTTCATCTAAAACCCACAGCATTATAATGTGACCAAAATGAACCATTAGCTCCAGTAGCTCCGGATGGCGTCGCCATGCCGTCGTTTTGGAGCCACCATAACCGAGGTCATAATATTTATGGTTCCGGTTCAACCACAGTAACCCCATCGACCCGAACCACATCACAGCGAAAGGTGTCGGAATAAATTCGCACCCATCGTCGGACGATCCAGCTGATGCTGATTACGATTTAAAGTAGTGCTGTTCACCTGGTGTACCAACGCCACCTTCCAGCAACGATTAATCAAATCACCTCTAAAAACGAAACTCAAAAACCATTGTAGTGTGTGAGTGTGAGTCTTTCAAACTGGACCTGAGGGTTCTTTACACCGATCGGAACTTTCAGACGGGGCCCTCAAATTTCCATCCGCGCGAGGCTCGTCTCCGGAACGGATTGTAATCGGGTTACGTTTGTTTGCGTTAGTGGGAAATTCCAAAATGTAAGAAAAAGCTAAACCAAACGTTACATTAAATGGAAGGGTGAAACACTTTCACCTTTCGCTGACGATGTGTTTGCCTGGTTCGCACCTTTTGACAAAATAGATTAATGAATGTTACTTTGTCTCGTGCGAGCATGAATAATTTGTTCGTGTGGTAATGATGTTTATAGAAAATACGGGTGGGTTGGGTGATTGTGGTGCGATTGATTAATCAAAATGTTGTTTGAAAAGCGTGGCTTAATGTAGTGTTTTGTAGTTTTTAGCAGCACCAGTGCAGGGGTCTGTGGTGTGTGGTCCAATGAGGAGCTCTATAATGTGGCCAGTAAATAAAGTTGTTTCTTTTTTATGGATAACATATCCAAATCGCTGTATTGTAAATAAGTAAAATTGGTCAAGTATTATGGCAAAGAAAAGATCTATTTATTTTGGTTTGTTATGGTCCGAAGATGCTGATACAATAAGGCTTTCCAATTAAAAAATAACATCCGTAATTTTGGTCACTAAGTTCACTAAGAAATATCGTCTGCGCAGAAAAACCGTGAAGGCGAAATTTCAGTTAGGCACAACATGTAATTTGACGGGACTTGTCTACGGTATAGAGATCTAGCTATTTAGTTGAGGATAGCGTATGCCTCAACAAGATATTCAGACATAAGAAAAGTGACATCTCGTCTCTATCTATCAGTGGTACAAAAATATACAAAAGGAGAGTCAATAAATTTCTTTTAACAGGAGTCCCTATCCGATCCCATCCGACGTAGAACAGTAGTCCTAGCGACGCCAGTAGCTAACACAAAGAGCAGACCGATATTAACTCTCATTCCAGGCATACATATACAGATACTGCAAAATTAAAGAAGGAATCTAGGAATATCAAGCTTAAACATGCCGGGACAGATAGATTCTAGAAGGTCAGTTCGAGAATCGAAACAAGCCGAATCACATAAGCATAGTTTGGACATCAAGCGTAGTTGGACTGATTGTTGATAGAGAGGTTTGGCTTTTAACAAGACAGTGTTTACTACTAGAGACCAGAAATTTAAATGAGTTTAAGTCAACATGAGGCGCTCCCACCAGTAAAACCGAGAATTCTTAAGGTTGTAAAGCCAAAGCAGAAGGGAAGTCTCCAGCCAGTTGTTTTTTATATGTCACGATATATCAATTGTGTGACGATACATAAGGAAAAATGCTGCAATAAAAAGTCAGGTACATCAAGACTATTTATGACTATGACTATAACTATGGCAAAATACTTCTGTAAGACTATGTAAAGACTTCAGACTCTAGCGAAAGTCGTCCGGTCTTATCACCTAATAGTTTTAGCACCGTAATCTGTCATATGGTAATTTCTCACTCTACGCAGTTTCGGAAAAATTGCATAAACATTATCAGTTGATCAATGTTGACATCACAAATATTTGCTGTCTATGTATACTATATTCCACGAGACAAGGTACGTTGGATATGACTAATTTTAAGTCCACTAGCAATCCAATCAGTAGCAAATGTCTGTTTTACATACCGAGACGATGTCATTGTTGAGCAGGATCACTCAATTTAGTAGTGAAATATAATTCGACAGCCCAACAGACAATTCCTGGTGATCCAGAATTCTTTTTTTCGTAAAACAACATTGATTGCAGCATGCTGAAAGATTAAAGTGCAATAAATATATTGAAACGATCTCTTTAATCATTTCGCAACTTCATGAATTTATGAGTTTATTGGCAAAACCCCTTGTTGCTTCAACGCACCGACGTCGATTGATAAATCGATTTTTATTCCGCCCGTAGTACATTAACCAAACAGTTGATTCTGGCCGGAAGCGGAAAGATGCCTCACGATCAACCTAAGGCAACCGGTAAAATCCACCATCCCGTCCCGTTCACGCCCAACAACACTGCCATAAATCTTCATCCTCCATTCGGGCCATCCCGGTGAGCTTAATGCTGGCTTTAATGCTTCGACCGGGGCGGAGGCTAACGCGAGCACACAGAATAATTGCATAAACATAATGAGATTCCGGAGGACCACCGGATGATGGTGGCGAACAGTGGCTTTAAATGCGATGTTTGCCCTTTTTCGCACGCACGCATGTACAAATCACAGGATCAGGGATCTGTTCGTTTGCCTATTGGGTTTTTGGTTTTGCTTTTAGCGGTTCGAGCGTATCCTTTTCGGCCGGAAAGCGGTGGAAGAAATAGTAGCATCTTCTTCGTTTAGGAAGATTGCATTTGGACCGGCTTTACGGAGGCAGTACACACGGTATACGGCTGCCCGGTCTTGATGGACCCGGTACGGAGCGTGCATAAATCTTTCAACAAAAGGATTACCAGCTCGTTGTACCGATGCAAAATCACCCCCAGCTTTGATGGTCGTAGTGGTGTGCAACTGGTCCCCATACAAACCCGTACGTGTACGTGCTGTAAACTGGGAAGACACAACGTATGGCATCTAACTCGGGCTGGGTTCCGTGAATGTGAGTAGCTTATTTCGTTCGCCTGAGCTCGATAAATATTGATCGAGCATAACTGAGCATTAGCCGAGGGCTTGTGTGGCATGCATTGGGACAGGGAATGGCGCACTGGTATCATGCGTGTGTGTGTGCATGTGTGTGGAGCTTTACATTGTTCAAAGGTTGATGGAAATTCCAGTGTTCAATAAAATTTAATAACCGACCAACGCTATTTTCGCATGAAGCTACACAGCCATGCTTCGGTGTAGGTTTGAAAGTGTGCTGGAAATGGGCCATAATTCGATGCCGATGTGAGGACATAAAAATTGATCCAGGCTTCGGGGCAGCATGATCGTAAGAAAACAATAACGCAGGATGCAGGATTGTTGGGTGGAATACAAAAAAATCCTGTTCGTTCTGAGAAGATATTTGAGAAGATGGAATGTATGGTTCAATTTAAACTCTAAAATTGGCATGAGCTAAGCTTTGGTTTATTTTATGTTGATTTATATACTTCTTATTAAATAGTTGAATACTCTTTGAGAAAGTATTGCAAGAGATAGATTCACGCTAGATTTGATCATTTATAATTAATTTCTTGCCCTCATACAACTAAATCAATATAATAGCAACATTTACTTTTGATGGTAAATTATATTAAATTTTGAGAAAACTCCTTAAAGAACGTCCAACTTCCTGGATGAGCATCTCTCCAGAAAAGGTAAAGATTTAAAGTTTCCTAGCAAGGGAAACTTTTGAATAGAGCTGTCCCATCGTCAAAATAATTAATATCCCGCCCGGGTGCTTATCTTGGAAAATTTATCCCAACTAAAATAAAGCACACAAAATCGTAGCTCATCGCGACCAGCGCCTGCTCGAACGAGCAAACCATCGTAAAACGGGTGTCAGAATAAGATCGGAAGCACTTCACTTCCCCAACCCGACATTCGCCGATCGGAAAACATGGGATGGGAAAGCACAGCAGTGCTTGTTGGGTGTTGTTCGCCGCGGTTTGCAATTAATTTGGTGCAACCGGGTGCGATGGGTTTCTTCGTGCTGGGAAGGAATGGTTCGTCGTCCTTGTTTTTTGGATCTGCTCTCACAAAATCTCGTCTAGTGGTGGCTGTGGTTTAGTGTCTACGATAACGATCAACATCGGTGCATATTTTAGAAGGCGAGCGAGCGTGTTAGCAAAGAAAGCGATGGCGAGCGGTTTTAAGAGGGTTGGAACAGATTTATCGAGCTCATCCCATCGTTGTCTGTGCGTCCTCGAGTGTACTCGACCCGAAAACAAAACAAAAAAACAACCGTCGAAGGAAAAGATAGCGTACGCTCAGAAAAAGGGAGTCATTTGTTAAGCGGGATAGATTTGTACACTGTGGTAAGATGCCATTTCTGATGACGCGCTACACAAACTGCATAATAGCGGGATGATTGAAGAGGAGGTGGTACTGTGTAGACATTTGTCTTACAATGTTTTACAAATCGAAGAAAGGATTTTACAATGTTCCTTATCTGGGTAGTAAGTTATTTATTTGATTTGAAGGTAAGGCTTCAAATTGCTAGCATTTTGATGCATACGGACAATCTTAATGAGAATTAATTTGCTCCGTTTTTGAGCAACTTGTTGGATTAATAGTAGAGTATTGGGTTGGTCATTTGCAAAGACCAGTCCTGACCAGAGTATGACTTTTTTCTCTGTCGTATGACATTGGTCAATACTTGGTGTTGTCTTCTATGGTGAAAAAATCTTGTAAATATGTAGGTCTCATGTGTACTAAAACTAATAAAAAGGCCAACAAACGTTAGACAAGACTCAGGGATTTATGTTATTTACGTTATTTTGTGTGCTTTAGTAACCTTGAAGCCTAAGATTACCTTAAATATAAGGCATTTACATAAACCATTTTTTGCAAAGGTTATATTATTGTTTGTTTACTGTCACTTTTAATTCAGGTTTAGACTAATTAGAAAAATATTTCCCAACTTAATCATTGAAATAAAAGTAAATACTTGATGCTTGTTGGATTTGACAGTCAATTAATAATAAACCACTTGGTGCCATCTACAACAAACATGCCAAACAAAGGACTCACGGGCAACATGCAGCCCTAAAGACTTTTCATTGTGGCACGCGAAAAAATGTTATTGCAATCGACTACATGGGATCTTTTAAGGTGATTTTACAGTAGGTAGGTATCTAACGTTGATGGCCGTTGATAACGGTCATATTGTTAGAATTCCAAGCGATATTTCAGATTAGCTTTAAACAGCATGTCTTTGCACTATGAAGAGTTATATCATCCAAAACACGTGCAAACCGGTTTAAACAAAATGCTTTACGAGCATCATATCGGAGAAAAATTTCATTGAATGGTTGCAAAAATAGTCCTACCGAGAGGATTTCTGCAATATGACAACGAATTTCGAGGAATCTGATCTCCAAGCACTTGGCCTCTCGCAAATTTAAAGTTTAGGCCTTGTCAATAGGAGAGCATTTCGAAGCGTATTTGGCTATTTTGATACCTGTTTGAGGTACCAATCATATCATATCCTAGCATACACCTTTCAATTATAATTTGCAGATTAAAAAATATTTGTCCAAAAAGTGTTAAGGGTCTTCAGCTTTCAACGGAAGAGAAAAAGTTTGAATTTGGGACACTATTAATCTATATGAGCATCACCAAATGAGTGGACTTTTTTTCTTATGGGATGATGTTTAGTCCGGCAACCTGCTGATGCTCTAAAAGTCAACTTTGCGCATCTGTGGATTCATATAAATCTTGACCGGACGCTACAAAGCAATACTGAAGCGACCATCATCCAATGTCTTGCGATACACCGATAGAATTATCGCATGCTCTCGTTGTAACACTTCAGTTATTTCCTAAAAACACACACTATAGGTCATTAAAAGCCTATGAACATTACTTAATTTGTGATTTTAAAAACGTATCATAATGTGCGAATGGAAATCACCCAACATGCAAAACCCATTCTAGACAGTTGCTCAATTGTGACACCTTTTAAAAAATCAAAAACCTCTTCAACAAACCGCCATATGACAGGTGCTTGAGGTCGTTTTCCAAATTGGGTGACGACCCTTTACTCACATAACAGAGAAAACCGTTTTGTCGCAATAAAATCATTCTCAATGTAGCCCACACACTCACACATACATACGCCGAACAACCCATTTACGATGGTAAAAGTTTCATTTTTCTTAATGACCCTCAGGCGCACGCTCAATGCCAAAGCACTAGGGTCTAAGGTTGGTCTAAAGCAGCAAACGGTTACATTAAATTAGGATTAGGAAGGGATACTTTCGGGTTCGCAACTGAAGGAAGCGACATGGCATAGAGCTAACAAAAAAAAAACGGAACCGAAAAATATCAGCCGGAAACCGTCAAATGAAACGAGACGAAATCGTCTGATTTGTCGGAGATGAGCCACTTTTATTGTACTGCATACCCTAGCTGGGTACTTCCTTTTCTTCGGTCGGCAAATGACACGGGACCGGACAGATGGTGTGTTTAGTGGTGCGCTCTGATTAAACAACCCTTGGACAGCATTTTTGCAAACTTGGTACCGGGCAGTTTTGTGCGCTGTAATCCGGTCCGAGAGGGTTTTACTAAATGATTTTTGATGCCACCGTGTCCCGAACCGGGGACCTAACCTACTGACCTGTCTCCAAAACTTCTGCACACTCATTTAATCATGGTTGGGTACAGCTAGCCCTTGCTTCGGCAAGCGCAAGCTGTCCCGAACGCACCCGGCGGAAACAGCGATAGAAGAAAAGGTTCCCCTAATGCTACTCCTGGTATGCAGCGGTCGGGATGTCGCACAAGCAATAGAAAATTATTACGCCCGTTTTCAAAACGGTTTGCATGGGCATCTCTTGGGGGAGAGTTTTTGCTCCCGAGCAGCGAAAAAAAGGTTGACAAAAGCGGCGTAATGTACATGGTGCTGTGCTGCGTGGTACGATATCGGCTGTGCTTAATACCTTGATGGTATGAAGATGTTTTTTTTTTGCTCGTGGAACTCGCTGCAAGGACAACGAAGCATGAAACATTACGCGTCTCATTATCGAAAGCGTTCTGAGCACTCGCCAGTCGGCAGACCCCGGAAAGGCTTTCGGGATGCTCACGGGAATAATCAATAAACATTGTCTGTTATAAATTGTTTCTTTTTCTCTACGTTCATCCCTCTTGTGCCTCGGAAAAGCTTTTGCCGGAAAGGTCACTGTACGTGTGCTGTTCGTTCTCTGACAAAGTCGGTAGCATGAGCAAGAGAAATTGGTTGGCGAATTGAATCCTTCTCAAATTAAAACACGTAGCCGATTAGATGTCGGACAGTATTTATATATGAAAGTATCCCCCAAGGATACGTTTTGTAGTTCGCTTGTACGCATATATTTTAATGCCCATCAGACGGACAACGAGCTTGCGAACGAGGGTTTTAATTGGGTACAAGACTGCCAGACACCTGCTAAACACAAACGTCGCAAATGTAGCCGATATGTCATGCACCGAACATGGGATGGGATGGTGTGAGCTAGATTTAGAGACACTTGGACATTGTCTAACTGGAGTTGGGTACTGTTCCGAGCATTGGCGAAACTGTTAGCTTAGCATTAGCACATCACTGACCCAAACGGCACAACAAGTGTGTGCGAGGTCTTACACGTTGTTTGACTGCTGTGTTTTATTGAGTAAGAACGGTTTGCCAACGTTGCTACATAAATCACACGACCGCTGCTGCAAGTGCAAACACTGCCATCGCTTTGTACAATTAATTCAATCGTTAATTAGGTGGAAATGCTGTTTCGGTTCGAATGCCCCCCCCGTTCAGCGTACCAGGAAGCAGAACGCTACCGAACGCCTGTACCATGCTGGAAGTCTGGTATGGTCGATTGTAAGGGCACTGCTGTGGACGTGACGTTCTCGAGTGGTACTGACAGAGAAAACGCAAAAACGCCCTAGCCCACGTTCTTTTGGTGCCGTGTACGCTGTTTGGCATTCATGGCAAGCACCTCGAGAACTTCCGGTCGATGCAGTGTAGCGAGTGATTGAGAGTACAAACCAAATAATGAAGGCTGTGTGGTTTGGCGTGATGGTGAGAGTATGGTACCAGCGCGAAGGGTACGTTTAATTCGGGGAACTTAACTTAATACACGAAATTTACTGACTAATGCTGGTTTGCTGGAAGGTACATGAACAAACAAATTGCAGTTTGGGTTAAGTAAGTAAACATATCAAGTAACGAGTTTTGTGGGAATGTTCGCGTATCCAAGAACGAATAAACGTTATTATAAATAAATAAATTAAATCACAAATTCTCTGAATGATTTCTTGAAGTTGAGCTGGATTTTGCCAGCCATGTCATGACTTTCTAGAATTATTGACACCATGTGATTGTATAGTTAGGGAAACGACCAGGATGGAATTTAATTCCAGGACCTCCCGTGTGAAGATTTAATACAGGATTAGATAAATCTCGCATATAACGTATGATTATTGACCTTTTGTTTTGGATATTTCAATAGCGAGCTTAATTTGAAACATTAGGTATACCATGCAATAAACGCATTAAAATCCTGATCCTCCTGAGGGAAGATCTCGTTCTTCCGACCTGTTTCTCGAGTATTGAGATACGCCCAAACCAAATGTCTAGGCTGATATTGGTGTAGTGAAGATAGGGAGTCTTAGCGTTCGTAGAGTTCAACAAGAATCGCTTCGTATACTCTAGACCAGCGTCGGTGATGGCAAGAGGCTAAAAATCTGCAAAAATATCGTAGACAAGAACAAACTTTGTATCCCATGATCTCAATATTTTACTCCAAGAACTCAAACGGCCCATTCTTCCAAAGTACTGCGAGAAGCTACCGCCTAGTATGTATCATCTATTCATTTACTCTTTGGAACATACACACAAATACTTGACAATTAATGCTCAAACCTTATTACTATTCTTCTGAACCGAACCTGACAGACAACCTCAGTAAGCGATAAGAATTCATTCCCAATCAAGGGACTTAAGAAATCAATTTAAAGAACAATGCATCTTAATGAATTTATATTGTGTAACAGGAAATAAAACTGTTTCCTTCGAGACCATCGTGTTGACCACACAATCTTGATTTATTGCGGCAAATTCCGATCACATGTTCACTACCTGTGAACGTACCCAGAACCGTGCACAAATCAATGTTTCTCAAATAGATTGATTGAGCAGCACAAGCCAAGAATTGTTTACACTCCGAAGGCACCATCATTTCTTATCGCACCGCGTCAAACGTCACCTTAAAACACATAAACAAACAAAAGCTTCTTGCGTCCCGACAGCATCACAATCTATCAGGTGCACGTCAAAACGAAAGCGGTTCGTGGCGAACGAGCTTTTCAATCATCATCATCTTCTCGAGCACGCTTATCGTTGATCTATAAAGTCAATCAAGCATCGTTTGCGTTAAATCCCTTAACACGGAGGGAGTGTGGGATCTTCGGGGCGGTGCGAGAGATTCGACGCAACGCCTAAGGATATTGGCGATATGTCTCCTGGATACAGCGAATCGACATAGTTGACGCTTCACAGCGTACCACACCAATCGAAAACACGGAAAGCACTACGGTAACGTTTATGTTACGCAGCACACGCAACTTACGGCTGCTGCTTGTGAAGGTGTTGAAATAACTTCATCATAATGTCAACTGAGTGTGGTTCCGAGGTAAGCTAAAGTTTTCTCGGAAGCTGCTGGAAGTGCTTTGTAGTGTACCGTGCTTGAAATGGAGGCCCCGAGTTGTCATCCAGAACGGGGCGCCACAAGACGCTACATTAATATGGATGCCGCATTTCGTTTATGGCTTTCGCTTTCGTCTGGAACCGTACTGTCCCGGGGTTTTTGTCACCGACCGGCGACCGATTCACTTGTCATATAATTCTAGGCACTTAAAATAAGATACCCACCAGCCAGGTTGTTGGGCGGTTGAGTGCACACCGGTAGCGAAAAGCAGCCTCGCGGAACGGGCTGAACCTGCGCCTCGAAAAGGGGGCCATTTATTCTAAACGTTCCCACTTTACAGAAACGATCCCATTTCAGGTCACTCCTCCTTTTATGTTTAGTTACGGCAAAGGGGTTTGTGTGTGTGTCTGAGTATTTAAAAGGATTCGTCCGTTGGGAATACTTCTTTTTACCGTGAAACACTACACGCGCGCTGCAAGTACAAACAATTGTGGTTGTGTTTTTATTTGACATTTTAGCATTTTGGTAGCTGTGCCTGGGTCCACAACCCATTCATCAACGCCCTTTTTGTAGGCGTAATTCATTAAACGCATTCCACCGTCGCAGATGCCGCGGTCGGATTGTTTGATATTTATTGCAACGCATTTCCCCGGTGCCTAGTTTTACGGATTTCGTGCAAATTCTTCATTAAGTTTCTGCCACCAGTAATTCTTGGAACACCGCAACCGATCGAACACAGTCGGGACAAACTGTCGGGGCCAATGTGCGTAGAGAACTTTCGGAAGGGGCAACAAAAAATCCTTCCATCGTGAGGTGTAGTAAAGTTGTGCGAAATTAAGTTTAAGCACTCGGTAACATCCGGCAATGATCGAATCGAGTGTTTGTTGAAGTGAACTCCCGACCGACGGTACGAATCACGGGGATCGCTTTTGCGAGTGGCTGGCTGTGTGTTGTGTTAGTGCCTCCTTCAACAGGTCGTTCTGGGGCGGGCCTTCCTTTACAGCTCGCAGTCGCTTCTTCTCACCGATTTAGCACAGAAGTTCAATTTTCCGCTTTAGCAGAGCGTGTTCCGGCAGTGCCGCTGGAGGCCGACTACACTGCCTGGCCAAGCCGAAGAGAGCAGGAACTTTGCGCGTGTTTATCTTTGCGATTCGAGACCGAAAGTGATCTCGTGGTGTGCGGAAAAGTGTGTGGCAGAAATGATTGACTTTTGGAAATTCTTTCGTACCCTCAGAATCGTTCCCAAACTGCTGCCTGTGGCCGGTGAATGTTTAACTTTAGGTTGCAATGGGACTTATGGGTGGTAAGATAACGTTTGTGTAGTTTTGAATGGTTTTGCTTTCTTTGTGGACTATAAATATTGAATAATGGGGCTTATGATGACGTACAGCCAGGTTTTTATGTACGTGATTTGACGTTTTGCTGCTAAAATTCTGCAAGCTTTCCATACAAACTTACGCGAAAAACTAGACAGTCTATTCAATATGAAGACATTGCTTTGGTTTGATTTAACTCGAGCTTCTCAGCTTCGTCAGCTCAAGTCTCCAATGCTCTAAAACTAGGTTTTCCTAGGTTTACTTAGTTTCTTTGACTAGGTCAGCCCATTCTATCAATTCCTTAGAAATGTAAATTTAATCATTTTTTATAAAATATAACTATAATATTATTCAAAATATTACGTATCATTTAAATATATTTAAAAGTTCCAGATTTCTGACTTAAGTATACATAAACCCTAACATTAGAAGCAACGTCACAAGCATTACCCAGTGAAAATGAAAACCCATGCTTCAATCCAGCTTCCTGCAGAACTTAAGCGTAATTTACGTTCCTAAGCACGATTATGACATTAAACGTCAATTTTACGAGCGCTGTTTTTTCTGTACACCTGTGCAACGAAGTGGTAAGGATTAAAAGACGAAAAAACCTCGGAAAGGGAAAAATCTCCCGCCTAGCATCACCGTGATACAATTGCCCGGATAAAGTCATAAATGGTCACATTCATCTGGGTTATGCCAAACATCGAAGGGAACAATAAAAGAAGCAGCATATTAAACGTAGCACTTTAAATCGGTAACGACGGATCCCCCATCATGGTACTTGTTTGGTCCCGGATTTTGTACCGGGTCAGATAGATGTTCTCAGTTCGATGGTAACCTGGAAGGATCGGAGGGTAGCAGCAATTGCTTGATTAAGCGACAAGCAGAGCGTAAAAAGGGCAACATAATCGTAAATGAGCTTTTACACATTGCGGGCGCTGAGTAGCAGGAGCGCAGTTAATGGGTATCCTGTCGCCAGGTCGTCTAATTTGAACGCTGTGCCAGATGTGTTTAGAGGTGCCACGACTAAAGGTACACATGCACAAACGTAACAGGATAGCTTTATTGTATGTGTTATTTAACTTAATTTAAATGATTATTTAAAAAAAAATCTTAAAGAATTCAACAAATTTTAAGTTTATGGATATCATATTTTAAAGTTAAGAGCACTTACAACGAAGCGTACAGTTCATTGTCCCAGTTTTTTTTTCGGTCACTGTTGTCACAAAACTTACTCAAAACGGACCAGGAAAAAAAACGGAACAACGCTCAGACAGTCCGGGAACAACCAGAAAACGAACGAACAAAAGCGACGTACACAGTCATTCCTTCGTTTCCGCTGACCCCATTCATCGAAAGCCAACGAAGAATGTGAGCATAAATGGGCATGTTTCGTAATAAAATGTGCCATAACTGAATGCCACGCGAAGGTCCGCAGATACCAACGGGATGTTCCGACGTTAAAAGTGAACTATTTTCTCCGTTTTTTTTTGTTCGGCCGGCTGTCAGCATATTGTCATATGCGAGCAGCAGATTCATCTACCCAAGCGTAACGTTCGAGGGATATTGCTTTCTTTTTTCTTCTGAGTTCTTGTAACGTGACATCCCTGTAGTGTAACCCTATTCCGGCGTAACTCACCGACACACGGGACGGTTTGGCCTTTGTTTTGTTTGATTCCACCGACGACAATCGATCGAAATCGAAAATTATGGAACTGACCATCGGAAAGGAGAGACCGCTGGGATGAGTTATTTATAGGACGTTTTGGGCACGATCCGCTTCTGGGAAGGATTTCCGGAGAAACAATCGACAGGAATGTGTTCGATTTGAACGAATCGTTGGAGCGCTGTTGTCGCTCACGGTAAAGTGGAAAACGTGTTGTGCTTAGTTTGCACGTGCAGCAAATATTATGTTATGTACACATTTCTGCAGACGGCGTTGAACGGGTGTGTGGAAGAATTTGTTGGATAAAATTACATCGAATTATGCGTTTCTTAGTAGTGTGCAAAAATAGAATCCCAAAATTAGCTTAACAAAATATGCAATTCATTTGAATAGTAATCAAAACTATGGTTCCAATCAACACTTTTCGTCTGAAGCTTAGCTTCATCTAATAGAACGGGAATCGATTCTCAAAAGCTCATTCTGCTCCCTATCCAAGGATCGGCACACAATTTAAATATCGCAATAAAAAATGCTCAAATCCACGAAAGACATTTAATCCTTCGCTAGAACCGATGCTTTGATCGAAGATTTTTCTCAACCGATTGTTGCAGCACCCAATACGC
The DNA here is from genome assembly GCA_002091835.1 of Anopheles maculatus. Taxonomy (NCBI): domain Eukaryota; kingdom Metazoa; phylum Arthropoda; class Insecta; order Diptera; family Culicidae; genus Anopheles; species Anopheles maculatus. The sequence continues at coordinate 426,172 of KZ061558.1, forward strand.
CGGCTGATACGATTTCACTATTAATGACGATACTGAGCGGCCCGAGAGTACACTTGAGCGGATTGTCTATTATTGTGCCTTTCCTTTACGTTATCCTTTTAGGCTGCTCCAATCATTATCCAGAACTTCGCTTGGAGAAGCTTCGCAATGAGTGAGCGGACAGAAATAAAATGGAAATTCGAATCCCTTGCCCCGTGGTGCGCTGCTGTTCCTTTGTGGCATAATTTTGTCGTGGCACGAGAGACAGAACCGCTGAAACTCGAAATTGAAGCGTCCCTTTGAGGCTAGAACCAACGTTGGTGAGAAAAAACTGACGAACCAAATGCTCAGGATGAGTAGAGCAGTACGATGCTTTCTGGGAAATGTCATAAGCATCAGCAAAAGTGATACCATTTCGTTACGAATTGCGGTAATTGCAAGATGATCCATCACATAATTTTCGTGTTCTCCGGGTTCGGGCCCCAAGAGAGCATACAGCGCTCAGCATTATATGCTAGGCAATCATCGCGCACAGGTCATCAGCGCATCCTTTCGCAGCATCCTACGCCGGACACGGATGGCAATGTGGCAACGTCCTTTCGATACCGTCAGCGCTTGAAGCCTGTCGCCTTTTACGTGCAGTTCATCATCAATCCCTAATTGTATCGTCCTCGGTAGCCAGAAAAAAAGAAGCTCTGCAGCAAATCCGGCTCTTCATTTTTTTTTTCCTATGAAAAGCACCCAAAATCGAAACACGGTAGTCCTTGGTATGGCCGTGCACGATGCAGATAGCACGAGTCATACAACAACGAACGACAGTCCATTTTGTGTGGTCCCGGGGACGCGAACCGTGCACGCGGAGTACGTTCCGTCTGCCCAATTAGTATCCAACCCAATTTTGGAACTTGGGTTCGTCGATGAACAAACAAATTGTGCCCTGATGCGTTGGTGTGGTGGCAGATGAGTGAGCTAACGTACCTCACTCACTCACTCTTGCTTTAATAAACTTTAATTTTTGGGTAATCGGTGACCGATGTGTACTGTGTGGCGGCAACATCAAACCGAATGAAGCCTTTTCGGGGCAAGGTTCATTATGTCAATACCAATATGGGATCGTGGTAGAATAATTTTTAGGTTTTGTAGATTTTATTGATGGAAAATCATTATAAGCTACGGATTGGTTATCTATAAAATACTGCCAATACTGATGAAAGATACAAAAGCAACTTTGTTGTTGCTCTAAGCAATGCAGCGTTAGCTTAATTATTTTAAACAATCAATTAAGAGTTTGCTGTATGAAATAGTCGATTCCATTAGATTAGCAGCTGAATGATGTCTTTAAAAAGTCCTTGAAGAACTTCTTCTTCTTCTCTGGCACTACAACCTCCGTAGGTCTTGGCCTGCTATTGCTAGCTTTCTGTGACTAAGTTTTACCCGTAGCTGTATAGTCAGTCCAGCGTATGGGGAGGCGGTCCGCCGGGACTCGAACCCCGGTCCAGCCGTGTGAAGACCTGCGCCGCTGTCGGATACACCACCGGGCCACCCTTGTAGAACTGGAAAACGTTAAATCATCCGAATTAGTATTGGGCAAAATGAAGCAAACACCGGAGTCGGATCGATCCGACTCCAGGAGTTGCCGGATCAACTCCGGATCGACTCCGGATCGACTCCGGATCGACTCCAGATCGGATTCTGGATTGGACTCTGGATCAGACTCCGGATTGAATCCGGGTCGGATGTATGCAGTGTGTTGACCGGGGGGGAGGGGTGTTGATGTGAAGAACGTTTTCCATTTTAAAACATGCGCGACACGTAGTCGATTATTCCCCGTTTCCGGAGTCAACCGGATTCGATCGGAGTACTCCGGATTCGATCGGAGTATTCCGGAGCTCCGGTTTCAATCGGAGTACTCCGGAGCTCCGGAGTGCTCCGGATTCAATTGGAGTATTCCAGAGCTCCGGAGTCGAATCCGGAATTTTATCGGTTTCGGAGTAGGTTTTCAACATGTGGATTCGGAGTGGATTCGTGAATCAACTCCGGAGTTCCCATCACTAATCCGAATATTCTTACCTTGCGAAGAATTCTGCTTCATTGTTACAATATAAACAAAACAGCTGTCGAAAGCTATCAAAATTTGACTAAGGTTTATGGTAACCATGCTCTGGCTATTAGAGTGCACTTAAAGTCTGATGAAACATAACTGATGGGAATGCTCGATGAAGATTCATCGAAAACCCATATCGGAATAGCAAATCGGAACCCATATCGGAGTTACTCAGTCAGTAATTTGTCATCATTTAAAAGCAATGGGAATGATTCGGAAGTTGAGAAATTGGTTGCCAAATGAGCTGAAAACAAGGGACAAGACATTGAACGCCGTCTATTAAATTGTGAACGGCAACAATGGAAAAGATTTTTGTATCGATTTGTTACTGGCATTGAAAACTGGGTGCATTACGATAACTCAAAACGTCAACCCAGGCCATATTTCATCAGTGACAGATAACCCGAATATTCACGGTGCGAAGATCATATTGTGCATTTGGTGGGATTAGCTGGGTGTGGTTCCCAAATGAAACGATATCAGGGCAATGATGTTGTTTTTTTAAGTTAAGTTTCTTATAAAATTGTACGCAGTACTGTCAAATCTTACAAACTGGATGAAAAAATATACTTTGGTATAAATATAGGCTTACGGAGGTATTTACTCATGAATGAGCACTTCTATAAAGAGCATTTCACGTACCTAGAGCAGCTCTTTTGACCTTTTGTTAATTATCAGCAAACTTCTGCCAATCAAAACTTTCTTCCGAGTTTTCTCCGCCAGTGAATTAGATTGATTTTTCCAAGAAAACAATCATACTCATATTCCAATAATGTTTGAACTTTAACATAAATCGTTATTATTGTTTCCCAGAAACGTCCCCAGTAGTACATAATTGATGAGACACTTTACAAAACACAACCAAAAATGGCAGATTCATCGTTTCACCCATCGTGGACACCCATTTCCCTGTTTTGTTTTCTTTTTTGTTTTGCGTTTCGCTTTCGGCGCCGTGGCATTTCAAAAACGTTATTAGGCGCTAAAATGCGTTCCGGCAGGTGAATTATTGGCCGAAAAGTTGCTCAACCAGCAGGCACAATTCATTATTCATAATACCATAATCGGACGGTCACAGTTGATGGATTAGAACGTTACGCCGTGAGTGTCGACAAAAAAGTGCTATTTGAAACGATCACCTTCCATTGCTTCCTTCGTGCCAATCAGTTTCAATTTGGTGTGCGTGTGTGTGTGAGTATTTGTGTGCAAGCGATCGTCCACACTCATCCGTACGCCTGCCATATATCAACTTATTAAACATAGCGAGTGGCTTAGAATGGCGTGCAGGGCGCAAAATACGATTGCTAAGCTTCCCGTGCGCCAAATGGAGGACCGGTGACCCGTGCAACAATGAAGATAAACAACTATGCGATGCCATGGTGCTCAGCATACGAGCGGTGGCACGCATTAGTACAAAGCTACTCGTGTTGATCTGCATCGTCCAACGGTCCACTGGGCTCTTGGTGAAATCGTTGTGCTTGAGATTAATCCACCGCTTGTCGCAGACGGTCGGTTCGTTACGAGCAACACAAGGTGCGTGAGTGTTGCATTAAAAATGAGCACAATTTAAAGACAATTTGCAGTAAAAGTACTCACAATGATGGATGAGTATCGCTTGGCAGGATCCCCGCTTGGAGGGAGATTGATATCTTTCTTAACGTACCTAAAAATAAAAGAAGAAATGGAAAAGAAATGTTAGAAAAATGCTCGTAGAAATGTTTGATAAAATATTTATTCCACCATTAGGTGTGATCTATCTGGAATCGCTTTCCCTTAAAGCTTTTTTACAAACAGTACATTCACAGAAAAAAACTGAGCACGATCGATTGAGTCCCGAGTTCCGTGTCTTTCACCTTTAATCAATTGAGCATCCCAGACGCGCTTGTGCCAACAACAGAAGCATTGAAGCAATATGAAAACTGAAAATACGTAAGCCATAAAACGATATTTCATTCGTAAATCTCTTCACCTGTGGTTTTTTGTGTGAGGAAAATGGGAAGGAACGAAACCGCTTAAGGTGCCACCCTGATTGGTTCGTTTTTATCCACCCCGGGAAAGCCATTTAAAAAGTTTTTCGGGCAAACAATTAAATTTGCATTGGTAGATACATTTTGGAAAGGATGAGCGTTGTGACGAAGCCTTCAGGTTTGACTATTTTACAATATAACAAAAAGAAGCTTAAGAAGAGAGTTTTCTCGATACGTTTTACAGAGAGATGGACAACCCGAACGATTGTATTGTATGCCGCAAAGGAACCGAATTCTTTCACTCATTAAACACACAAAGCAGACAAATGAAGTTCACAACTGGAAAGCTTCATCGGTGCTCCATCGCCAGCCGTCTCCCGGTGTAATGAGGTTTCTATTTTTAGACCAATCTCATCGATTGTTATTCCACCGAGACAACCATCCTGTCAAACTGTCATGTCTTCTTCTGCAGTACCACCGATGACTACGCAATTCGGCCGACATCTTGTTCGACTCCAAACAGCGAACAGAACAGCGCACAGAAAGCTCTTGTTCGGTGCCTAGCCCGGTCTCCAGCCGCCATACAATCGCCGGCTGCATTTTAATGATTGCCTCGGAGGTGACAAATGTCAGCTTCATTCGCCATCTTCGCCCCGGATCGCTTTCGGATCGAGCGCCAGATTGGGCAGCAGGCAGCCGGCTAGGACGCTAAGACGCGTTTCGGCAGTGCAAAATCTGAGCCGGCAAAAAGCGAGCTGTCCAAAAATCACCGACCGACCGATTTGGAGCGGCAGGGCCGGGAACAAATCTTGCGCTCCCCGGTGCGTCGTAAAGCTTCATTTGCATATATTTCGAGCGCGAGCAGTAACACAGCAAGCCGCATGTACGAGCGCGAACCGGTCGTGTACGTTCTCGATGTTGCGCGCTGTGGCCGCTTCACCCGGTAGGCAGTTCGCGAACGAAATGTTCTTTTCAATGCCGGAGGACGAGGACGCTTTTTTGGAGCTTGTTCTGTGTGTTTTTTTGCTTCTTCTGTATGCGAGGGTTCTTTCGTTTTCGACAGACAAGCTTACTCTTGTTTTTGTTTCTTACTTTGACTGGCTTACGCAACCGGTTCTTTAGCATTTTGCATAAAATTTAGCCACCTCTAGATTGGAGCAGTGAAGCAAAATTAAATTTTTGATGGTTTTAGGAACGGATTTTTTGTGGAAAGTATTTTATTCGTTCCTCTGATAGGAAAGTGAAGCGAATTTTAATAAATTTTACGTCCAAGAATGTAGACGCTGTAGTCACGATGATTGCACTTGCCGGATAAATCGGAGCACCTGTCCGGTGTTGCAGAATGTAAGCTTGCTCGCCTTGAACAACAACAAACTGCCCGGCTCCGTGTGGTTCGCGCCTGAACTTTGTGGCATTTGTGTGGTCAGTTACTGGTTTTGCTGCAAAAAAACCAACCAGGCAATGCACAAAAGTGGTGGTTAGTGCAACCGGTTGTGGTATGCACCGAGAGCAAAAAAGGGATTGTCGCAGCTCGCACTGAACGCAGGACGCAACAGTTCATTAGGCTGACGGGTGCTTTTCATTTTTGAAGAACCGATGATACAAGTTTAGCATCAAGCGTTTGACATTCCATACCAGTCCTTCGAGAGATCCACCGGCATACCGACAAACTTAGTTCAGTTGCCCTTTAAGCAAGAGATTTTGCAACTGACAAGGGTTCTTACACTAACTTTATGACAATTTAATCCGTACAACAGGCCGGAGAAGATAAAAAAAACACGCTCCAGATCAACAAACTTTAGCCGAGTTGCTGAAATGGATCTGCCCGAAAGATCCTTCAACCGGGAGTTCTCTTACCCGAACCGTAAAGGGGACAAAAAGAACGCTTCTACCGATAGAGTCTGAGTGAGTTCGAGTGGAAAATCAAAAAAAAAAGCCCAATCAAGGTCGGCTCGGGTCTGGCGCTAATTGGAAGCGGCCGTAAAACGAGCTCAACCGGTATTTCGGGCGGTCGGCCGAACTGCCTCCGATCAGCCGCGCTTGGAGTGTCGTAATTATTTAACGACTTTCTCAAAACCATCTCCACGCGTATCAAAACTCAGTGAGGAGTTCAGGGAATGGGGTGGTGATGTAGCATAAAATGCGGGTTGCTGCAATAAATTTGCACTTCAAATCGGTTGCTGGATGGCGTCAATGACGTCCCTTTTAGAAGGTTTACGAGTGGTACCGATCCCTTTTATGCAGCGATTTGTTTGAAAGGTTTGGCGCGGTTTTGAGAGACTTTTTCGTTACGCCGAACATTAATCGCAGACAAGCTATTAAAATGTGCAAAGTGAATCGTACTGTGCGGCAGGTGGGATTCGAATAATGCTTCAAGGAATCGGGATTGAGAGGGTAAACGTGGTATGATAGGCATAAAATCCTTTCACCGGAATAATCAGATGCGGTACACTGTAGTTTGCTGTCCATAAATCTGCCATTGATTGTGATAAAGTCATAAAAGCGAAAAAAGAAAATTTTAAGTAGAGAACCTAATCCTAATCCAAATCATTAGCAAAGATGGTATCAAAAAAGAAAATTAAAGCTAAGATAGTTAAATTTATAAAAAAGCTTAAAATTTTTTTTTTATTTGGGATACCGGTTGAATAATATTTCACGACTTTATGATGTTATAAAACATGTCTCTGGTTCTTGACGAGTAAAATAATAATTGGTTATAAGTGTATAGATCTGAGATATGAGTGGAACATTATTCTGTTATTTGTTTGTTAATATTAATGCTTTTTATTTAGATATGCTTAAAATCATTTGTTCAGTTAAATTAAGACGTATTAACAGTGTTTGAATTAGAGATGTGTACACTGAGTAAGAGTGAGTGAGTGAGTTAAATACCGCAAGTGAAAGTATGGTTTTAAATCAGCAAAAAGAGTTTATTTTACTCTTTATACTAACTCTCTCTTTATACTTACTCACTCACGCTCTGTTCCGACTTCTAACTCACTCTTTTCGGTTTATACTCACTCACTCACTCACTCTTTTCATAGTATAATTACTCTTTTCGGTTTTAACTCACTCTTTTCATACTATAATTAATCTTTTTTAATACTATAATTAATGTAAAAACCGAAAAGAGTAATTATAATATGAAAAGAATGAGTTGAAACCGAAAAGAGTAATTATAGTATGAAAAGAGTGAGTGAAAACCGAAAAAAGTAATTATAATATGAAAATAGTGAGTGAGTGAGTATAAACCGAAAAAAGTGAGTTAGAAGTCGGAACAGAAAGTGAGTGAGTGTAAACCGAAAAGAGTGAGTTAGAAGTCGGCACAGAGAGTGATTATAAACAGGTTATTAAATTTTGTTTAGAAAATTTTTTTTCAATGAATCTTTAAAGAGTGAGTTAAGGATGTTAAATCGTTATAGTTACTCTTTTACTCTGATTTAAATTACTGAAAAGAGTGAGATTTCTCATCTCTAGCTTGAATGCTACAGAATTTTTGGTCTTCTTGTGCTTTTCCTCATTGGATGTTTGATTGATTCGTTATTGATGTTTCGTTTTTACTTTTAGTTAACTTTTTGTAATTACTGCTTACTTTGAGTCGTTTTCTATTTTATGTGTTACTATTGTTGTTTACGCCTAAATGCATGTTATTTGGTGACATGCCATAATACGTGTTTGTAAATGTTACGTGATCAGTTGGAAGTGTATTAGTGTAGGAATAGGATTAAGCAATATTGTAAATATAGATTAGAACCCAAAACGCATTCGACCCGTATAGACGTCCCCTCCTTGAACAGCACAACGGAACCATCCGAACATTTGGAACATCCGAACATCCGAACATCAAGATGATTAATTAATTTTTTGTATAAGTTTAGATCTTTTTTTTACAGAACTTCGCTTTTTTCTCCTTCTATCAGATGAAAAATTGTATTTGATACTAGTTTTTTGCGTTGAGGGAGTTGGAGCGTTGTTTTGTTGCATCGATTTTATTTTGTTTAGGATTGAAGATTTTTTTTTATATTGTTGTTTTAATATCTTTTTTTTGCTGTGAATTTTCTCCTTCTGTCTCCTGATCATATTATCTGTTTGTTATTTGGTTGTACCTTAAGCGCTTAAGGCAAAGAAAATAAAGCAGTACTAAGTTCTTGGTGCGGGGGCATTTAGTAAGACTTTCTCTTTGATTTGTTTCAATAAGCTTTTTGTATTATTTAAGTAAACAAAATATTTTTATTGTAAAAAATAAAGAAGAAGAAATATTGTTTCTTAAAACTGTTTAAAAGTCTTCATGTTTTTTTCAAAGAATTTAACATTTTAGACAGTTTAATTGCTTCCATTGACCCTTTTACTTAAATATTTCTCCCCTGCATCTTCCTATCATTTCTTCATTTATTCCTTTCTTAATATGTCAAATAATTAATGTCCCTTCTAAATGATTTTTTATTGTTTGTTATGTTTGTCATGTTTAATTTTTAATTTAATATTAAGATACGCGTTGTTTTGATGCTTGATGGCTAAAATGTTGATTTAAAATAAATGAATAAAAAATACGCTTATGAAAAATACATATCTCACTAATCTCCTTTGTTAAGACTCCAGCGTATAATCAGGAAATTAAATTAAAATAACTTAATTCGCTTGCAAAATTGTTTAATACGCACGCACTCTCTCTGTCAAATTATCCACAACCATTCAAATTATTACAGTTTTGTAAACTTTTGCAAAGCGATGATGATTTTCAAAACTTTCCGGAGTAAGTTTTTACAGCTCTACAATCCCAATCGGTGTATAAAGCCCAAAGGATATGCCATCTCTTCTGGCCTCCATCCGGAAGAGAGACATTTATTTGAAGGAGCAGGTGCAAACCGCATCAAGATGATGCACTCCGCCGTCAGCCTTCGCGAACGGAATGGAATTTGACGTCCTGGGGGTGTTTCGTTCGCTGCACCCCGTTTGCACACAGGCACCACAAAGAACACACCACCAGCTTTCTTAACTAGAGGGTTATTTTTATGTGCCTTCGTTCGTTCGGTAGGTTTTTTGTCTACCTTCGTTCCTTTTGAGCCACATCACTCTGCTGTGGTTTCGTTAGTGAACGTGCACCAACGTTAAAAAAAAGCTACAGTTGAACAACGCGTTGCGAGAGAAGAAAGGCCAGTACCAGAGAGGGAACGGAAAACCCTTTTCGCAATCCTTTCATCGGTGCACCTGCAACGAATGGCGTGCCTCGGCATATGTAGCGGTTGGGGCCGCGGGTTTCGATTAACGAACGTACGAACGAAACCTTTTCCAGCATGAAGCAAATTCAATACATTTCCCGCGTTTGTGCCGGTGCGATAAAAATGATCAACTTTTGCTGAAGGAATATTGGATGTTTTTCCTGCCACTTTGTCATACCGCGAAAAGCGTTAAGGTAAACGGATCGGTGATGTGAGTCGAGAGGAGAGTCGGCGATAGGGGAAGGAACAGAATACAACAAGGCGCTGGCGTATGAAGAATTGCAGCTGCATAAAAGCATCTCACCAATCGGGATGAAGAAGCGACCGGAAATGAAGGACACTTTGCAGAAGGAATTCCAATTTCCGCCGGTGTTTACTTGTGCGCAGTCTAGTCTTGGTAGGGTTGATTCTGAACGGAAAGACTGCCGGAGAAAAAATACTGTCCACCCAGATGCAATCTTCAAGATACGCGTGTGTGTTCGTTTTTCTACTGTAGTTGTTGTACTGATGCTGCTTTCATTCCCATTTCCTTAGTTGAACAGACGCAAGTTGCTTTGAAATGTTGCAACAAATATCTTAAGGCGCTTTTTTTACGAATTTACGTAAACTGTTGTAACATTTTTTTATGGATCAAGCCTGTAAATAATGTAGGCTACTTATCAAAAGGTTATGTTTTGAGAGAAGAATTCTCTTTTATGTATAGCTAAATAGCTCTCCGTTAAATGTTTGACATCATTTCGTTTCGTTTCGCAAGTACAAGGCCCCCAATGTAAGAGACCGAACGGAGGCGTCAAAGAGCAAAAGGTGTTTCTGTTTTACAATAAATTGTCTATTTCGGAAACAAACGTTGAGGTGCAGCTTAATGTATCACATTTCATGGCACGTGTTTGCCAGAAGCAGGCGTTTTTTTGCTTCAATGGTAAATGTTGATGAAACGGAATTATTTGTGTTTCGTTTCAAGAGCTCATGAATCTGCATTGTGTTGTGAAATTGTGTTGAGAAATTCTTGTATCCCGTGGAATACAGTGATTCACATAACTATAAGTTCATTTGGTTTTTGAGGGCAAGACAGTTATGCTCTTTAAAGTTGGTTCAAGAAGCAAACAGCTTGGTGTTAACGTTGAATTTAATGCTGATCTAAAACCATAATGACGGATATTAGAATAAGACCACCTTAAAACCCAATTTTAAGAAATCTCTTTTTGATATTACTGCTAGGGATAACCTTTACAAAATTTGGCCTAAGACCTAAACTATGATTGATTTTAACTGGCAGGAATATTGCAAGCGCATTAAAAACATTATCCAATCCAACTTCAACATCTTTGCATCCAACTTTATCTGTTTGTCCCGCGTTTTTCCCAATTTATGTTTTACAGCAACAAAGACTTTGTCGTTATTTTCCCTGTTATCGTTTCAATTGGCTGTAGCAACTCATCATACATAACACGCAGATGGTCCCACCAAAAAAAAAAAAAACAACACAATTTTCGTACCGTAAATATTCGGCAATTGTTAACAAGTGAGTAAGCGACGTTCGAATAAGCGACGAATGGCTTTTGGCAACCAATTTATCAACTTCCAAATTATTCCAAAATGATTTTAAACGATGCAAAACCCCTGGTTGAGTAGCTCCAAGTGTCTAGGTCTGTGTCTTGATGGCGCTCCGGTACGTTCTTCATTTTTTAAAGCAAAATGATCTCTTGAAGGCCGTGCAAGCCACCTTTGACAAACTCATTTAGCAAAAGCTTGGTTACCGTAAATTTCAGCGTAAATTTAAAAGCTTTCAGCAACCGTTTGTTCGTATTGTAATAATGAAGCAAAAACTCCTTGTAAAAACACTTAAATTGGCACCATAGAAGTCATTCTGAATAACAACTAGTGGGAAAGAAAGCTAAATGATGATACTTGAAAACGACAGCATTGCCAGATTGATCAAAAGTGAATTGAATTAGTGGCGCCGTATGATTTCGGAGCCACAAGAATTTATTTATACACCTGATATAATTCGCTTAATTCGCTGTACGGCATTGTCTAATGTGTCATGTAATATTATTTAATTCGTCTGAAACAATAAAAATCGGAATGCTTTCATCAATAAAAATAAACAAGAATGAGTATGTGTGATTTACAGGGAAACAGTCCTTCCAGCAGCTTTCGAAGCACCACATCTAACCGCACATCCGGCACGGTGCAATTTTAGTGACTGGTTTTCACCCATTACGATGTGATGCGAGTGTAATCGAATCCATTGCAACCACAAGCGCAAACATACATGTGAAACACACGCAATGCACTCAAAACACACCTTACCGAGTGCAGTTTGTGTTTGACAGTTTGCAGCCGGTGTGAACTATTCACCGTTTATTGACACGATAAGCACCAAAATGGATGATGCACCGCCATTACTTCATCAACCTTCAAAAGCGTACTCCCCTTTCGCTCTGGTAAATACTAACCGGATCCGGCATCATCCCGTGCGTTGATGGTTAAAGTCACCCATAAGCTTGTTTTCTATTTTAATGTTCTCGTTTCGGATGCACCCTCGGTGTCCACACCCTTTCCACCGTCCGACAAACACCCGGGGGATGTAAATTAAACGGCAAACAAACGTCAAATTAGTTCCAAATGTCAAACGCTGGGATAAGGCTGCATTAGTAGAGAAGCGCAAACCATTTTTGTTTTCCCACTCTGGCTGTGGCGAGCGCGTACGCGCAAAGAAAAGCTCGACAATGTGTCTTGTATCCATTATTATGGTTCGGGTTTCCCTGTGCTGCGTGCAGTTTCACATTCGCTTAAGGCTGCGGCAAACGAGTTTTCACTCGAGTTTAGCAATCCGAGCGGTGGGCCGGAACACATCTGGCCCGGCCACGGAACTTTGCCGGCGGTAGTTTTTCGTCGACCGGCGGCATCAGCTTCATCCGACGTAGTGTGGTGGCTGTGGGACGTGCGCTGTACAAACGGAAACTAAGTGAGTTTAAGGCATAAACCTCTTCGCTTTATGGCATGTTGTTTGGGTGTGGGTATTTCTGTTTTTTTTTTTCTGCCTTTACCTTATCCTCCACACGCTAGCCGGAACAAACGAGTTCAATCCGGAAGTTCCTCTCTGTGTGCATGTTTGTGTGCGAGGTTTTTCTATCCCTAGTTCGTGGAAAACAATTTACCACCCGTAAGCCCTAACAGGTGGTAAAGTTGTCAATTCTACGAGATTTGAAGGCGTTGTTTTCGGTGGGAAATTCGTTGTTAGCTTTGTACTAGTTTTTCCGTCGTTCAATGAGCATCGGGCTGACACGTTTTGTGTTGAGTGGAAATGCTCACGCAGGGTGCTCATCAGCGAAGTGAAGACGGAGACCGCGGTGGAGAATGTTTTATGAATGGCTTTTTGGGGTGGGGAAGTAATTTCGGGCCTAAGGAAGCTTTCGAGGAAATCGTTTACGGTTGCTTGGGCCGGTGAATGGTTGTATAAAAATAAGAGTTTTATAGTCTGATGAGCTTTACAATATATTCAAATAAATGAAGCCATACGCTTCCTCTGCTGGTTGTAGTTTTTTTTGGGGTAATGCAGTTCATTTGATGAAGTTATTTTCATGGTTTTAGTAGCTTATAACTTATTCTCAGTTTAGCGCATCTTATTTGTTGGAATATTGGCTCAAGCGAAGCAGTTTATGTCTTTTGTTGGCCAGATTAGTTATATGAAAAGATCTAATTTACTATCAGGTTCAAAGTAGAATACGAAGTTTGCAAGTATTATTCCATGGGATCTATGCTGTATTAACATCAAGACTGCGTTTTGAATGATCTGTTAAATTTGTTTGTCCCTGGATTGTTTTATTGTACCATATTTCATTTTGCATTTGTTTATTCGTACCTATCTTAAGTTTTGTGATTATCTTACGAATTATTTTGATGATTAACACGAAAAGGTCTTGTCTCAAAAACTTCTCTTCTCTCGAATATTATAATAACAAGGTCTTGGTTTACCGTAGAAGTCCTAAATACTGCACACATTCTAGAACCATCGTATACCTATCTAATAATCCGGCCGTTCTGGCGTACACATCAATTCCATCGCTGTCCTTGTGGACGACCAAAAAGGGCTTGGAAAGGATTAGGTCGTCCGGTGCCATTCTCATAACATGATCAGCCTACCGGAGCTTGACGAGTCTAGTTCGCTGCTAGAAGGTGAGGTCATTGCACAACTCCTCCGTTGTCCTTCCAAATATACGGAGTCAAACATCCTTCTGAGCTTCTTCCTCACGAATTCGGCTGAAAGGGTTTCGTCAGTTTGTGACAAATGTGCAATGTATCTATTGCACTTAACATCTATGTTGTCGAAACTGACTTTCGAACCCAGATAGATGAGTTTAGTCTAGATTAAGAAGAGTTTTTCGTTGCTTTAGTAAAGTTCTGATATATAGGAAAGCTTCAAACGATTTATGTCTATATCATCAGGTTCTGGCTTGACTTGTGACACAAAAACTGCGCGAAAATCTCCAGTAGAGAGATCGAAAATCCATAGACAATTGCGACATCATTCCATACTCGTAATATCCGCCGCGAAAGTGTTGAGTTATAACGTTAAAGTTTAGCACACTACTTCAGAAAGAATTGGTCAGTTATTTCGCTGATTTGCTTAAGGGGCGGTCAGGAATATTCAAAACTGTTCAAGCTTATAGTCTCTAGAATATGATAATTGTTACATATCATGATCTATAAATTAGACGTTGCAAAAATTCTAGATAATTTTAGATGTCTTATTTCTAGATAGACATTTCTAATAAAACTAACGACACTTGCACACGTTCAAAAAACAAATAAATCAGTTCATGGCAACTTAATACCTATAAATTATATTTTAATACTATTCATTGCAGTTCGTTGTTGAGAAATTTGACACTTATTCATTTAGTAGATCATTCAACTAATTACTTGTAATGTTTAAATATAAAGTAGCTATAGATGCAGTATCATTCGATCTTTTGTCTAGATAATTTTGGCGATAGTAAACATTGTATTCACTGAACATTTTTTTCATTAATTATGCTCATTTGATAATTACCAGCAAAGATAAGCTGATTGAACAAACTGTAAAAATGGGCAGCATTTATTTGACCATTCATTTCCATGCACAAAAGCAAACCTCAATTATGCTCCCAAATACCCAATGGCGCTCTTCAAAGGCGGATCCATCCTTCCAATCATCGACATATTTGGTAAGCTCGGCTCAAAACAGAACTCCGAGAGACTTTGTATTCACCCTCCCATCCACGTGCGACGCTTGAAAGTAATTTGACCGCATATGCGTAAACACGTGCTGCGGAAGAAAGAAAATAAAAAAATTGTGCGCCAAGCATCATGGCTACGGTCAGAAGTTGAAGAGTGTTTTTCCCGCTCCCCGTATACAGCCACCTGGGCGGTGTTGTGACTATGTCGGCAAGGAAAACAAGTACACCATCATTTATTTGATTAATGGGTTTCGTTTTGAGTGGCTGTTAATAAGAAGATGGCGGGAGTGCTCGTTTGCTTGTCCATCCTCATCGGCGGGCAGGCACGATGGGGTGAAAGCTGGCGAGGGGGTTTCGCAACTAAATGAGAGCTACCATGCGAAATTGGATGCATGTTTTTTCTCTCCATTCATTTCCGTGGCTGGAGATAGTTTTTTATTACTTCGTCTTCGGCTGGCTAGGCTTCCCCATCGGGAGCAGCTCATCTTCTTGGGCCGCACCATTGAAATGAAGCACCGAACCGCCGAGACGGCGTTTAATTTCGCTTCATCGATCACGTACGTAAGCACGTGCGAAAATAAAAGTAGGCGATACCATGGCAAACAGCACCGAAATCGAACTCGCGCGAAGGCGTACGGCATCGCGAGAAAGGTGTTGAAGTTGATGAAATAAACCACCGAAAATTGCTCATAAATCTGACCGCCGACTGTTTGTCTAAGCACTTTTGCGCTTGGAGCAGGAAAAATAACTCGCGTAAAACACACACACGAGACGGCCAAGGTCGGCTAAATCGATAAGATAACACCGACTGTAGGAGGAGTGCGTACATAAATCTCGATTTGTTGTGGTTTGACGATCGCTTATCTCACGGTCTCATTTTGCACCGAACACCGAACACCGAAGAATTAAACGAAAGTGAAAGCATCATCCAACGTTGAAGTGCGTTCGGGTTCGGCTCCCGGGTGTAGTAAGTGGCGCGCTGTTCAATGAGTGCGCCTTGAGTAGGGTTCGACTTCAGAAGAGCATCAGTGCAGTAAGGGCTCGCTGATTTCTTTTCGATAAAAACGAGCGCACCACAAACGCGGAAGCACAAACATTGTACACATACACACACACACATACACATGCTGAAGATCTTGACGATTGCCGGGAGGATGAGTTTCCTGGATGGAGTGCCGATCGCTGAAAGTGACATCCGTCAAACTCGTCAAATGAACATTTTGAGCTTTCTATTGCGCCGGTGTGTGAGATGGTGGGACTTGAACGGTGGATGTTGTGATTTAATGATAGAGAGGTGAAAATGGGCATGGGATAATGGTACAGCTTCATCACTACCACGGCATCGACCGAGCTTTCGGGCTGCTCGTTTCGTTTTCGCGTTGTTGTGAATATTTCAGCACCAGAAAAAAAACAGTAATGAATCAATAATTATTGAAATTGATAGACGTTGCTTCATATTGCATGATTAGTTTTCTTCGTTTGTGTTTTTAAGTTCCTTGAGAGGTGAAATTCGATATATAATGCTATAAATATTGATGAGCGGCTTTGTTAGATGTTTTAACAGTTTTAACAAACGATGATGCCTTGATATGTTGAGTTGAAAGTAACAATAACTGGGGAATTTGAAAACTTTATTGCTTCAGGTAATTCGGGACTAAGAAAATTTCATGCTCATAGAGTGATGTACAGAGAGGCAATTGACCCTAGAAAGTCGTCCAAAACTTCACTGGAAGAGGGTGTCAGGACCGAAAACAACATAGATGTTGAGGTTGGGACAAAAAAGCTACCTGATATCCGCTTATAAAACCACCAGAATGAACTTACTCTCTACTCTAAATATCTCTAAACGACGGAGAAAGCAAGAACTGAATAAACCATTGCTATTCTCAGAATTCATGTGTTGTTCCAAGATATAGATTTTGTGTAATGCTGAAGATAACGAAGTACTTGCTTAGAGAATTTAAACTCCCTTATGAGTCGAAAGGAAATGAAGAGTAACCTGGATCGTCACCCCGTACTTAGGAATAGTTATCTAGTAACAGGTACTATCGATTTAAGGGATTCAGAAGTATCAGGCCAAGATCTCATGTATTTAAAGAGTTAAAGAACAAGAATAAAATGTGTGGACTGAACAGAACCTGAGAGTATCGAGAGTATTTGAATATGAGCATTGAGATCAAGATAATTCTCAAAGAATCTAGTGTTTCTAGCAATAATATTCTTTTGCAGACTTCTAACCCTCGGATGTACAATTGATTCTACTCCTAATATTCGTCTTTATTTCTTGATACCTGGACATTTAGTCCTCATTACGATAAAAGCTGCCAGATAGGATTCGATACCCGACCCTGTCGTCACAGAGAACTTTTTTTTTACCACTTTCGTTTTTGTCTGTAGTATCATCACTGGTCTTCCTCAGCGGGCAACTTCCTCTTGATCAACTCATTACACTCAAGCTAACAAGAGAGGAGGAAGGCCTGCTAACTAAATTCCCCATTCAACTTGTCAAACAAGACTTCTCAATTCCTGACTTCATAAGAGATTTCCACGTGTAAACCTGCCTCATAGCCACACTTTCCATAAAATAGATTGGGACATTAAAAACAACATCCGCGCAGGATCAAACAGCATCATAGCCAGTCAAACCTTCTTCGAACTAATTAACACCAAGTATCATTCTCATCACCTTATTTTTAGTGACGGCTCTGTCTTAAAGGCTATGCAGCCGATTCCGACAGCGTGAGTATCCTTAGTGATGTCGAAACAGGATCTTCAAAATCCATACATACAATTCTGCGAAATCTTCTCCCTGATCTTACCATCGGCTGGGTTCCAAGTCACGTTGGAATCCAGGGACACGATTCTGGAGAAGACTGTTTTTACCATTCAAGGCAGGAGAGAACCGGTCATTGATAACATCGCACTATCCAAACACGACCTCCTCCTTTGAATCAAAAACACGTGCAGTGACACGTGGACCAGTAAATGGTCTTTATGACAGAACTGTTTCCTACGACCCGTAAAACTCTCCACCGGTCTATGGACAGATTCTAACACTAACTACACTAACTGAACACATTTTTAAACTAATAATAAGTTGGTCAAAAGTTTAGTACTTCAAGTATTTTATTTCATTCAACCATTCTCGCACTCGTTCATATGCTTTGTGCCGTGAATTACAACCTTGTTTACAACTTATCCCATTTGGGAATTGGTGCTCACAGTGTATACACACATCCGGCGTTAGCTAACACGCGGGTGGTAATTGAAGTTCGCAACAAATTTACTGCCCGAAACTTTCCACGTCTCGGTCGGTATCTGTTGGGAAAATAAAAATAATTAAATACATTCCAAAATCTGTGGGCCCTTTTTTCTAAAACAAATTGACCCAAATTATGCTGCCCTTTTTGTAGTGTGGTGGGGGGGCGAGAGTTTTCGCTTTATGAAACATTGCTACAGGGCGGGAAATTGAAACGAACTTTTCGGACAGATCCGTGCCGGAAAAATACAGATGTTACACGGTGTATCATCATCATACCTCCCGCATCCTGCCCCCGATCGTTCGTTCCCCGTATTTGTTTCTGATTTATTCCAGCTGACCAAGTGCCCGAGTTCGGAGGGAAATGTAGATTCGATGTGGTCGTTTCGCTGGAGCAATCGAAGGTACGAGATAGTTTTAGACCGGTTGGAGCGTGTGTGTGTTTTTCTTAACCTTAAATCAGGTGAAACTAAGCCAAACTTTTCCACCTTCCTTCCCAAGGCAAGGCATCTATTTTCCCAATCTTTGCTCGGGTGAAATGTGTAACTAATTTAACCGTATGTGAACAATATGGTAGGATTACTTAAGCCTTCTTCATTCGGTACAAAGTCAGATGGATCGGTGGATGAATGTGATGGAAGCATATTAACATTCAACACTAAGAGTTAGCGATGGATGTGTTGGGTTCGCACCGAACAACAAAGTTCAGCACGTGGCAGCTAGCGAGTTGTGGATCAAATTTTGATGACCCGGTTCGAGCTTTGTATGTGCTTAACCCACTTGCTCGCAAAGTATTACTAGACACTGTATGTTATGTTGAAAATTAAATCATAACACTACCATTAACGCTTGGCCGGCTGGTGATACGTTAGCTTAAATAATTCAATTGACGATGTTGTTAGTGTGATGTTGCATCACACAAACACATTATCTAATCTTCTTATCATCTAGTTAAATCATGTCAGTTGCAATCGCTAAGCATCGGTCGACTGATGTAGTTAAGTGTCTTGGAGTTTGGTATATTCACTTCACACTAAGTAATGGTGAGCTACATTTGAAGAGATTTGGATCATGTGTAACGCGTTATGGCAAGTCAGGTCCAGATATGAATTTTGATTAAGTTGTGACTCACATAGGATTGACTAGCTCTTCTTGACTATGGGACATTCACGACTGAGTAAAACTGAGCAAAATAACCCAATTTTCTCCATAATTGATCAACATTTTCCTCCAAGAAGGTGGAAAGTTTTAAATGAGCTCTACATTTTGTGCGTAAAGTGTTATGATCTTAACAGGAAACTGATCGAAGCAATAACAGATTTCCGAAATCCATCTCCGGCCTATTCCAGCTTATCGACGAATTATTTAAGAAACGCATTACCGGATTACTGATCCCTTGAAGTACATGTTGTCCGTTCTACTCCGATCGGTTCGGTCCTTTCGCTACGGTAGATTACTTTGCCGAACGATTTATTTTAAGGCAATCCGAACACTTCATTTTCGTCGCTTTAAGATTAGCAAAAGAGTCTGACAAGAATGGCCAGGCAACAAAAAAAGCCCCTGGTTTCAAAAACCTAATTTTCCTAACCGCTCGGCAAGACACGCTGACTCTGACGATGGATGCTCAGGGCCATTTTGAATCATGCTGACACTTGCACACACACACCCTAAACCAAAGAAGCGAAGAAAGCCAGAAAAGAAAAAAAACAGCAGGCCACACTTTTTGTTCGCAGTAGCAGACGAGAAAATTGCCAATGATCTGCAACTGATGCGCAGCCTGGCCAGTATTAGGGTTTGTGTTTTTTTTACCAACACCAAAGGTGGGAGTGTACTTGGAGTGAAGATTGTTTTTTGGTTTGAACCACTCTCATACACACACACACGAAGCTAAACGAGAATGAGCCTCGCGGGTATTGAAGCATAAAAGCACTAAGCGTGAATAAGGAGGGATGAAAACTAACCATCGACAGGATTTTCTTTTTTCCGATTTCGATCCAACGAAAATGGGAGCTTCACGCGTCTGGCATTGAAATTGGAAGTCACCGAATGGGAGAGTCTCGCATTGGGCAGCCGAAACAAGCACAACGAGAGAGAGAGAGAGAGAAATGAAGAAGGAAAAAGAAAAAATCGAACCAGTCTAGAGCAGACCGGTCTGCGAGCATCGGAGAAAAACTAATCCTTATCATCATTATCCGGCCGCGGCAAAGAAAACGGAAAACCTGTCCGGCCCCCCGATTTTCGCACACGAGGTTTCGCACGAAGCAGGGCTTATTGGGTGTGTTGGTTGCCACCCGTGTTTGCTGCGTGCCTCGATTACAAAATCGTCGTCCCACCCCAATCGCTTCCTGATTGCGATTCGTGCGTAATCTCGTGATGCGGCATCCACGTGGCTCGCACAACCGGGAGTGATTATGAGGAAATTGAGTGCAGCAGCCAGCTAGCTAGCCAGCCGCGGGAAGCTGTGGCGCTGTCCAGCTGTGTGTGTGCGTGTGACCAGTAGTTGGAGCACCATTTTCAATCAATGCCTAAGTATTGGAATTATTTGCGTGATGTCTTAACGAGCGGGCAATGAATGTTCAAATCACATCGCAAGCGTTCGTATAATAATCGAATAACCGTTCACGGGAATATGGATCCCCTGGTGGGGCTGACAAAGTGTGATACGTTAATGGGAGAAATGGGGAATGTGTTTATTAGATGCTGGTGCTGAAATCGGAGCAACGTTGCTTTCTTGTTGAAAAAGCGATTTTGCCAAAAGCTTTATTGAATTTTTGCTTTAAATGGTCAATGCGTAATGATTACTAAGCTGAACTTTTGCTATAAGTGTATTATACTGATTATTTAGTTATAATTTGGTCTAAACCACCAATTTTTCTGCAATGTACAGCAATTTGCAACAAGCTTTCCCTGAAAGTATTTCAACTCAGTTTAAAGCTTTTTTTATAGGAAATATTGTCAAGCAAGCAGCAGACTTTATACCCCATCTGGCGATCGTTCCAGGAAGTTTACAAATCGTTGCTGGCTCCAGTAATGAACCCTTCAGGGACCTTATTAGAGACGAATATTCGAGATGGATGGAAGCAGCGGACTTTAATAATCAGATCCCGAGAATATAAGCGAGAATTCAACAGTTGCGTTATCAAGTCATGACGTGGTTGAAAGAAGTAGGTCGTCATAAAATGTTCCAAGAAATCTGGTTGAGACAATCAAGATTATTCATCTAGCATTTTTTGAGTTGATAAGATTTATGAAGATAGTTAAATTTGTCTTGCACCTCATACATATAAAAGAAAGAAGCAAATAATAACAACAAATATTTGATAAGTACACGCCTTTTTCTTGTGCATTAAAGAAAATTATTGCCTCGGGCGGTCCAGTAGCCGAGCCAATAGCGGTGCCGGTTTTTGGTAGGGTATTATCCTACTTCATAAGCCTAGTAAGTCATAAGATGGGCCGTACAGATAAGACAGGCTTGACATGCCGCTATTGAATTCTTAATAGATTTTAAGAATAGGAATCAATGATGGCCAGAATATTGTTCTAAATCATGAGTAGCTCATTAGGAAGAATATTTATGATGATGATCCCACCTCTGAACACTACAATGGATTGTGATGATCGAGTTATCTTGCGATTTTAATTTAATTCATTTCGCTCTTACTAGCACATACTTCAAACTAATGATAAATAAAAACAACGGAATGCCCACATGCCACACGTCAACGCCATTCGCTTTTTGTTTACATGTCTTCTTCTTCCTTGGCACTACAACCTCGTGAGGTCTTGGCCTGCTAGCTATTGCTAGCTTTCTGTGACTAAGTTTTACCCGTAGCTGGATAGTCAGTCCTGCGTACGGGGAGGCGGTCCGCCGGGATTCGAACCTCGGTCCTGCCGTTTGAAGACCGGCGCCGCTATCGTATACACCACCGGGCCGCCCCTAAATCATAGTCTGGTACGTAAGTTTCTGCCTTATGGATATTCATTTTAGAACATTAATCGAGGCAGTGTGCCAACTACAACATATAGTTGCTAGCTCGCATTACGCTTATTCTATTTTATTTACTCTAGTGAGTTGTTTTTCAGTAGACAACGACAAAATCGTTGAATAAAAATTCAAGTGTTAACGAACAAGTGATCAAAAGTTGAATATTTCCATAGCAATTGATATTCCTTTCTGAACCTATAAGTATTTACTTGTTCATTGCATTTTTTTTACAAAGTTATGATTGTGATCCATAAATATAAGCTTAATTTTTATTACTGTTGTGTATTTAACATCAAAAACAATGTCTGCGGATACTCCATCAATGATTACTGGTATGTTCGTACTATTTTGTTTTCTTATCACTATTAATGCATTTGATTTTTTTCTCTATTTAGTTTCTCGACAGTAAAGGAATTAATGTCACAATGTCGTAAGACCCTTTTAAACTTATTTGAATATTGTAAACTATTTTGTAGGCCAATTGACAAGTTTTCCACAGTACTAGATATCTGCTTGTCAAACATAGTCCTTGGGGCCCCAAACATAGTCCTTGGGAGTTTGGGCCCTCTAGATACCTGTAAAAGCCATGTGTAGTAGATGACTTGCTCATCCAAAATTATCATGTTCTCAACATGGATACGATAATATCTTTTGTTTTGTTTATAGAAAAGCAGCTGTTACTCACTACGTACCAAACAGTGATCGCATTTAATAAGCATTTAAATAATTTAAAATGCTTAGAACTATTCAAAACATTTTTTCAATTGTGCTGCATAGGAAAATACATAAAATTTCTTGTGTAAAACGGAAACCAAAATCACGTTAAAATAAAATTGTACAATCCATTTTACCACGGCATTTATCATTAATTTTACAGCTAACATGAAACACTGACAACCACGATTCACAAGAAACGATTTTTATCAATTTCATGCAAATTATGTTTCACACCTTCCGGAAGAACGATTCGCTGAATTGTCGTTATTTCGAGACTTTATTTTCATCGTCGCTTGTGCAGCTTTTCCGCGTGTGCAGTGTCCTTCAAAAATGGGAAGTACATTTTTCGGTACGATAATTATTAACAAAACACGTACAGTAGCTTTTGCTTGCTTGTTGTAGCGAAGCAGGAACAAAAACTTTCCTGGTACGATACATGACTCGGAGAAAAAAAAAAACATTTCTTCCTGGAAACAACTCCCATTGATATGTTTTCGTGCATAAAGCAAGTTTTAAATTCTGATCCTTATTTTTATTTCCAGCTTGTTTAACCAGAATCTCCAAAGTGTTACCTCAGTGCTTGCGTAGTGTGACCATAAAAAGGATTCGTATGTTGTTTTTTAAATAATTAATCGAACTGCAATGAAACAGCCAGCCAAAAAAGTAACCAAAACTTGATAAAATAAATTCCTTAATCTGTACCATTGACCGCCAATCGGTTCGCATCGGTTGAGATTCGCCCACCGTACCCCAGGAAATGACTGTTTGCGATACTACTTTTACCAATTTCAAACGGAAGCAGCACACACCGAGACACACCACGGCACACCGGCAATCAGTGTGAAATATATATATTTTTGCGGAACATTAAACATTTGGCAGTATTTTGTGTGTGTGTCTCGCATGCTGTTTCGTTCGTGGGGTTTTTTCCGCACGGCGCTGTTCACAGTGAATAAATTCGTGGAAAACGATCGGTATTTCGGTAAATTGTGCGTGTGCAATTGGGGATGACGTGAAATATGGAGCATTTTAAAATGAAAACAGCGTACGGGGTGTAGTCACTCATTCCGGGTTGTAATCAACCGAGTAAATTTTACATCAGTACTGTAATCAACACAGCAATAGTGCACATATTATCGGGTTTTGTTTTAAACGGGACTTTTAATTAAAACCCGAACAACGCCCGAAGACTTAAGGATAATTTGGTAAGCTCCAAATCGATGCGTTTGTTCAATTTGATGAGAAAAACAATTAGTGTTTTCATCTCCAAATGGAGGATATTGTGGCGTTGGGCCGATCGATTTTCTGCAATCTGTTTGCATAAAAGCTGGAATGCGGCTGTACTAAAGCATACCGTTTACCAATTATTCTACAAATTTGCACCGGTTTCCTTCCAGCGCAACCCCGGTCGTACCGGAAGCAGCAGGTTTAAAGCCAAATATTTGCCTACCGGTGGACCTGATGCTAAGCATCACACGGCTCACCATTACGGCCTCTAATCTAATCTGAATCCCATCGCAATACTGGGAAAAGCGTTGCTTTTCCCCCTCCTATATTTGGCCCGGTATTGTATCGAGCGAACCAGGATAGAAATTTTTCCATGCATATTTTAAACGAACCCATCTTTCCGCTCGAACGGCCGAGCATGTAATGCGAATGTAATTTCGTATTCCACCAGGTCCAACCCGGGGGGCCATCGGCCATACCTAGCACTAGTTACACAGATTGTTTCTTAAGAGCTGAACGGGTAAAAGGGAAGAGTGAGCAAGAGAATGAGAGAGAGTGAAAGAAAGGCAAAGGGTTATAACCCATTCCCGCTCCAAACACCAAGGAAAGGTCCAAGGCTTAATTTCTTGATCCACTTTGGTAAGAAAATAAATCGAAACAACCGATTGACGACAACTGGTCCCATGAGGTAAATGGTTGTTTTTTTGAAATGTTTTAACTGTATTTTCGTTTAACCTCCGCCATCTTACTGAAGAAGGTAGAACAAGAAAAAAACTTTTCAAAATTGTTACCAGTAAAAGAAGTAAAGAAAAGAATGAAAATAAATCAAGAAAAAAAAACAGCAAATAAATAAATAAAACACACGCACGTACACTCCCATAAAACGCTTAGTAAGAAAGGGTGGAGTAAAAACCGAAAAGGAAAAAACGGGAAAATGAAAAGAAAATCAAACCTTCTATCGAGTGAACCTTTCCTGCAAAGGCTTTTGTACTGTTCGGCTGCTCGGCTACAGATCCTTATGAAGCTGTGTGTGTGTGTGCGAGTGTATTTTCCCGATCAAACCGGAAGGAGCGAAGAGTGAACAACGGAGCACGAAAACAACACGGGGCAACTTTTCTCACTTCACTTGACCCTGACCCGTCTTACGAGCAGCAGTGGGGTGGCCTGATGTTTCCACCTTTCGATGACCTGAACAAAGAACGAAGCTTTTCACTTTTCCTGCCCGGTGGGAAAGCAGGGGCACCTTCACGTTGTTCTCCACTAAAGGATAGGTTTTCTTAAGCTGAGAGCACACACTTGCACAAACACACACACACGTTCAAATGCAGGATAACACGATCACACTTCACTTAAAGCTGGCTTCGTAGTTGGTTTGCTTCACTAAGTAGATCACTATTTAAAGAAGAATTTTCACCCGGGGGAAACAAAAACAACAATCACACTTTTCGAAGGGTTTTCCAACAATATTTTCTGCGCACACATTTAGGCAAACGATCATTGAAATGGGTTTTATGGGACCCGTCGCGAAATGGGGGTCCATTTTTGATCGGATCGTTGAGTTTCATGCCGGATCGGAAAATTGCCGTTTCTTTCGTACGGAGTTCATTGGAACCCTTGCGCGAGCAAACTTTGCACATAAAAGGGATGAACAACTTTTCAATCGCTGGCGATGTTTTTTTTTTCTTTCTTTTCTTTCACTTCTGCTCGTATGTTCCCTTCAAACACGTCCAAAGCATCACATCCAAACACATGAAAAAAGGGCATCAATTTCTAAGATCTCTCTCTCTCTCTCTCGAACTCAACGCAAAGATGATCAGGCGTAGGTATACGATGAAGGAGAGTAAAATCCATTCACAGCTTGTCTATATTTTCCTTTTCAAGTGTTACTTCATACACTTGAAACGCTTACAAAAGCCAGACTGGCCAGACAAATTCACCGTAGCCTGCCCGGAGGCGATCGTACCAACGTTCACCGGAGGGAAAAACAAAACTCACTTTCATCACAAATCATCATCGCCGAATGGCATCTCTCGCTTGATGCCAGAGAAGAGGAAAAAAAAACGAAGGAAAATGTGTTCGGAATGGGAAATGAAGCACGCTGGCGTGCTGTTTCCCGTTGTGTGCAAAACGACGGAATTCACGCAACAATCGGGCGCGCACGTAAACGACCTTCCCGGACGACCGAGCGAGTCACCATCACCGCGAGCGCTACTAAATGAGCTGCCTGCCTGAGTGCGGTGAAAACCTGTTGCAAAAGAGCGTGTCGTATTCGGGCCGGCGGTATAGGGATAGGGTTTTTCGCGACAACGTGCCCATCAGGTCGAGCTTGATCGCTAAGGTGCACTCCGAAAAAGGGAAGCAAGAAATGCACAACAAAACCGAAAGGCAACATACATCAATCAACACTACTTGCACTTGCACTCGGATGCACTCGCATTTGTCAATCACGCCATGTGCGCGCTTTTCTCTTTCACCCCGAATACCTTTTGTTGGTTGCTGCGGTACCACACTAATTCGTTCGGCTTTTTCCAAGAAAGATGTTAGACGTCGTTGAGTTGCAACTTGCGGCCCAGGACACATTTTCACCGTGGCGGCATTTTCACCCGACCCACTTGTTAGGGGGACTTGCTGTTGTTGGTTTTCTTTTCTTGCACAATTACCCCCCAATTTCCCACACACTGTTCACTGCATTCTTTGTAGATAAAGCACATCAGCAGGCACAGGCACACACTCGTACATTGGAAAAGTTGGAATTCACCAGCACGGCACAGATACAAACATTCCTCTTTATTTCCTGCACGGCAGGAACCACGTATCCTTAACGTATCATCATCGCATTCTTGCTCGTTTCGGTACGATCAACTGAACCGTAAACACTCATCTGCTGCTGCTCTCACACAAGCTTTCACGCACTACAAACAGACGGACGGCTTCCTGCAGCACATCAGCATCAGCAACGTACTAACGGTTCTGGTTCTGGTGCTTGTTGTTCTTGATGGTTCTGATGAAAAACCATCCTTTCTTTGCATTGCTCACCAAGCTCAGCAAAGCACAATCTCGTGTGGGTGAACCCGTTTCCCCTCGGGAACGATGGAAAATGATGAAGCGAATGATGGAAAACCTCAGACAAGGCGTAATTCAACGTCACAATCATTCACGTGAGTGACGGTATGAAACCCGGGCAAGAATTAATGCAGGAACAAATAAAAAGTGAAACAAAACAGTACGGAGTTAAACAAACAAGACGATGGAAAGCCTCCGGGATAAACAAACAACGCGGCGAATGCTTCAAAATGCCACTGGAAAATGGTTATCACGACTGAATAAACACGCAACGTATGGGACGCATCCCTAAGGAGGATCTTTTCCCGACGATCGATTGGCTTTTAAAAGCAGTATGCGCGCCAAAACCTGTGACACTTTCTACGAGCTATTTCCCATCCACGCAGAAAGCTTCTGCCGCACAAGCTCACCCGGGAAAAGCTCAATGGTCACGGTAGGCAGCAATCGAGTGAACATTATTTAAATTCTTAAGCTCATTTTCGCTAGCCACGAGCGTTTTCTAACCGATCACTACCAGCATGTAACCTTGACAACTATCACGTTACCTGTGCACTGTTCCGCTTGCTGATCGACGCACGACGACAGCGTCCCGACGCGTTGCTTCACCGATGACGCCCGAATCGTGACTGGCGAGTGCAGCGCTTGTTGTTGTTTTGCCGTCCGTCTTCACGCTGGGCCCAGTGCCGGTGTTGCAGCCCTCGTTGGCGAGGGTGCTGTTTGGGGGTTGTCCAGCATCCGCCACGGTACACTCACCACGGCCACTCACCAGCGCACTCGGGGCCGGAGCTTTCGGGCGCTCGGTGCGCAAACTCTCGCTTTCGTTCGGCTGAGTGACCGCTCGGTTGCTGCCGGTTTCGAGCTCTGGCTTTTGTTTTGATTTTGCCCGTGGCGGAGCGGGTAGCGGTGAGGAGGTGTTGGGCGCCACCGCCGATGGGGACGATGAGGAGTGGGGTTGAGTGCCGCTGGAGGAGGAGGATGATGTTGGGGGTTGTAGCGTAAAATCGAAAGCTTGCGCACCGGAGCTTCGTGCGTTCGGGTGGGAGGGTGAGGAGAGCGAGGCGGTAGTTGTGATGGTGGAAGTGGTTGTTGCGGTTGGTGGGGTGGCACCGCTGCTACTCCGGCCGGTACCACCGCTGCTCGTTGTTGTCGGTGTTGTCGGTGCCATTAACGAGGTTGTCAGCGTCGTTTGTGGCGCGGTCACCGTGGACGTGAGAGCCACTGGCGATTCCTTGGAATCCTGTAAAGAGATGGTTCAGGAAAAAAAACGAAATGATGGTGAGAACGAGAGTAATACCGAGAAAATGAGAAGATGTACAGAGTGGGGAGCGTGAGAGAGCGAGAAAGAGAGTGAGAATTTCATTGCGAAAAGCTCTCGTAGGTGCGTAGCAGTAATAGCAAAACAACAACACGAGCCATGTATGAGGAGCATCTATGGTGTCAGATTTCTAGAAATGAAAACTCCACCAACTGAAGGCACCAGGCGCAAGAGGGTACTGTCCTGTGTATCCTTCTCTCCACCGGACGGTAGAAATTCAAGGGCAGCTTCTTTCACTTCGATTGATCTAACTGCGGTGGGGGTTTTCGGCTCTACTACACTCGCATCTGGGTGAATTCGGGGTATATGTGGATGAGTTGACATTAAAAAACAAAAAAGGGAAACAACCCGGACACGTTCGCTGGATGCGGATTCGTACGCGTTTTCCTAGCAATGGTCATGGATAATTGTTCTGGCGAAGGAATTGAGTGTTATTCTTTCATAACCATTCCCTTTGTACAGTGTCCTAGAAGTGCTGTGTGGTTTAACGAGAAGTTGTTAAATATTTTATATTGGCATTGTGTGCATTTTCCCACGACTTTCTTGGTAGTGTGTGGTAAGCGGAAACCATGGGACAATAGTACCTTCCTAGCGATGGGTGTACTTGGAAAACGAATGAGTAGAGAAATGTTTTATGCAGACAATAACATAAGACAACTATGAGGAAGCTTTATAATATTGCTTCCTTTTAAACTATAAGGAGAGTGCTTACTAAATAGGTTTCAATATAGAATTCACTGTAACATGTTGTACGATTCCACAGTTATTTATCAAATTCAGAGTAGTCAAAGTACCTCCAAATTGTGATAAATTAAACACGAATAGATTAAATTTAACTAAACTATGGCTGAAATAGACGACTTTTCCGCTAAACCATCCTCTAGACGTCAAGATACTTCAAACAATGTCAAAGTTTGCTGAAAGGACTATCTTTCATAGTCTGTAAAGTCGATACCGAGAAATCGAAACCTGAAAAATAGTGTTATAGATAAAAATACACTTTTATTCCTTCTTCTTTCAGATCTCAGAGCTTTCTGGAACTAGAAGGTGGAATCTTCAAGGACCATCTTCCATGTAATTGGTTTGAGGGTCTCTTATGTACCTGAAGCTTCAACCAAAAATGCTGTACAGTGATCTCACCATTCAACAGGGAATTTGACTAGCCAAGCTTCTGAGGCCTGTTCATGTCATGAGAATGATACCGGACTACCAAATCACATGGACGGATGAGGAGTGGTAGGCCCAGACTGAGATGGAGAATAGAGCGTAAGAGTTATTGAGGATTTTTGGAGAAGGTCATAACTGTGAAGCGGTTTTAGCCAGTTAAGTAAGTTTCCACCATAATATCTTCAGAATAGCAAAAAGTGATTTAGAATCGAATTCTTGATTCATCCAATGACAGAATTTTGATTCATACCAAAATCTTCAATTAAGTTTTTCAACAAATAACTTGTGGTTTCGTTGATAAATGACATTATCACCTCATTTTTACGCTTTATACAATATACGGAGATCTTATTCTATTGTCTGTCATTCTATCATTAAATGAATATGCGATTTTGATTTATTCAGTGTGATTAATGGTTTACTCAATTTTACAGTGTGCTAGTTTCATTTTTGGTTTTATTTATTTTACCAGTCACAGTACCTTTTTCTTAAAGTTCAAGAAGCCAAACCTTGATGAGCATAATTTAGTTCAGATATGTTTCATTATGTTGAATCAGTATTTAATCAGTATTTAAGAATGCCAGAAATGAAAGACCAAGATGCGGAAGATTGTTATGGAATGTAGAATCTCAAGCATCCTAGCTATTAGAGTAGCTAGGCAAACATGAAAATCAATACCTTTTTTTTTTATCTTTCGCTAAGTATAACTGTCTAAAAATCACGCTAGTTGATCTCAGAACTCAATAGACATGTATAAAATAATAATAATTTCAACGAACAGTTTATACATATTTAACTTATATCTTATTTTGAATACACTAGAAAAAGTTAAATTGATATACATCTTAAATGTGTTAAATTAATTTTGTCCTTATTTTTCCAGGGCTTTAAACAAGAAGGATTCAGGAGCACTTATCAAGCAGTTTTGTCACCATCCATTTTCATTGTAAAACCCAGCAACGTGCTTTGAGCTGTCATGCATTAGATGCTTCACACATAAACTTCCTTCATTTTCAGTCAACTTCGTTCGACAGCAATTTGCTTTGTGTTTCGTCCATACATCCTCAGAGGTTAGTGCAGCACCTTAGTGGCCCTTATCTACCACACATTCCAGTGGCATGTATCTGTGACTCTCGGCACATCGCAGCGTCACCGAGCGCCTGCTGCAAGTGATAAAATCTGTACGAGTGGCGATTAAGTAAGAAAATTCGTCCCGTTTCCTGGCCCCGGTGCATCCTGTCCCTATCCGAGCACTTTAGCATTCTTCACACACAAACACGCGCACGGTGGGGAGCGAGTGCATTGACCCACACCGCACACACGTCGGATGGAAACCTCCAACTGACCTTTTGCGTCGATGCTTCATTGCATAAGCCGGCAGCTTCCGTCAGTGTACCATCGGGAATGTGTGTGTGTGTGTGTGCGATATGCGTGAAGGCGTCATAAAACGGACCTTCCAGACCCATCCATCACCAACTCAATTTACTGCCACATGGTACACTGTTGGTGGTGTTAGTCCGTGTTCGCAGGCAAATGCCGTCGGCGACGCACAACGAAGCGAATGTAAACATGTCCTTAGCGGTATGGCGTCGCCTTCGGTTCGCATCCAAGTCGACTTTTCCATCTTGGCACCAGTGCCGCCCGAACAATCGTGAAACGTGTCGTAAGTGTCCAACACCCATACAGCTCTCGTGCCTCTCGTAGGGTGGGAGCAATACTCGAGAATCTGGTGAGTTTTTCTCACAAGTCAAGGCGTCCAAGCTCAATTTTATGAGTTTCTTCAAGGAAAGCTGACAGCGGTTGTCCTGGGAGCGTAGGGAACAACACAGCCCGAGTAACAACGTGCAAAAAAAAATGCCAGCGTAAAATATACCACCACGCCACGCCCCGCACCCACATCACCCGTCACACTGCCCCTCTCACCGGGCAATTGCTTTCCCTCTCATGGTTTATTCATTTGCCCGAAAGCCCGTGTTCTGTCTCCCGCTAAAACCAGGCCGGGTCGAACCAGTCCATGGACCCACCCGAACACGGGAGGTTTTCCCCATTTGAGCTATGTGCGTGTGTTTGGGCATGTTCTGACTGCGGCAATCCGTTTGCATGTTCATTAATTTTCATCCTTTCAACGGAAAGCTTTCAGGCGTTTTGCCGGGATATGTGTGTGTGTGTGGGCTTGAGTTTGTTCATCCTTTACCCGGTCGTTGGTTGCCATCGTGTTGTTGCGTTGCTGGTGGCTCGTGGGCTGGTATTTTAAGCGCATTTGCCAATCCTTATTTATTGTTATTTATTTAGTTACAAAACGCCAACCGAGACCAAAGTGGCAAAGTGCTTGAGAAATGGGAAAGCGTTAGCATAGTCAAATGTGCTTTCCAGTAAACGCTCGTGCTTTTTCTCTAAAACATTTTAACAAGTAAAACCAGAAACCCGAAGAAAATCATTGCTGATGCGAAATGTAAACGGTTTTACCACGAGAAAAGCTCGAACTTTAAACTCTCATCATAGACTAAAATGTACCGGCTAGATGGAAACCGGTTGACAAATGGATATGAAGCAACACAAACGGAATGATTTTAGTTTGTTAGCCCATCAAATACGGGGAAAACAAGGAAAATCTGTATAAAAACACAACAAAAGTGAAAGTAGATAAAGCGTTGTCTACCCTAGCGGAGCAACTTTGCAGAAACTGAAGAACTGTTTCGGAGGAAAAATGAGCAAACTTTTCCAACCTAGCTGTAATCTCAAAACCATCCTGAAGTGTAAACACCTGGAACCGGGAGAAGCTGTATGCGTAGCGCCCGTTGCCGAGTGGTGTAGAAGCGTAGGATGAAAACCCCTCCTGATCGCGGGTGCTCAGGTGGATAGGGTAGCGCGTATTTTTTGTCGCTTCTTTTCATTTCATGGCGTCGTAGAACGCTTGAGAGTTAAGAGTGTTTCGGCTAAGTTTGTAGCAGATATGGATCTATAAGCGTCACCGGCATTATGATGGTTGAAAAGCTAGATTTTTCGTTACAGCGAGTAAAGTTATTCATTCAACGGTTCGCTCAAAATGCACAAAGTTCGCCTAAATGTATGCAATCGGTACGGCACCGATTCGAACGCTGTCAAATGCCGTACATAAACATGGAATTAAATGGTTTGTTTTGATTTTCACAAAACCACAAACCCACTAGAAGGGGTTGCTTATCCGCATCCAGTAAACTATGATAATCGAGTGGTTTTTGCAGGATTAAGCAAAAGGTCGGTGGGACATTAGAATGATCTTTGAGGCGAGCACATTTCGGAAACTATCTCGGTGGTGGTTTCCTTAAAATTTCAATCCTAACGAGCTTTAGTGTATAAGCTTTAACCAATTGGCCGTAAATTTGGAACTCCTTGCAACCGTGCCACCGTCAGCTTAGCCACCCGGAGGCAATAAACGTCACCACAGCATCTGCTAAAAGCCTATCGCCGTACGCGCCTTGGAGGTATCGGTTGAAAATGGCAAGCGGTTATTCCGCAAGCGAAGGAAAGATGGTCGGTATTTACCGATTCCGGGAACGCTTAGCTCTTATTCCGGAAACATCGCCCCCTTCCGCGCACCATCAATCAACGCAACCATTCAACTCAACAAATTGGCACCCAGTGTGTGTGTGCGCCAAAGGAACGGCTGGCACACACTGTCGGCCTAAGCGGATTGTGTCACAAAACCTCGTTCGCTACAGTTCACCAGGCGTGTGCGCCGGGCCGGGGATGTCAGGATTCGTGCGGATAATTAGGACGCGTATAAGACCCGCTTATGACGCACCAGTGCCGCTTCCGGTATCAACTTCCCTGCTATACGAACACGAACGCACGAGCCAGCGGCAGGAACTGGAAAATGGCAAACCCGTCTACAAACACAAACACGCGAAACGGGAAGCCACGAAAACCCACGTGCAGTTTGGGCATCCGGTAAGGAAACGCGGGCGTTCCAGACGTCTTCCGAGAAATTGACCTCCCACCCTACTGCCTACACGCGCACACCACGATAAGCTCCGGAGGGGAACTGGAAAAGTCAACGCAAAACCAGAAGGCTTTAAATATTCACAACAAAATTAAGCATCTTCCTTGCAGGGCCGACCTGTGCTGTTTGTCCCGTTGGGGTGTGTTTTGTAGCGCGTATGCGAGCCACGCGTATGTTTCCTGCATTTGGCAGCGTTTTGTACGGCATCTTTTGGGTAGCTTGAGGACATCCGGGAAAACCAAAGACTTTACGGTGTGCATTAGTCTTATTATCGTTCCACCCTGTGTGGCATGTGTTGGCTTCGTGCGTCCGACCGCATTTCCGTTTAATCTTACTGCCGAGCAGCAACCGAAGCCGAACCATTTTCCAAGAACCAGACGGAGAAAGTAAAGCTCTGGTGACACGGACTTCCGTTCCGTCGGGAGACGGACACCTTTCCGACCCCTCTTTTCTTAGCGCCACCCCGCCGGGTTCAACATCTTTTCAATTAATTAGCTGAATTATTTAGCGCCGGTAATTATGACGCTTGTTTCCATTCGTTAGTCCACCCGGCCAGTGTGTTGTGGCGGATGAGGGTCACTAGACTGTTAGCAAGTTCTCGGGATCACGTACCGCAGACGGACGTACCTTGACGAAATGGCACCGGTTGTGCCCTAATGCCCGATTATCCAGTGGCCGGGCGGCCGGATACGATTGCTCCATTTTCGGTGGGAAAACTTTCTCCACGTAGTTCGTTTGATTGCCTAGGGACAGTTTTAGATCAATTTCGGGTTTCTGCTGATACTGCCGGGGATATCGTTCTGTGTTCGGGGTTTTCCCGCCTGCTCACCCATTGCCCCACGCGCATGTTTTATGAACTAATCGAGCGGTGTGATTGGCCGTGAGAAGCATAAAATGCGACTTCCTGGCACAGCCGGGAAGGTCACGCGGATTAAGAACCGAGGAATGCGAACGAACGGCTGTGATGACATTGATGTTTGCGGTAAATCCAGATAATCGAAGGATCAGTAAGATGGGTTGAATATTGAAACACGCTCTGGACGATTCCTGATGGACGGAGAATTGGAGACGTCTAATAGGATATTTATCGAGTTGTGGGACATACCACAGGGAGGAATACAATTAAGGAAAGCAAATTATTGGAAGCGGATTTCGAGAGAGCTTTTCGTGACATGGAGGAGACTTTAGAGAGAACTATTTAGGATTGGCCAAAATCAAGCAAACACACTAACCTTTCGATTGTTCTGGATCGGTCGTTCGTACACCTTGTCGCTAAGGAACACCTCATCGTCATCCTCGTCATCGGTGTAGTTATCCTGTACTGGGCGCTTCGATCGATGCTGCTGATGTTGCTGCTGCTGCGATCGTACAAATTCCTTCCGTCTGGTGCTACCCGTCGTAGGCTTTCCACTTCTAGTCATCGTACCACCTCCTCCACCACTCGAAGCCGTTGCCGTCTCTCTATTACCAGATTTACTTTTATCCATCTGCTGTTCTCGCATCGCAGGCGAACGTTCCTTCCTTCCCGCTTCGGAGCTTTTGCCCTGCTTTAACGAACGATCACGAGACTTACGCTCAATGCTAGTGTTTCCGGCCGAACTGCCAGCAATTCCGGAAGGTCCAGTGCGAGCGTATTGTGAGGGAGACGCCGCTCGCATTGTTGAGGCAGCTTGCTGTTTTGATCTAGCTCTTGCTTCACGTGTACTTGGAATTGTACTGATTGGTGGAGGAATCGGTTTAGATTTTCCACTTGTTTTCGTTATTTCGGCATACTCGTGTCCCATCGTGAGAAGGGATGCCGATCGTCCCGAAACCATCGGTGTGGTTCGAGGTTGTTGCATGCTGAAGGATTTCGGTAGCGTAGAACCTCCGCTCGGACCAGGCCCGGGACCTCGAGCATCCTTAGGACCTTCGCGAATTACGCTATATCCTGCTGGGTCGTAATCTCCCGCACCCGCCTGATGACGTCTTCCCGAGCGCATCGACGATGGCAGAGTGTTGGATTGATGGGGTCGTCTTATTTTGGAGTAATGTGACACCGGGGATCTACGTTCCAGTTGCGGGTATTGATCCGTATCGGTGCTTCTGCTGGATCTACTGCGCCGGATAGGTGAGAGTAACGCTTCATGGCTCTGACTAATCGACAGCCGTCCACTAGCAACCAACGGTGTGGATTCGTACGAAGGTCCTACCATCGGTATCGAGTACGGCGGATTTCTTAACGTTTCGTACGTTGGTTCACGAGGTTTCTGCAGCCCGGTACCGGTAACAGGCATCATGCCAACGTAAGTAGGTGGTGTCTCGTAAATTTTTCCACCAGCCATTACATGAGTTGTGGACACTTGATGCTGCTGTTGTTGCTGACTACCACGCTTCACTGCACTAACGTGCTTCATAAAGTCCTCTGCATACGGTGGCGCTTGATAGTATCCGGCCGCTTCGGATTGTGTGTGTGATAAACGTGGCCCACTCTTACTGTTACGTGATCCACCATGTCCGCCATCGTCAAAGTCGGACGAAAAGTAGCTCGACGAGCAATCGCAGTTACGGCAGTCCGAGTATCGACAGGTGTCGGAGAAGCTACACTTATCCACCTCAACGCTACAACGACGGCATGTTTCTGACGCAAAACGACAACTTTCCGAACTGCCAAAATACCGGCGATTAGCCGGATAGGAGAACAACGAATCGCCTAGGCTTGAATCGGACATATTGCCACCCGTTCGGCCGTATGGTTGTGATTGACCCTGTGGCGCTTGCTGGGGTCTTGTTTGATTTGGACCCTGAGCAGGTGGATGCTCTCGCTGAGCCGTCACCGTGACAGCGGACAACGGTTGGTATTGGGATTGTATTAGTGGCTGTATCGGTTGGGGCTGGCGGTACGAGCCCTCGCTACGCCCGGAAGCTTCACTCAGGATAGATATGTTAGAGCTCACTTTGTAGATTTTGGAACCAGCTCCGGAGCTCATGAGACTGCGGTGTTGATCATCGCTCAATGCTGCAGCAGCTCGTTGATAGTAGATCCCAGCATTTGAGCCCTGCAGTCGACGCTGTTGCTGCTGTAGCGAGTCACTCGAAGAGGAAGATTTCTTGTGGTTTAACTCTTGATAATAGTCGGACCCCGAGGACAAAGCACCACCAGGTTGATGAGGTCTTTGGTAGATGTGCTGTCGTGGATTACTGCTAGCTGCTGTCTCGCCCGCATTAGCCACCGATGGTGGTTGCTGTTTGTAATAGATCTGCTGCAGAGGACTGTAGTCACAGCTGAATGCTACGGGCGTTGTTTCCAGCTTGTACACGTTAGGATTGCTGGGATTGTACGATTGGTATTGCAGCACATTCTCACTCGCGTACATGGATGTTTCATCGACCAAATTCCCAACGCTTCTCGTGTGGCTATCGGGCTGCTGTTGAAGATGTTGCGGCTTTTGCTGATCCAGCACCTGCTGGTGCTGTTGCTGCTGTTGCTTCTGCCGTTGATAGATCTGCTCATCAATGTCCAACGATTTGGTGCCCTGTTTCGCATACACTCCACCAGACTGACCGCTCCCACCGGACGATCCTCCCGAACCATGCTGCTTTAGCTGTTCGTAGATGTTTTGCTGCTTCTGTTCGGCTTGTCTTTGCTGCTGCAGCTGATGATGGTGGTGCTCATGCTGTTGGGCGGTATGCTGTGCGCCGTGCCCATGGCACACATCGCAGTTCGCATTGCTACACTGCTGCACACACAGTTCACAGTCAATAAATTGTATTTTCTCATTACTAGCGTCCGCATCTTTCGACAGTGGAACGCCCTCCCTAGAACACTCGTCGGGTGGCCGTTTCG
>KZ061558.1:464300-486986 GCA_002091835.1 Anopheles maculatus
CGTAATCGACCGTATCAAGAAACGGTGGAGATGGCGCCCGCTAATGGAACCTTTCAATTGGGCTACTTTGCGGTGAGATGATGCGATGAGCGGAGCATGATCTTTTGCTGGCGATGGAATGAACGATGGATGGTGGAGTGGATGGTTGCCTCATATTTGGTACGCACTGCCGGCGATCAGAATG
The DNA here is from genome assembly GCA_002091835.1 of Anopheles maculatus. Taxonomy (NCBI): domain Eukaryota; kingdom Metazoa; phylum Arthropoda; class Insecta; order Diptera; family Culicidae; genus Anopheles; species Anopheles maculatus. The sequence goes on from KZ061558.1 coordinate 464,485, forward strand.
GCATTGAGCTCTTTCCGAATCAAGCAAGCAACACATATGCGCAGCTACGCTAGTGAAATTGTTGACCCTAGGCGCGGTAATCTGAAAATAAAACACACACACAAATGCCAAAAGTATGACGTGAGTAATGACGTGAGACAAACTTTGTTCAATGTAAAATGCAATATGACGTAAAGTATAAAATACAACTCATCAACTTCTATACTTTAAACATGCTTTAATTCAAAATTTGAATGCATTTCTTTCTTGCAAACATTTACATTCAGCGTAAATCCATTAGCATCAAACACTAGCACAGCACAAACCGGACACACGCATTGATTAATGGATAAGTGCAACTGCTGATCGAGGAGTGACGTTTGCTTTGCTTGAGAAAACACACCATGTGCTGTGCTTCTTAATGTGGCATCCCTGGTGACAAAATGATTTATGACCTCCCAAAGGTTCGCTCCATAACGAGCGGACGATCGTTTCGGGGGGAAAACAAGGAAAATGGAACGGACCAGAAATCCGGTGGAAACGGTTGTTTGCCATTTAATCACATTGCACAGCACAGCACATGGTGTAGTTTATCAATCACACTATGCCTGATGCGGGATTGATAGGTTGACGTTTGATTTGGAATACGGTGCCAAGAGTTTGTGGATGCGTGATTACGATACGAAACAGTGCGGCAGTGCTTCAAATTCATTCGAAGAATTTGTTTAATTTCAAATGTGTTTGGCGTTTGAATTGGTCGTTTATACAATGTTGGTGAAATGTCGAGGGAATCATATACAGTGACTGCTAGTCATTGCCTTATGTGGTCTAAAATTGAAGGATCATAAACATAAAGGGAAATAAATACCGTTTAATTGAATTATTGATTTTTATAAAATTGTGTTTAATTTTTGGAAAGTAATTACTTTTATAAATAGCGAATTATTAATCGAAATTACTTTACATTAAATCAAACTGTTCATATTTTTTTCGTACGGCCTGTTAAACCTTTTTTTGTGTACAATCCGGCCCGCAAATAGAAATGTGTTTGACATGATTAGTTATAGTCTCAGCTCAGGGCATCGATGTCCCAGAAGACGCAAAAGTTTTGTTTGAAGTAATTATTATATCATCTACATGAGCATTTACGCAATTATCTACGTTTTATATAAAATGTTTAACTCAATTTTTATTGCAAGTGTTTGACACGTTTAGCAAAAAACTGCCAATATTGTGCTTCTGTGGTCAAACGCTTCGTAACGAGTTTGGTTGTAGTGGTTTAACTGCTGTGACTGTTCGACTGTTAGCTTGCAGGTTACTTAAAACGTTCAGATTTTTAAGCTTAAGTCATCTTAGACCACAATTATAAAAAAGGAGCCCATGCCGTGAGCATAACTTTTGTCCTTTCTGTTATAATCAATTTAGAAGCCGTAAAAATCAGCAACAACAAATAGAATTTATTGGAAGATGCTGCTATAGATAATACTGATGTGTAAGGTTACTGTTTCTAATTAACTATAAATATTTTTTATTCATCTTTATTTTTATTCTTATTTCTTATAGACAAGGCACTTTTGTTGGTTCTTTAATTTAACATAAAAAAGTACTATGCATTTCTAATTTTCTTCTAAATTATAAATTTCTTCTAGGGTAGTTTTACGTTCATTGCATGTTCTTTTAATAAATTTTTAAAATAAAAAAAATCATTTTAACTGGCTAAATATAAGTTATCGAGTAACAAACATTAAATTCATTAAATAATAGTAATTGTTTGGTTTTGAAACAGTTCAAACATATGTTTAGTTACCGATTGTTGCGTCAGTATTTAATAAATAAAATTGCAAAAATCTTTGGATAAAGCAGGATCTGTGCAGGTGCTATCAGTTTTTTAAGGCAATTTGTTTTATCCCAAAGTGATTCCAGTTAATACCATTGAAACATGAAGATGACTTTAAAACTGATGTAATAGCAAAAGTCTCATGCCACTGTATCGGAACAACCCATTATCTTCAACGAGGCTCGGTCTATAGAGCATACTGTGTATAGCCAGTTTAAGCAGAGTATAACGATCAACGATTACCCCAATCAATCGTTTTCAAAGCTGCTACAAACTTTCTTAAACCCTTCAAATTCAACCTTAGTGGAAAGCATGTTTCACACTATGAGAGAGCAGAAATGTTTATTTCTTTGCAACGGTTCATAAAAAAAAACAGACCGGCTCGAACTAAGAAGTGGCATAGATTCCTTCCAAAGCATACAAGAAAACTTAAAGTGTGGGAAAGATTCGATTCAAGGTAGTAGCAATGACTGCCGTACACTCGATGGCAATTGGCTACTGTTGTAGCAAAGATACGTCGGATCAGTAGATTTCAATAGCAGCTGGGCCGAGAAGAGATATGGCTTTAGAGTTTTTCAGATAGGAAAGAGAGTCCTTGGTACAAGCTAAGGAAGTTCTACAAAGTACTACAATCCAACGTACACAAATAGCCTATCATGATGGAAGAATTTAATGGCAGCGTTGAGCACGTGCGCACTATGTTAATGTTTGTATTTGAAAAGAACGTCAAAATCCATTATGATTGCTTCAAGGCAAGTTAATACGAATCTTTGGTTAATAGCTTCTACCAACTGTTGCTTAGAGCGTGATAATATTTTTTAAGTATTTTAAGAAAATATATTCATGCCAATAAGTTCAACAATCGTGGGAATACATTGAAACTATGCCTCAACGAACATCAACTAAGGCCGTGCGTCTTAAAAAGTGATAAATATCGCTTTAAAGCTGTACGGTTGCCGGTAGCCCAAAGGCAAAAAAATGAGCGATAATCGTCGTGCCTCTGTTAGAACGAACGATTTATCTACTAATCCCTTAGGCTTCCGAAAGCTCGTCTGTAAGTCGGTGCGTCCTAGATCGACCGAGTCCGGCAAAGAAACACCGTAGCAGTACACGTGGTTCTGCAGGCAAAAGAAATCATCCCACCCCAGCAGACATCAGACTGAAAAGCAACAGCTAATAAATTGCTTCATTCTTCAACCTAGAACCTAGGCAAATCGTATTACAGCAACGCAGATCCGCCTGCTGGGTCCGGTGAAACATCAACTACATTCATCGTAATGCATCAGATCGTCCATCGCCTTTGCTATCGTGCTATCTATGAAGAAGGAAAATGCCATTCCGTGTCCTTGCTGTCATGTACTTCTTATACAATGTGTCCATTTGTATTTTTTTTTTGTGTTTGCAATACTTATGACATTTTGAGTCCTGTTCGGTATGATATTGGACGATCTATCCTTCCAGAGAAAATATATGGAATCTTCCGAGAATGATTGGGTCCGTCGAATGGCAGCTGTAGCTGCAGTAGAATAAATCTGTTTTCTTACAATAGATTGGTAGACATTTCCTTTCTCTTATTTTCCGGCGTACGTTTTGTTCGTGTGAATCGTTTTGGTTCGCAGCGTGTTCAAATATTTGATTTTCCCAGAACAAAAAAATACGCATCCTTCCACAATGGGCACAATGAGCCCAATTTATCATGCGGTGCGTTGTTTTATCAGGCATAGAATAGATGTATAGTTACGAAGAGTGGTGTAACAAATCGAAGAGGTTAACAAAAAATGGGAGCAAAATCGATCCAAGACGATTGAGATGTTTGAATGTTGTGAAATAATTTTCCATTCGGTACTGTAGTAGTAGCAATCGGACAGAGAAAAACGGGCTCTGTGGAAAATACTTTTTGCTAGAAATGCCCCTTTTTTTGCCCAACGCTCTCAACCTCTTTCTCTGCAGCGATCGCAACAATTTATTTCCCATCTAAAGAGTAGCCAATTTTGGCGAAGGAAACGACCGTACGGAGCCCTTTAGAAACAAATCATCATCATTAAATAAGAACATAATTTTGCAATCAGGACCCCACTTCGTACGGGTGAAAGTTTTGATTCAGCAAAAGCTTGATTTAGGGGTGAGAAAGTAAAGCCGGAAATCAATAGTATCAGGAAGCGGGACAGGAGATGCTCCAGAATACTCCAGAATTAAACCGATCCACCTAATGACTTTGTGGCACTTTTTAAAGTAAAGTTTACGATAAAGAGGATGAAGGTATATAATACAAGAAAAATGATCAATAGAAAAGACTGGATTCAGTAGGTCAAAGAGTAACAAAATGTTGGGTTTTATAAACTTTTTAAAACTACCCAATGCCAGTTAGTAGTTAAATAGTAATAGTTGAGAAAGAGAATAATTTAAACAATTATTAACAGATACTTTGACTTGATGTACATGTAATAATTTGCTGTCTTTTTAAAATATTTACCATTTACAAACATTTTTTTTAATTCAATTAGAACGGCCTGGTTGTATTGCTGTTTACAAACATTTAAAACATTTTAAATTATTTATTAAATTATATTTTTGTCTTTGTTTTTTGGCAATTTTGTATTTAAAGTCTTCTTTTATTATTTATTGCATGATGACTTTCTTTCTTCTTTTGATAAGATGTATTTTATTTATTAAGGAATCCGTTACATACACCAAATACACTCTTAAGCTTACAAAAATCAAACAAAATCTTCTTTTAACTAAATGCTCTAGCATTAAACTATCACACCATTCACTCCGAAGACTAAAATGCATCGTAAACGCTTTGTTTGCAACGATTTTCCTTCACACGGATAACGATAAGTAAAGTTTGGTTCATAAATTGAATCTTCCCAGCGAAGCCCCACGACACGTGCGGAGCAAAAAAGTTCAAATTACTCTTAAAACTTTTCACCAAACCATACCGACCGCCGACCCAGTGTCCCGACGGCCAAACCCATAAACCATAAGATCAGCACCGAGCATCGAGGGCGCCCAGCAAGAGGAAAAACCAATACCACCCAGCACGCCTCACGCCACCCCAAACCAGAATCAGAACACCAGAAATAAAGCAATCATTTTCCTTTTTTTGGTGAAAAACTATGTGCTTTTGTATTTCTTTCCACTACCATCCTATTTTAGGTGCTCTTAAATCTTAGATGCTTGAAACAGTAGGAAAAACAACCGTCCTGGGGCGTGTCGCTAACGTGGGTGCGCGGGGTCCACTCACCTTTTCCAATCACCGCCGCCGTCGCATGTGTGTGTGTGTCACCGGGATGGTTCTGTGGTGGTTTGTGGCGAGCGTGTGTCACCCTGAAGGTAAGGTTGGAAAATAATGGTACGTCGCCGTGGAAAAAGAATTGGATTAACCGCAAGCTGGCGCATAAAAAAGCGATAAAAGATGAAAACATCCGCAAACCAAGTTCCCTCTTTCTGTCTAGTGAACGCAAAATCACACGATTCTTAAAATATTTTCCGTTCAATCCTCTCGAAGCAATATGGCTGCAGGAAAAAAAGGGGACGAGATAAAATTGGGCCCCCTCAAGACTATTTTCGCTTTCGCATATGGCCGAAGGTTGAAGGTGGTAAAGTTTTCTTGCCCTGCTTGCAAAAGGTGTGCGTGTGTGTGTGTGTGCTCGGTGTATTCTGAATTCTAGAGCATATGAGACATCCCAAAAAGCTTGCCGGAAATAGTTGCTATCTTCTATCAACCTTTGAGCAGGTCACACATGTGCGGAGTTGGGTGTGTCAAACGCTTCAACACGGTTAAGATTGCTTTCTGGGCCTTCGGTTTTCCATTCTGTTCTGTTCGATTTCTTACGGATTGTTTGTTTCATTATTCGTTTACGTTATGTGGCTGTTCGAGTGCGAGCAGGAGCAAGTAACGGTGATGCTAAACGGCATCAACAGTTTTGTTTGCTGTTAAATCTCGTCACGAACGAATTCTCATTCTGTCGGATGATATATCAACATGTTGAAATTAAATATTGGATTGAAGGGAAATGTAGAGCTAGCTTCGACTTTATGATACTTGATTTTTGTGTTATTCATTTAACGATTTTTGTTTGGTCTGGTTTGAATTTAGAAAGATTTAAAATTTACCATTTCAACGCCACTCCATCATGTAGAGGGTTGTGCTAGTGATTTAGATTTCGTACAGATAAATCATCGTATTTCATGGTAATTTACAGTTGTGCTGATAAATTTAAAAGGTATGATGCTCTAATACAGACATTTTCTTATTACCAAGAAGCTATAGATAGTCTCGCCTTAGCGCATGTAAGAATCTTTGGAACTAAAACTTTATTGTAATTGTAATTGTAATTGTAATTCTTTATTGTTTGCCGAAAGGTTTAACAAAAATTCGCTTACATGCTAGTTACTAAAACTGAACTAAACCTAACCTAACCTAATCTGATAAATGACCAAGGAGATAAAATGGGGCGAGGGAATATTCAGGAAGAGGAAAATAATCGGGAGCGAAAGTGGATAATGAAAGATGATAGTCAAAAAGATGGAAAGAGGTATAGAAGATGCGGATAGCGCGTAGAAACGGATCGCTCCTCCCCATTGATGTACGGCGGTGAGGTATGAATAAAGGGGAACGTGAGCGGAGTGAGCGCGCAGGAACATATAGAGGAATAGAGGAGAGCAGGACAGGTGCATCAATGACATTTAGCAAAACCGACGCAACAAAGGAGGACTGTGAATAGGATCTGCGAGTTTCTAATAACTGCAGACCAAGCAATCGACATCTTTCCTCGTAGCTAGGCAAGCCAACAGACCAATCACCAGGGGATTTACGTATAGCAAATCTGGTGAAGGACCTTTGAACACGTTCGATGCGATCGATGTGGGTCCTGGCGGTAGGGGACCAGATCACAGAGCAGTACTCTAACTGTGACCTGATCAAGGCGCAAAATAAGGCATTGAGGCAGCTGGGGTCGCTGAAATCACGAGCCACGCGTTTCAAAACACCCAGGGATCGTCGGCCACTAATTGGTCTATGTGGTGAATGAAGGTCAGACCGGAGTCCAGTCCATCATCGACAAGATTTTACTGCTCTATAAATACCTACAGGGAAGTGTCTTAGGATCTCTTCTCTACTATTGCTGCACATCTGATGTTCCATCGCTTGATAGGAACAGTAATCTGGCACTCTAAGCTGATGACAGTGTCATACTCTTCCAGAATAAACAGATACGCAAACTACCTTAGAAACTGGAAAATTGTAGTTGATAGCTGTATGACTGAAGCTATTATTTTCCCTTTTAAGTAAACAATAAAAATGTCTATAAGTCGTAAAGTGACTCTACATAACATGCAAAGAAACAGCGTACAATGGACTCCAGTTGTAAATAACTTTTGGAAGAAAATATATAATCCTGGGATAGAAACTCAATCTTTTTGCATATGAAAGAGATTACAGTCATTTATAAAACGTAGTTCTGTAACTCTTTATTTAACAAAATGGTTCCCTTTAAACAGGTAATATCTCCAACAATTACCTATTGCTCAAATACATGGAATCATTGCTCTCTAAATAGTCTTAAAATAGTACAAAGAATGCAATACAAGTTGCTAAAATTGACACATAATCTCTCGAATAGATTCCCTTCTATTAAACTTCACTTCATCTCAGCAATCGAAGACAAAATCTGGCAAGAATTTGTATTACTACTACCCACATCGAGCCTGATATCCTGTTCACCAATAATACGGAATTTATACTGGTATCTCTCCTCCATAAAATAAACTATTGATGAACTATCTTCCTACGATGAAGTCTGAAGTCTTAGTCTTATAAACACTACGTTCATAACAACTCATTAAAAATAATCTATTAAAATGTTCTAATATGCACACATGTATTTCCCCTAATAATTTTCGAATCGAATGGAATAAATTAAAATTGTGTTGCCTTCCTAAACAAAATACCTAGTATCAATTTATTTTGGTCTTAATCCCAACATATAAGAGACGGAATGTAGAAAAATTAATAGAATATTTATTGCAACACATTTTTGATGATAGAACAATCGGCGTTTTGTTTAACTAAATTAACCTTTTCGAAAGAAATAAGAATTATTAGCAGTTAATAAATATGGTAGTAATTCTACGCACAACAAGATAATCCTTTAGCGAAATAATAATAAACCAACACAACAAAGAATTATTTAATTCAAATTCAATAACTGTCATAAACAGTAATGTCACAAGTGTAACTTTATTAAAAACCAAATAAAATCAATAAATTAAAAAACAATGAATGGATTAATTAAAATATTGCATGTTATTAAAAATTCATTGTAATAAGAAAATGCTTATGTAGAAATAATATTTCTCGCTAGCTGAAACCGTGGATAGGCAACTTTATCAAAAAACATTCCTTTCGCTTTTGCGCTAAAAATGAACCGCACATGGCTGAAAGAAAATTCCAACATTCTTCCACCGGGACCGGAATCCAGGAGCAGGAAAAATAATAAACCATTTAAAAAGCTGTCAACACTCCTGAAGCAAATATTTACTATTTTTACCGGCCTTATGTCTATTATACGTGTGTATGTGTGTGTGTGTGCGTTCAGTGAAAGTCTTCTGACTCGAGCCAAGCCTCCCTGATTTACCATCGCATAAAGAGCTTTCGGTTTTGGATCTGTACTGTATGTATAACGAAAGCCGGGTTTACCGAGTTTCGTTAGCATCGCTGCCTGTTTTCCATACTCGAACATGTTTTCTTCTCTTTCGTTTCTTCCCGTTTTGACATGTTTTCTGCTTCCCATTTCCCTTCCCGACATGCCTCGGGGGCTACTGTTTAATGGCATTGTTTTAGTCGAACTTTTCTCTGCACCACCCGTCGTTGTTCGTCGGTTGAACTGTCGGAAAACTGTCGGCAGAAAACAACACACATACATACAGTGAATTAAGGGAGGGGGAGGGGCGGGAACGTGAGTCGAGAAAAGCCTCACATAAAACTAGATTCTAGCTTCCACCACTAAATCAGTTCTCAGGGTGGTATGGCAGTGCAAGAAGAAGCAGAATGCGACGAGTAAAAGCCACAATACTATCCAACCGTGGTGAGGGAAAAACTATTTCCAGACATGCAACGACAGCGGACAAAAGCAACGTGTGTAATGAGAAATTGATTCAGTGCGCTCCACATGTGATGGATTTTCTCGCTTGTAGTTGTTTTTCGGGGTAAAGCTCCATCATCCGTTCCGTCCAGGTGATGCTGATGCCAGAGTCGGAACAAATCGACCAAATACAGCTGCAAATTGCAGGTGAGAAGCTGTGTCGGGGGCAGGAATGGTGAGAGGGCGAGCTGATTTGTATCGATTTTATGCACCAATCAGAAGGTCCGTTGGGGATGATGTTGGGAGCGTGTTTGCTTTGTTCGGTATAAAGAAGGAACGCTGGAAGCATCTGTGCTGGAACATAAAAAAAAGCGATTGGAGTTCCACGTGTATCGAATTATTGGAAATAGTACATCATTATAGTTTTTACAATGATGGAAATTTGCTACATGAAATTTTCAAATCATCAAGATTTTGCTGACAACCCGTTGAAATGGCTCTTTCACAGGCCACCATTCTTCAACGTTTAGAAATATTTATCCCTGCTCAATGTGTGGGAGCAAACCTTTACAATTCTCCATACAAATAGCACGCCATCTAATAATTAGCAGTGGGGTCAAATTAACGATTCATTCAATTACTGGCCCGGGCCTTTAACATTGAAATACAATTTAGCGGTACGGTACCGTACCCATCGGTCGACGCCGGTTTGCTATTAATTAGTGGCAAAAGGAAATTGATTTATGACATTTATCGTTGCTTATTGCTTGGAGCATTTCGTAGAAAGCCTTTCGGTAGGGAGAAACAGCACGCAACGTGTACTTGTCGGTTATAAATAGTGTTAAAATGTATGTGCAATTTGACGTTGAAATAAAATGCTTTAAATTCAATTTTTGACTTGTATTTTTATTAAGTTTAACTACCAATTTTGTTATACTCTTCTTAAGAGGTTTTTTAAGCAATACGGCAAGGCTGTTTTAACTGAATAAAAAAAGAGGTTTTTAAGTAACATTTTAAGAAAATAGAATCATTGCTAAAATGCATCCTGACAATCTTTTATCATCCACAATCTTTTAGGTTCAATCCTCAATTCCATAATTCCTGTTTCTTGAGTGCCTTCTTGGCGCTGCTTGAATCCAAAATAGAGCAGACGAAGGGTTCCTAACACATCGAATCCGTTGACTGGCTCAATGAAAGAGACCAAGCGCATACATCGTACTTATGATACGTAAACGAGGTCCGCTGTTGGAGGCCCCTAGTAGTCGTTTTACAGCAGATACCTCATTGAGGGAAGAAACGAAGTCCATCTCCGATAGTCTTCCTAACGACAATTCCGAATATTTTGGTGGAAAAGTATGGCCATTTAAACAGAAGTCATTTTTACACTGACGGATTTTTTTCACAGCACGGCATCGGTTTTGGCACCGTGTATGACATTGAATTCGAAGCATCTTTTTAACTACTCCAATCATGTTCTATATATGTAGCTGAGCTTGCCGCAATATGTAACGTCTTAATGATCAACAGAGCTTGTTCTTAATCTTAACCGCTATCAAAGCACTGATGTCGGTGAAGCCTATTAAAGGGTTCGTCAAAGAAAGTTCGTCAAAGAAATGTTAAAGGTCTTAGTCTCATTATTTGAGAAATCGTACCGAATATCTCTTGTTTGATTTTTCTAAGCATTTTCTTAGCAATGAAAAGGCAAACTAATTGGCCAAAAATGGTATTTAGATAAGGTTAGTTTTCGATAGGCTTTTCGCACCTCGCGAGGATAAGTCTCGGCAGAGCTCAGGGGCAAAGTATGTGAGGCACAGATGAGTTCGAGAGGTTTGTATACGTTTGATCACTCCACGAGGCTTTATTTTACTAAAAGATCGTGTAGGATATAGATCGTCTTCTATGGTTTTGTGAGGAGTACATTGGAAGGCATTAGAATATAGCAAACGTCCCGATACGGGATCTGCAGGAAGATAAAGCCGAGGCCTACCTGAAAGCTATGATCGATTTTTGCCGAACAAATGGACTATAAGTATGATCTCCTCTTCATCTTTCCTTCGACTTCTTTTGTTTATCTGTCTCTTATGTATGTCGCTTGACTCACTTCGACGACACTTGACAGACAAGCTCCAAGCTCCGATTCAACCGAACACACTCGAGACATGGAATAAGGCTAAGACCCGAAAGCACCTAAGATAAGGTGTCTGATCAGGGGTCACGTAAGGAATAGGACTTCGGCTTTGGATGACAGAACACCACGCATCGAAACAACCGAGCACGCCTGGAATAACTTGTATTTTCGTAGAAGGAGGTCTCCCAAATAAAGTGATTGGTTGATTATACGTAAATTAATTCAACACAATATGTTCAGCCAGTCCTTATTGAATTAAAAAATGTCTCCTTAGCAAAGCATTTGCTTTTTCAACTGTGAGCAATATGGCGCAGATGGTAAATCGACCACCGTTTTTCTATAGCATGCAAGGAAAGGAAATCGCCTAAAGCCCCTACGCGAGTTTTATGCCACTGAAATTCATGTATGCTACTTATTTTCTAAAAAAAGCCCAAATAAATTACACCTCTTACCGTCAGCAGCGCAATCGATCAAACTGCTGCTGATGATGGACGATTTATTTGGACGTAACATGCGGAACACACACAAGCACGTTTATTGACGTGACGAGAACGAATAGCAGCAGTACGGTTCAAGGTTCCACCTGTGTGTAAATAAGATCGCTCGCTGCAAACATCTCCTAGCTCTTCTGGTGGGCCACTGTCTTGAACGCAAACATGGTATCGCATGAACCAGGTGGTAGACAAGAACTAACATACCTACACACATATAGATCATACTTGTTCAATTTGAACACGTTAACAAGTTGCGATAATAGAAATCACTTGTCAGCATGCACCAAGCACGGAGTCTGCATGACGAATATATTATACTACATTGCCAGTTGTAAAGCAGCTTCTTATGCAATCAACTCGCCAATAGTTGTGCTCCTTGGAGATGGTCCAGGATTCTGCAACGTGGAACAAATTTAATAGAACCAAACCCTACAAGATGCAGGCAAAGCCTAGCCCACCCGGGACACTGGCACGATGATGCAGCTGTGTCGGTCTCCCTGCTGTGTTTTTGCTACAACGTTGCAACGAAATTGCCATGCATTTTGTCTGATTTCCGCGCAAGAAGTTGCAAAAGATGTTTCGCCTTGACGTTTGGCTGGGAATAGAAGACCAGGCGCTCGGATCGTGGAACGTCTTTCTACCAGCACGCGAAGCCTAAACAGGACGTTTCATTGAATTACAAATAAGTAAGTTAGAGCAACAAGCCATCTTTTCCGCTTCTTCAAATAACTCCTCTTTTCACTCATTTGTTGTTGAAGAGTGTAGAACACTAATCAATAAAGGTTAAAACAGAACAGTTAAACGGTTTTGTAGTTTCAAAATTCTGAAACAAACACCTCGCATTCCTATTCTAACAAGCATAATTGAATTATAACATGCTTAGAAAAGACTGCTTACTCATTCAACGATCCACCAAGCATAATAGGAGCCGATGTCCTTTTTGGTGGTAAAAATAGTATCTCTCTCTCTCGACCGGGAATGCCGCCAACGCAAGAGACATCGTCAAACGTAAGGAAAAAAAAATATGCACAGCCCAGCTTACCACTAGAAAAGCTGACATCGGCTTCTTCGTGGTGGTGGTAAGATGGTCCGTGCGACGAGAAGCCGACATTTTGCGCATCATCGGGCACGGTTTGCTCATGAATAAATTACCAAGCGTCAGGAGCGTGGACCGTCCGATCCCACCAAAGCGGGTGAGAGTGCTAAACAAAAGCTATCGCGGCGTCTTTCGTACCATCGTTTGACGTTTGGCGAGAACTTGAACGCAACGTAATCAGTCATCTTTTCAGTGCATCACAAGGTTGTGCTTCTTGCCGGAGTGTGTCCATCGTGCGCACTCCTTCTTGACCCATCGATAAAATCTCATTAAAGACCGTGGCACTTAGCAAAGCAAGTCTTTCTTCGGCATCTCCGTTACGCCCCACTGCAACATCAATCGGTCCGGGTTGGATGATTATTGTCATTTGCAGGCCAATTAGCCGGCTGGAGCAAATTATTGACATTGATTATTCAATTACTGGTTCGTGTGATTGGATTTTTGTTTTTGTACTCGCACGTTGAGCGAGATAATTAAGATGTAGACAATGCGCGATGCGGACCGATTTGCATCTCAAACGCGCGATACATCGTCCAGGTTTCAGTCTAGGATTTCTAGGTTACGTTAAGATAATTGAGTATTTGTTACTATAGAAAAATATAATTGAGAAGTTTTATTTCTGGCAATATCTACAATAAATCGGTTAATACTAACGATCAAAAGAGAAGAATTATTGTTTTTCGATAATGGTGAGCCTGAAACTCAAGAAACGTCTGTTTAATAAAAGAGGAAATCATAGTAGAAGAGTACTTCGAATACGACATGCTGTACATATATTTTTTGCAATTTAAACGAACCAAGCCTTATGTTTGACGCACTGAATTTAATATCAGCCATTTATGAGACATGTACTCTTAGCACAACTTGGACGAATCTTAACTTTTGTTGAAGCAGTGCAGAATTCTGTACAGACGTCAGGCTTATAATTTCTGGTCTAGAATACGTTATTGTACGATGAGAGCAAAACAAGTTTTTTGAAGACGGAGCATATCTTTCCATCGTTTAAGTAATGGTTCTAACGTCTATGAGAAAGGTCTCAACAGGCATAAACAGCAAAAAGTTTATGCATATGTGATGAAGGTAAACTTTCAAGTATTAATTGTTAGACATTTATGTACACTTGATGCGAATCCATTTATTACTTAATTTATTTGGACACATGCTGGATATTGGCAAGGTTTGCGAATCAATACGAAGGCATCCCTGGCTTAATGGATTACCAGTACTGCTCGTCAGCGAATCATTCTGGCAGGCACGTAAAAGTTGACCGAAGAGAGTAGTGTTGGAAAGTCAATGTCAGCATTGAGAAGCCCTCTGATGAACTACATACAAGAGGGTATGTTCAGAAGACATTCAGACACCTGGTTCTATACTCTAGACGGTGAGTATCCCAGGAGCAGAAAGCAAAGCATATTCTGCACTGCGACAGTCGCGCATTATCCTTAGGAACAACAGCCTACCGTAATCGTATGTTTTCGTACTACATCACTGACCGTATCCGGAAACAATACAGCTCACACATCATCTTTACGAAAAGTCCCTGCAATACAGTCGGCAACATATTGATACGACGTGACTGAGTTGAAAAAAGTAGATCTTTAACAGACTGTTGTCTTACAAGGATATCTCCATGTAAAGCGTAATCAAAGAGCATATCGGAGCATGTGTACAGTCGATGTTTGAGTCGTCAGTGTATAAGACAACACAAATTTTCTGGAAGCACCATGACAAACTTTGAAGTAAGAAAGGATTTAACTTGACAGGACCAGTAAGATAGGATCTGATATCTGATCTGAGCACTGGAAAACATTTTCTATGCATTTGTAGAAGTTGCTCACAAACTGCACCAAATTAGTTGTTATTAAGCTTCTTGGTTATGAAACCATCCTGGTGTGTGCTGATATAATTGCAAGACGAGGCCTTCATGTTTGCAGCCCTTTTCATGAATAGGTATGAGCCTTGTATGGAAGCTTGTAAGAGAAGCTGCTCTCGAATACAAGATACATCTTGCTTATTCGCTGTTGGTAGCTGGTTACCTATAGGTAGAAAGGATATTAAAGTTGTTGTGATCAAAACCCTATAAAGTCTAGATGAATTGTAGTGCTGCTGCTGCTATCTGTAACTATAAAGCTACTGACATCTTTCATTGATCAACAACAAAAACATAGGAGATACTAAGCTCTTCCAGTTTTATGGCTTATAGGTTGGCTGGCTTTATGTGCACTTAAGCAATCAATACTAGTGTGTGTCTCCATAGACAACTTTTTGTTTTAAGTGGATTCTTCTGCTTCCTTATGAGATGGAAATACTTCTGTTTTTTCATGCTGGTGTCTTCGAACATCAATATTCAATAGGATCATAAATGGCACAAATGTAAACAAGATTTATGGTTTCTCATTGTACATAAGTAACAAAGCGTGGAGAGAAAAGTTAGAAATTAAACGATTCATTTATGCGAGATCAATATTATGTGTGAGCCAGTTCACAACTCCGTTCACAACAAGCCTCTCTGATGTGTAACAAAGAGTAATCGATTACCAATTCAGTGTCAGCTAAACTTACAAGGATGTGTAACTCAGACTCGTCAAACCTTAAGCAGTCTTGGTATTCGTTTATTTATTTGCTAATTGAACAAATTTATTTTCCTTCAACACACTTCAAAATAAACAGTATTGTGTCCTTCTCAGCTTTAACGACTACTGTTTGACTCTGTATGTATTATTTACGGTACGTCGATTCTGATTAACAAGTGATGAACTAATGAACTACCTTATAAAAATTGACGCATTCAAAAGCATTAATTAACTTCGAAACAAAACTTCCCCATAATGACAGGTATAGCCATTTTTTCCTCATTCCTTTTGCCGATGCTCACTGATTGGCGTACGCAAAAAACCGAACTCTCCATACAGCAAGGTGCAACATTCCACCGCCAATTGTAGCTCAAAAATCAAGTGATGGAATTAGTGTCCGCCCGAGTGACATCGTCACCGTGTTACGGCGAAACATAACATCTGTCAAACCTGCCGGCATTTCCATTATTTCATCCGAAAACTCTTTCACCTTACCACCCAATCCACCAGACGGGCAGGCGCCAGAGTTCCTGCCACCGGCGAAGCCTCACCACGGTCGCGGATCGTGTAAACTCAAACCACAAACATGAGCTGACACTGCTTATGATTCTCTAATGATGCGCAAAATTGTACATCTTCAGCAAAACATGGCCATTGTTGAGGCACAAACACACGAGCACCATATTTCACGGGATGAGCAGCAAAGGAATCGCTGTCTCGTTCGCCTTCGCTTCTTTCTTCCGTGTTCCCTCGCAAGTCCTTCGAGCCATGGCATTGACATAACTTTGACAACTTGTGCCACCGTTTCGGGACGGATCCCAGTCTCCCAGCCAACAGTTTCTCCAATACAATAGGGCGCACAGGGCGCGGTCGATCAAAACGAACGGGGCGGAATATTTCATAATACTGATCAGGCCATCCGGTGGTTGTAGTTGGTTGCTTCTTGGAAATTAAGCATTCATGTACATCATGGTGTGCCGCTCCAAAAACTAGAACTAGCAAAAGCTATGAATTTTACAAACTTCTCATACATCATTCCCGTGGAAAAGTTACGCTTGGCGCAGGATTTACTACTCCATTTCTTTTTCGATCCCTTCAAAAACCCGATTCGACTGATGACGGTGCAACGGTGGCTGTTCGTTCGGTCGGTGGGCCGGAAAAGTTGGAAAACTATCTGCAACAAATCGCACAAACGCCGTGCTGCAAACGACGGATTTGATTAAGTTCCCCGTAATAGTTGAACAGCAGAAACCCATCCAATTTTGACGCATTAGAGTAAAATCTAACCCGGCCGTCCGAGGAACGCCTGCGAACGATGACCACTCGTAAACATGCGAAACAATTTAGTGCAATTGTACGTGAAAGTGGACCCATGTGCCGGAAGTGGTACTGTTGTTTGCAGACCACCACACCACAATAAGCTCCGGCCCAGGGAGACCTTCGCATTGGTGGTGCAAAACTTTTAACCTAAACCTACCCGGAAGGGACAACCTTCGTGGAGGTGAATTGCTCAGGGCTCGAAACAAGTAAATCAATTGCTAAACGATACGGTCAATCGCAGTGGTCAACGTGGCCGGGTGGAAGCGGTGTCGGATCCGGTGCGGGTTTTGTAACAAACCCGGGAACAAAACGCAAGGATGCTTTTCCACAAACGGCAGCTATCAATGGCAGATGGTTGGATAGAATAATTGTTTTATGGACCATTCGATGCCAAAACGAGGCGTCTAACGATCGGAGTGGGCGGGCGTTGCTGACGTTGGGGCGTAGGGTATATGGCAATTGAATTTGAAATGAATCTTCTGGTAATGCCTTACTGATTGCCGTTCCCGGCGGGTGAAGGAATCACAAGTAAATAATTACAGCTCGAGGTATCGTTTGACAGATCGATAGTTGATACAAGCGTTGTGCCATTGGATGGACTACAATTGCTTTCCGTATTACATCTTTCTTGGTAAACGATACAAAGTACATGTTTCTATAAAGTGCATTTGTGGAAATAAAGATTGATGTGTAGACAAACTGTGAGCTTCATGTTAAAAGCATCACAAACGGATACACGTAAGCTTAGTTCCTGAATCATCCCACAACAACACGGTTTTGTCCTTAAACGTTCCACCTTCTCCGACCTTGTCCTTCGTGACCTAATGTAATGGCTCAAGTTGACGCAATTTACAAGGATTTTAGATCTGCGTTTTATCGCGTTTCTCATGCGCTATTTGTAGAGAAACTATAATAGCAAGGGATTAGCGGCATAATTGTTTCTTGGTTGCAGTCATGTCTGAGTGATTGCTCGCCTTGTTTTATTTTTTTTTTGTATTTTGAATTACACGCGGTATATTCTAAGAAAACAATAAAATAATGGCATAGTACCGACAGATGAAAACAGCTTACAAAGAATAACGACAGGCCCTGGTCAACGATCAAAAGAGAAGTCAAAGCTCCAACCGACTGTCAACACAGGCTCTCAACAAATTAAATGTTTATTTCTTTGGCTCCTTTTAATCTGTATTCCTCAGAGTCGTGATTTAAGTCCTATTTTGTTCCTCAATGGTGTTCTTTATGTATTGTCTCGGTATCAAGGATTGTTGCATAAGGTCAAGACCACGAAGCGGTTTTAGCACCTGATAAGTAAGTAAGTAAGAAGTGAAAACATTTTTACCATTTATTTCATCGGATACGGATTGTGTTTGACTCTTAAGTATGTTGGGTGTTACTCTTGGTATGCCTGTGTCTCCCTCCTAATTATTCCTGTTAATTATCAAGCCAATTTCCATACCCTTTATCGCACTGCTTCCTCATGTTCCGATTCCGGATCTAATCAACCGTGTTTCGTTGGTTAAGAACTTAAGAGAATAGCAAAATAGTAGCCTTAACATTCTACATCGATTCTATTATTACCAGAGCCTGGAAAACACTAGATATATTGAAACATATTCCTCAGGACTTCACTGCTGTTTGAAAACGCTGTACTGTGTACTGATCAGGCTCCTGCTGGAGTATTGCTTAGTAATCTAGTTACCAACGACTCGGAGCCGTATAGATCGTTTGAATCAAGACCGAGGATCTTTCACCAGGTTTGTTGTTCACAAATTCTTTGCTAGATCCTCCAACGCTCTACCCTTATATGAGCCTAACTGCCAGCTGATGGGTCTGGACTCTTTGGAAGTTCGTTGTTCCTACTCCTTAACACTATTTGTCGCTTCTCTCTTATTCTATTGTATTGTCCCTTCTCTGCTCTGCTCTATCCCGTTCTATGTTCCTAGCCGTTCCCTTCACATTTGTCACTTGGCTGGTAGTGAATGTTGTTAAAGAAGTATGTAGACTGCTGGATTATTTCACGCATTCATCTGTAGGTTGATAAATTCAAACTTCGAATAATTCGTAATGTCTTTAAAATCTGAAATTAGCAAAGGAAACAAAGTTTCGTCACAGAGCTTATGCAGATTCTTCAGATCTATGCTCTGGCAGAAGGTAGATGATAAAGAAGATTATATGCTGCACCAGGAAATCAGTCTTAAATGATTTCGGCAGATAAGATACCAAATGATATTGTAAACTTTTTCTTAGCTGGCAAAGCAACTTAATGTCAAATCTGAAGTCGGCAAAAATGTTACCTGTTATGCAGCGTCACTTGTTTTATATAAAATGTATATGGTTGTTGAAATGACTTTGAGATACTTTAATTTTTAAGGCATTCTTTGTTGATAATATCTCCAGATATGCACCATACTGTATTGTATTGTATCGCGTCTTCAATACTCTACTTGATTTTGTGAATCAACCAAGCTGTTACCACTAAAATGTCATTAACAAATGCAATTAAAAACTTTTCCCGTACAATCAGAAGTCGTAATGGTTTCGGATTAAAACTAGCAAGCAAAACATAATTAGTTTCACAAAACTTTCAGCTCTGTTATGCCCCTAAATGGAATTTAATGATAAATTTCCTTATTTCCTGGTGATATATTGTATGATAATGATAGCAGTCATTGCACAGTTGCTTTAATGGGCGAGCTGGAAAATCCTGTCCCACTGAGTTTATCATAGTTTCTAGCCCAAGCCCAAGAGGCAAACAATGTTAATCGATAAATTGTAAAAAATAAATAGTAAACAATAACTATTATGCGTTGCTAATACATTCCTGAATATGACTAAGACAGAACTGAGGTGAAAGTTAATTTCCCGACAGTCTCTGAAGAGTTCCTGACAGTATTATTACACACACAGTTCACGCTTAGCATAAGAGCATTAAAACGTATTATCCTAACCCAGCAAAACAATATTCTTGATTACATCCATTAACTCAAACCAAAATAAGCCATTCAGATAACGACTCTTGGAAAATATTGAAGTTTAATCAATAAATAAAAAGCATTATTAAAACTGACGATCGATTTTTTGCTAAAAAGAACTTTAAAGCTCTTAAAAGGGCTCTATTTTCAATCCAGCTTCTGATACTTCAAAACGAATAAAAGGAAACGTATTTATTTAAGTTAATAAAATAACAACGGATTTCTGTTTTCCTCAATCCTATTTTTCCCCATTCACTTTCAAAAGCCCACAATCAACCAGTTACCCTAGTAACCTTAACAGGCATATTTCATTACATTGATTAAATCATTCTATTACGGCCTAAAATAATTTCCATTTCGTCGGCTTCTCTCTCTCTCTCTCTCTCTCTCTCTCTCTCCCTCTCTTCTAAACATCATGCAAGAGGCAATATTTTAAATTTTGACAACCATTGAATAATTCATAATTTCAACCAAAACCAGTCGAACCCACACCGCAAAAGGTAAACATGGTGGAAAAAGATGATGCAAATCCTGACAAACACACTCGACACCGGTGCCTTTGCTCTCGCACGAAGTTTTCTTCTCCAGCGCACAAGAAGGTCATGCAGATTGGTCGCAAGAGATCTTGAGCTGCTGGTGGGGTCAACAAAGCTTCATTCAACAAGCCATCATCATAATCCGGGATCTGTTTTTCGCAAAACCCTGCGGACACCGAAAACGAATAAGAAAACGTCAAGCTCCATCGATTTCTCAGATCGTTCAGATCCAGTACCACCAAATCCATCTCTGATCGGCACTTATCATTTGGAAATGCTTGAAGCAAGTACCTGACGGTGATACGGTGAACTGTGCAAAGAGCTGCCGCAGCTATATTGACAAAGCATATTGAATGGATTGATTTTTAAGCAATCGAAGATGGCGACATAATGGCCACCGAAGCAATGAAATGGAGAAAGAGTTTTAATAGCTCATAAGACACCCGCGTGACACCCTGTTGGCACTCTTGAGTAGCGTTTATGACAATCTTTTTAAAGCTTTTTTATTCGCTTTCACCTTTCCCGGGTGGTTGGCGTGGGTTTCTGTATGTACGCACGTGACCGAACTGCATAGGGCAAACGAGATGACATTTCTTCTTAACCTCTGTCGCTGGGAAATAGGCAACGCGTAACCTTTCGTATGTTTATCTCCATATCCACGCATCTCTCACCGGCCCAGAAAAGGTCAGCTGACGGTAAAATGAGCAGCTCTACAAAAGGGAC
Organism: Anopheles maculatus; assembly: GCA_002091835.1. Taxonomy (NCBI): domain Eukaryota; kingdom Metazoa; phylum Arthropoda; class Insecta; order Diptera; family Culicidae; genus Anopheles; species Anopheles maculatus. Next base: position 485,231 of record KZ061558.1, read on the forward strand.
CTGTCCCTGTCTGTTGCGGGAAAGTTTATTTATGTGGGATACAAATAACACGCAAACGCCGATTAAAGCACCAATACGCGAATTGTACAGTAATTGTGTTGTATAAAATCTCATTAGAACAGATTAAGAGTATGTAAATATAATCTTATCTGTTTCGTTCGGTATTTACAATGGAGCGGGTAAGCGGTGGCGTTATGGAAGGCAGGATAAGGAGCAAAAGCCAACTGTTGGAATTACAATTATATTTTCGAACTTGACTTTTTTGAATTTGCATGAATTGAACACTAGGAAACTAAGATTAGGTTGTAAACACGGAACTGCTCGACTTTACATGAACTACTCGAATATTGTAATTATAGACAAACGAATACACAGTTGCAAACCGACCAGCGATACAGGTGCACACACATTCTTAACGTTTCCAAACCAAATATCACAACCACCCCCTTTCGTGAATATATTTCACATTTTTGGTCCTTCGAACCGGATCGTGGTATACAGTGAGGAAACAAGTTTCATTCTGCATCAAGAGTGAAATTCGGTATTCGGTTTCAAGTGTGCAAGTCATTACGTGACAATTCCCGCCATCGCATTTCGCCCCGCATCAAGGGCAACGGTCGGTTACACGCCATCATTTGAAATTCGCGCCATCGCGTTGTTCGTTACATTCGTGTGATATCGCAGTATTTTCTTCGGGCAATGGATAAGAAAATCAAGGCAATGCAGCTGAAAAAGAGGATTGCAGTGGAAAGCCTCAAATCATTGGAACGGTTCCAAACGGAATACACACCTGATGACGCCAACCAGATTTCGGAAGTGTTGGAAAGTTTGGAAACACATAAGGCAGGGTTTTTCGCCGCTATTTCCAAACTGGAGGAGTTCGACGAAAGTGATGAATCAATCGAAGCGTGCATCATGGAAAGAATCAACATTGAGGAGCGTTGCCGTAAGCTGAAAGCGTTCTTAAGAGAAAAGCAACCGAAAGGAGAAGTGTCTTTCAACGATGCGACAGGTTTGGCTTCATCCACTCTCGCGTTTGGTCGACCAAACGCGCCAAACCTACGCTTGCCTAAGATAGAACTACCCACATTCGATGGAGATCACACGAAATGGCTTTCGTTCCGTGATCGCTTCATCGCCATGATCGACGCTTCCGCTGAGCTGCCATCCATCGCAAAGCTGCAATACTTATTGTCATCGTTGAAGGGGGATGCGGCATTACCCTTCGAGCACACACCTTTAACGGCGGACAACTATTCTGTTACGTGGGCTGCTCTTCTTAAACGGTACGATAATTCTCGGTTGCTAATACGTGAGTACTATCGTAAGCTACACTATCTTCCGGGAGTGCAATCGGTGTGTGTGGAAAAACTCACAAACTTGGTGGACGAATTCACACGCTTCGTGAGCGGTTTGGTGAAGTTAAAAGAACCGGTCGATTCGTGGGATACACCGCTGTCGAACGTACTGCTAATGAAGCTGGATCGCGAGACGCTGTTGGCTTGGGAAAAGCATTCTGTGCACTTTACCAAAGACAGGTACAAGGACGTGATCGACTTTGTGCAAGATCGCATCCAAATCTTGCAATCGACCAACACCTTCGTGAATGACCAAGTCGCTAGTGGTACCAAGGTGGCCGGCATCAATCGTCAGCTAGTAGTGCAACGAAGGTTCATCGCAAATGCAGCAACATCTCGCATGGCTCCTGCTGCTTCACCTGTTTACACCCATCCGCCAAAGTGTCCATTAGAGTGTT